>OX578138.1:93724913-94307413 GCA_951213105.1 Amaurobius ferox | reverse complement strand
CTAACAATGATGAGGCACACCCCCCTTGTGGGATACCAACCTGTTGTTTAAAAAAAGTACCACCATGTTGAATATAATTCTCATAAAGTGTGAAGTTAAGTAATTTTTTAAATAGAAAATTTGAATATTTTAGGTTGATATTATATTTTTCAAAAATTCCTAATATAACTTTATACAGATCATCTATATTAATATTATTAAACAAATCTTTGAAATCAAAGGTATAAATACTACGAATATTTGTAAGAGTTTTCAATTTCTTAACTAATTCAAAACTGTTTTTTACAATATGACAATTATTTGAGATTTCATCTGACAAGGATATTTCATGTAATATCTTTAATAATAATTTTCCAGCATTAGTAATGTAAGAATTATGCCCACTGGTAATGGTTCGAAAAGCAACAGGGGATTTATGAAACTTGGGTACTAAAACAATATATGGAATGTTATTACAACTATTTTTTAGATGGATTTGCTTATATTTGGCTGATATTCTATTGTATAAGATTTTAAGGTTAGTTTTATGTAAATTATAGATTTGATTATTAAGTAAGTGTGACTGAAGGGTATTTTTATAGTAATATTTACATATAATTGAGTAGTTTCCACATGCTTTATCGACATATGTAATGACAAAATCATTTTGTATTTCTTTAATGTCATTTTTAATTGAATTAAGTGTATATGAATTATTAATTTTCTGATTATATATATAATGATTTAAGTATTGCTCTATTAAGACCCTCCAGGGTTTAAAGGCTTCTACAGGGATTTGATATTTATAACTGATTTTATAGATAAATTTATTTAAGTCAAGAAATAAACCTTTACAAATTAATTTATGTTTAAATTTAGTAGGTAGACGGTACTTAGTACCCAGTAACATCAGTGATCTTAGTGCATCACAATTAATAATATTTAGATTTCCCGTTATAACATGCCCATGGTGTTTATCTACGAAGTCTTTGTATTTTTCTAAATGACAGTGGCAATATGACTCTTTATCCAATTCATAGTTTTGATTAATATCTACTGATTTGGCAATTTGATTATAGTTGAAAATATAACGTCCTAGCGGTTTATCATATTTATAAGCAATTTTAGGATTTACATGTTTGACTGGAAAGTAATTGGAAACCGATTTTAAAAAATTATTTATCTTCAGATTATTTAAGACAGAATTAGTAAAATTCAAGGTACAATATTCGTTTATTTTAGTATTTTGTTTTGATTCGTCATTAAAGTTTACGTCTGTGACATATAAATAACCATTAAGATTTTTACTTCTGGTAATGAGCAAATCATAGAATAAATGTTTAAAATGAACGTTATCAAATGTAGTACTTAGAAAAAGGTTATATACCATATTTAATTGCTGTTTTTTAATTGCGAAGATCCAGTTTTTACATTGTTTCCAATCAAAAGTAATTTTAAAATTTGCATGTTGCTGAAGGATGGCATTTTTTAGTTCAGATAATGATGGCAATTTTTTATTATATTTACTTGCTCTTTTAGTTCTTTTTGATTTACTTTTATGATTGTTGAAGGAATTATAAATATTATGGTCTTCATTAGGAGAATTAAAGGACTTTTTAACTATATTATGATGATTAAATATTTGATTGAGACCATATGGAAAAATAGTTTTATGTGCACAAATGAATTCATTTTCAAGAAACAATCTGTCATAGTAATTTTTTTGAATACACAGAATACTAATTTCAATGTTGTCGAACCCATGTTTAGAAAAATGTTCGTATTCAAATTTTGATTCATTAAAGGAAGTTGCATTATTTGAAAAAATTTTTATGTGATTCCTGTGTACGTTAATTCGGAGATGCAGAGGGTTGCTGGTTTGACCTATATATGACATATTACATTTTTTACATACAATTTGGGAGATACAATTATATGTTTTACAGAAGACAAGATTATTGTTACAATTGATCTGATTACTATTAGCAAACGGACAAGTTTTACATCTATTAGATTTACAAGATTTAAATTTAAGTGTGTTATTTAGTGATGTATGGCTGTACGATTGAAAGTTATATGAAGTGAACAAGGAATACTGGCTGGAAGTACCGAATGAAGATGGAATAGTCATAGAGGATAAAGGATATTGTTTTTAGCTGGATAACGATCTAGGAGAACCCCAACAAGTTCTCGAATACCGAGCTTGTATGTTAGAGAGCATCCAGTTGCCAGTCGCTAATTTTTTATAATAAGACATCATGTAATAGGGAAAGATTGTAACTTTATTTCCCCAAAATAAAGGCACTTGCATTAAAAAAGTGACTCTTTATCCAAGAATGCACCTTAATTCAATTACAAAGGTGGAGACACAAATAGAACATATGAAAGGTACCATTATTTTTCAAACTAATGGATCATTTAAAACACTTTGAAAATATATAAACTAATGTGTAGACACATTAAAACCTGGATTAAATAAATGCTTAGGAATAAGCAAAACTAGGATAGATAGTGGAAAAATATACATATACACATTGACTATTCCAGAATAAATTGATTCAAATTAACATCCATCAATACAACATGAAACACAATTTTTACTTCAGAACTAATCTATATAAATAAAAATGAAAATCTGTCTGTCTGTCTGTCTGTCTGTCTGTCTGTCTGTCTGTCTGTCTGTCTGTTTGTCACACCATCACGGGAGAACGGCTGAACCGAATTTGATGAAATTTTGTGGGTAGCCCAGAAATAACCCCACTTAAAATTATATCCGTGTTTTGAGTTTCTACGACCAGTGGTTCTCGAGATATTAGTAAAAAACGAAATTTTCGTTTGTCTCATCATCACGGAAAAACGGCTGAACCGAATTTAATGAAATTTGGTGAATAGCCTTGAAATATTCCCCCATAAATTTTGTCCAAGTTTCGAGTTTCTAAGACCTGGGGTTGTCGAGATATTAATGAAAAACGGAACTTTTTCCTAGGAGTTCTACTCCCTAACTCCGTGGTTTATCCAAACGAAAAGCTTGAAAATCGTTTGAAAGTGAATTAAAATTTAATCTCTGAGTTTGATGGGAGATTTTTTGCGTTAATTAGTCACTTTCTGAAAACATGAATTGTTTGAAACATGATTTAAAGGGGAAATCTATCTCCATGGTTCATGGTTTATTTAAAACAAGCTTTTACGGAACAATGAGAAGTATAGAGAAATCAAAATCGTTATTTAATTTCGCAGTTTATGTTATAAGACATGACATATTTAACATGTTATAAGATTCTATCTTATATCATGTTACTCAGAAACGCATTTAAATTAAATCTGTCTGTTAATTTTAATAATTATTTTTTCAATTTGAATAATAAATAAATGGATATAAAAATATATTTTAGAAAAGAACGATTTGATTTTTCTTATAGCATTTTTGACTGGATAATATCAATTACGGTCTTCAGGTTTAAACGTTATTATTATTGATAATTTCGGGGATTATTGATTCAAGGATTATTGATATTTTCAAGTTATTATGCAATTATTTTATTATGACAAAAATTGTTTAAACTCATATATTGTATGTTGTACGAATCTTCTACAAATACACGTGTATATCTTTTAATCTACGAGAATATAAGTAGTACAGGTATATTGACATATGTTTTGATATATATTGGCATATATTGGAATCCATTACGACCTTCTGGTATAAAGAGTACGGATATTATTGATGTTTTCAATTTATTACGTCATCTCTTTTATTTTGGCAAATATTTTTGAGACGCATATTGTAATACGGGTAATCTTCTACTAACACATTGGCATATTTTCTGATCTGCGACAATATAATTAGTACGGGGTTGCATATATTCATTCAATTCCTATTTTTTCTTCTGTAAATTTGCTTACAAAAGGGGGCAGGATGTTTTATTCTTCAGATCTGATCGTGAAGATAATTTTGCATAGTGAGAACATATATTCTTAAACTTCTCTTTGGGAGCAATAAATTTAATATTTTAACAGAATTTGCACGTGATTGCGAACTTTAAGTTTCTTTAAATTATACACTCCGTACGAATAACGGGTGTGCTGTTAGTGGTTAATAAATTTTAACATTTTAGGAGGATATATCATGTTGCTCGGCATCGCAATTAAATTAAATGTGTTTGTTAATGTTTTTATTATTTTTTTCCGATTTAAATAATAAATAAATGGATAAATGGATATAAAAGTATATCTTATGAATGGACGGTTTGATTTTTCTTTTAATTATATTAATTGCTGACTGCGTACATCAATTTCATTTATTTTGGCAAAGAGTTTTCAAGCTTATATCGTATTTAGCTACTAAACTCATATATTGTGTTTAGCCAATAAATTCATATAGCCGATTGTTGAAACAGAAAAAGAGTAGAGCGGGTATATCTTCTAATACAATTGTAGTGTTTTCATTTAGTATATTGAAACGGGATAAGAATGTTTCATTCAGATCTGCAAATTCAAAGCTACGAATTTGGAGGGATATCGCTAATTTGACAACTTTTCTTAAACTTTGCCAAATTGACGGAAATGTCGCCAAATTGATATAAACGACACACAAACAGCTGCCATAAACCTTCGGGTTGGTCGTGTGGCTTGGGTCTTCTACATATCAATGAATTTTTTTTTTTTTTTGTTAGAAGAGAGTACTGAAATGATGTTTGGTTAGCATTGATCTGTCAGACCAACCATCCTACTTAGTAATACATTTAGCGAATATTTAAAATGTCACCAAATTGATAAAAATGTTTTCAAATCTATAAAAATATCTTGAAATTGATAAAATTGCGCTACATAAATGATATTAATTGTTTTTTGTTAGGGGATAGTATTGTGATGATATTTCGTCAATTTGTCGCAAAGTGAAACTGTCAGTTCTACAGTCCCACTTGGCGATAAATTTGGCGATTTTTTAAAATGTCGCTAATTTGACGAAACTGTCGCCAAATGTTCCATAGAAATATAACTATTTAGACGATATTTTTTCTACCAATTTATTTGAAGCAAATGATATCATGTCGCTTAGCAACGGATTTAAATCCAATGTGTTTATGCGGCAGACGATTTTTATTAAATCCTTTCCGATTTGAATAATGAAGATATGTATATAAAATAAATTTCATTGCCATTTCATTTTGGACTGGATAATATCAATTATACTCTTCAGGTTTAAACATTATTATTATTGATATTTTCCGGAATTATTGATTCAGGGATTATTGATATTTTTAAGTTATTACGCCATTGTTTTATTGCGGCAAAAATTGCTGACACACGCATATTGTACGTTGTACTAGTAATCTTCTAGGAATGCACGGGTATATCTTCTAACCTACGAGAATATAAGTAGTACAGGTATATTGGCATATATTTTGACATATATTGGCATATATATTGGAATCAAGTACAGTCTTCTGGTATGAAGATTAAGGGGATTAATTATATATTCAATTTATTACGTCGTCTGTTGTATTTTTCCAAAAAACATTTGTGACTCATATTGCAAAATGGGTAATCTTCTACTAATAATCGGACATTATAAGTAGTACGTGTATATCTTCCCATATAATTTTAGTACTTTAATTTTGACATATATTGGAATAAATGACTGTCTTCAGATTTAAAGATTACGGGTTTATTGGTATTTTCAATTTATACATGTAATCTACTAATACAGGTTATATTTTCTAATATTCGCGTATATAATTAGTACGGGTCCCATACAATTTTAACGCTTTTATTTTGCATATATTGATTCAATTCCATATTTTTTTTTTATATTTGCTTACATAAGGGGTCCAAGATGTTTTATTCTTCAGATATGTCCATGAAGATAATTTTATATAGCGAGAACAGAGATTCTTAAACTTCTTTTTAGGAGCATTATATTAAATATTTTAACAGAATATTTTGATTAAACATGTCATTTAGTATACTATAAGAATTTGGGCATGATTATGAATTTCAAGTTTCTTTATATTATATACTCCGTACGAAGAACGGGTATGCTGCTAGTCTATATAAATAAAAATGAAAATCTGTATGTCTGTCTGTCTGTCTGTCTGTCTGTCTGTCTGTCTGTCTGTCTGTCTGTTTGTCACACCATCACGGGAGAACGGCTGAACTGAATTTGATGAAATTTTGTGGGTAGCCCAGAAATAGCCCCACTTAAAATTATATCCGTGTTTTGAGTTTCTACGACCAGTGGTTCTCGAGATATTAGTAAAAAACGAAATTTTCGTTTGTCTCATCATCACGGAAAAACGGCTGAACCGAATTTAATGAAATTTGGTGAATAGCCTTGAAATATCTCCCCATAAATTTTGTCCAAGTTTCGAGTTTCTAAGACCTGGGGTTGTCGAGATATTAATGAAAAACGGAATTTTTTCCTAGGAGTTCTACTCCCTAACTCCGTGGTTTATCCAAACGAAAAGCATGAAAATCGTTTGAAAGTGAATTAAAATTTAATCTCTGAGTTTGATGGGAGATTTTTTGCGTTAATTAGTCACTTTCTGAAAACATGAATTGTTTGAAACATGATTTAAAGGGGAAATCTATCTCCATGGTTCATGGTTTATTTAAAACAAGCTTTTACGGAAAAATGAGAAGTATAGAGAAATCAAAATCGTTATTTAATTTCGCAGTTTATGTTATAAGACATGACATATTTAACATGTTATAAGATTCTATCTTATATCATGTTACTCAGAAACGCAATTAAATTAAATCTGTCTGTTAATTTTAATAATTATTTTTTCGATTTGAATAATAAATAAATGGATATAAAAATATATTTTAGAAAAGAACGATTTGATTTTTATTATAGCATTTTTGACTGGATAATATCAATTACGGTTTTCAGGTTTAAAATTTATTTATATTTTCGGGGATTATTGATTCAAGGATTATTGATATTTTCAAGTTATTATGCAATTATTTTATTATGACAAAAATTTTTTAACCTCATATATTGTATGTTGTACGAATCTTCTACAAATACACGTGTATATCTTTTAATCTACGAGAATATAAGTAGTACAGGTATATTGACATATGTTTTGATATATATTGGCATATATTGGAATCAATTACGACCTTCTGGTATAAAGAGTACGGATATTATTGATGTTTTCAATTTATTACGTCATCTCTTTTATTTTGGCAAATATTTTTGAGACGCATATTGTAATACGGGTAATCTTCTACTAACACATTGGCATATTTTCTGATCTGCGACAATATAATTAGTACGGGGTTGCATATATTCATTCAATTCCTATTTTTTCTTCTGTAAATTTGCTTACAAAAGGGGGCAGGATGTTCTATTCTTCAGATCTGATCGTGAAGATAATTTTGCATAGTGAGAACATATATTCTTAAACTTCTCTTTAGGAGCAATAAATTTAATATTTTAACAGAATTTGCACATGATTGCGAACTATAAGTTTCTTTAAATTATACACTCCGTACGAATAACGGATTAAATTAAATGTGTTTGTTAATGTTTTTATTATTTTTTTTCGATTTAAATAATAAATAAATGGATAAATGGATATAAAAGTATACCTTATGGATGGACGGTTTGATTTTTCTTTTAATTATATTAATTGCTGACTGTGTACATCAATTTCATTTATTTTGGCAAAGAGTTTTCAAGCTTATATCGTATTTAGCTACTAAACTCATATACTGTGTTTAGCCAATAAATTCATATAGCCGATTGTTGAAACAGAAAAAGAGTAGAGCGGGTATGTCTTCTAATACAATTGTAGTGTTTTCATTTAGTATATTGAAACGGGATAAGAATGTTTCATTCAGATCTGCAAATTCAAAGCTACGAATTTGGAGGGATATCGCTAATTTGACAACTTCTCTTAAACTTTGCCAAATTGACGGAAATGTCGCCAAATTGATATAAACGACACACAAACAGCTGCCATAAACCTTCGGGTTGGTCGTGTGGCTTGGGTCTTCTACATATCAATGAAATTTTTTTTTGTTTTGTTAGAAGAGAGTACTGAAATGATGTTTGGTTAGCATTTATCTGTCAGACCAACCATCCTACTTAGTATGTAATACATTTAGCGAATTTTTAAAATGTCACCAAATTGATAAAAATGTTTTCAAATCTATAAAAATATCTTGAAATTGATAAAATTGCGCTACATAAATGATATTAATTGTTTTTTGTTAGGGGATAGTATTGTGATGATATTTCGTCAATTTGTCGCAAAGTGGAACTGTCAGTTCTACAGTCCCACTTGGCGATAAATTTGGCGATTTTTTAAAATGTCGCTAATTTGACGAAACTGTCGCCAAATGTTCCATAGAAATATAACTATTTAGACGATATTTTTTCTACCAATTTATTTGAAGCAAATGATATCATATCGCTTAGCAACGGATTTAAATCCAATGTGTTTATGCGGCAGACGATTTTTATTAAATCCTTTCCGATTTGAATAATGAAGATATGTATATAAAATAAATTTCATTGCCATTTCATTTTGGACTGGATAATATCAATTATACTCTTCAGGTTTAAACATTATTATTCTTGATATTTTCCGGAATTATTGATTCAGGGATTATTGATATTTTTAAGTTATTACGCCATTGTTTTATTGCGGCAAAAATTGCTGACACACGCATATTGTACGTTGTACGAGTAATCTTCTAGGAATGCACGGGTATATCTTCTAACCTACGAGAATATAAGTAGTACAGGTATATTGGCATATATTTTGACATATATTGGCATATATATTGGAATCAAGTACAGTCTTCTGGTATGAAGATTAAGGGGATTAATTATATATTCAATTTATTACGTCGTCTGTTGTATTTTACCAAAAAACATTTGTGACTCATATTGCAAAACGGGTAATCTTCTACTAATAATCGGACATTATAAGTAGTACGTGTATATCTTCCCATATAATTTTAGCACTTTAATTTTGGCATATATTGGAATAAATGACTGTCTTCAGATTTAAAGATTACGGGTTTATTGGTATTTTCAATTTATACATGTAATCTACTAATACAGGTTATATTTTCTAATATTCGCGTATATAATTAGTACGGGTCCCATACAATTTTAACGCTTTTATTTTGCATATATTGATTCAATTCCATATTTTTTTTATATTTGCTTACATAAGGGGTCCACGATGTTTTATTCTTCAGATATGTCCATGAAGATAATTTTATATAGCGAGAACAGAGATTCTTAAACTTCTTTTTAGGAGCATTATATTAAATATTTTAACAGAATATTTTGATTAAACATGTCATTTAGTATACTATAAGAATTTGGGCATGATTATGAATTTCAAGTTTCTTTATATTATATACTCCGTACGAAGAACGGGTATGCTGCTAGTCTATATAAATAAAATTGAAAATCTGTCTGTCTGTCTGTCTGTCTGTCTGTTTGTCCCGTCATCACGGGAGAACGGCTGAACCGAATTTGATGAAATTTTGTGGGTAGCCTAGAAATAGCCCCACTTAAAATTTAGTCTATGGTTGGAATTTCTACGACCAGTGGTTCTCGAGATATTAGTAAAAAACGAAACTTTCGTTTGTCTCATCATCACGAGAGAACGGCTGAACCGAATTTAATGAAATTTTGTGGGTGGCCGTGAAATAGCCCCCCATAAATTTTGCCCAAGTTTCGAGTTTCTAAGACCAGGGGTTGTCGAGATATTAATGAAAAACGGAACTTTTTTCATGGGAGTTCTACTCTCCAACTCCGTGGTTTATGCAAACGGAAAGGATAAAATCGTTTGTTGAAAGCGTCAAAGGGAATTAAAACTTTATTTTTGAGTTTGATGCAGGATTTTTGCATTAAATAGTCACTATCTGAAAGCATGAATTGTTTGAAACATGAATTTAAATGGAAAAATCTACCTCCATGTTTCATATTTCACAAGCTTTTACTCAACGATTAGAAGTATAAAGAAATTAAAATGGTTATTTAATTTCGCATTTTATGAGGAAGATTCTATCTTATATCATGCAAAGGAATGGAATTAAATGTGTTTGTTAATGATTATTATTATTTTTTCGATTTGAATAATAAATAAATGGATATTAAAATATATCTTATAAATAAACGGTTTGATTTTTTTTAATTATATTAATTGCGAACTGCATACATCACTTTCATGTATTTTAGCAAAGAGGTTTTAAGCTTATATGTTGTGTTTAGCTAATAAACTCATATTCTGTTTACCCAATAAATTCATTTATCCAATTGTTTAAACAGAAAAAGAGTAGAGTGGGTATATCTTCTAATAATATTTTAGTGTTTTCATTTAGCATATACAAACTGGATCGCGATATTTTATTCAGATCTGCGAATTTAGAGCTACGAATTTGGCTGGATATCGCTAACTTGGTAAATTTCTTAAAAGTTGCCAAATTGATTGAAATGTCCCCAAATTGATAAAAATGACGTAAATCAATGAATTTTATTTTGTTTTGTTAAAAGAAAGTACTGAAATGGTATTTCGTTAGCATTTGTCTGTCAGTCCAACCGCCCTACTTAGTAACCCATTTAGCGAATTTTTAAAATGTCACCAAATTGATAAAAATATGTATAAATCCATAAAAATATTTTGAAATTGATAAATTGCACTAAATAAACGAAATTGTGTTTTTTTTTAGGGGATAATATTTTGATGATGGTTCGTCAATTTATCGCCAAGTGGGACTGTCAGTTCTACAGTCCCACTTGGCGATTTTTTAAAATGTCGCCAGACCTTCATTAGAGATATTCAGACGATATTTTGACCACCAATTTATTTGAAGCAAATCATAACATGTCGCTTAACAACGGATTTAAATTTAATGTGTTTATGAGGACGAAGATTTTTATTAAATCTTTTCCGATTTTAATGATGAAGATATGTATATAAAATAAATTTCATTACCATCGTATTTTTGACTGGATAATATCAATTACGATCTTCATGTTTAAATATTATTATTATTGATGTTTTCGGGGATTATTGATTGAGAGATCATTGATATTTTCAATTTCTTATGGCATTGTTTTATTGCGGCAAAAATTGTTGAAACTCATATATTGTACGTTGTACGAGTAATCTTCTACAAATGCACTGGTATATCTTCTAATGTAAGAGAATATAAGTAGTACATGTATATTGGCATATATTGGAATCAAGCCTTCCGGTATGAAGATTACGGGGATTATTGATATTATTAAGTATTATTAAGTAATTATTATTAAGTAATCTGTTATATATTGGCAAAATTTTTTCAAACTAAATATTATAATACGGGTAATCTTTTACTAACACTAGGACATATCTTCTAATCTATGACATTATAAGTAGTACGGGTTTATCTTCCCATATAATTTTAGCACTTTCATTTGGGCACATATGGGAATTAATTACTGCCTACTGGTTTAAAGATTACGGATTTAATGATATTTTCACTTTATATATGTAAACTACTAATACAGGTTATATCTTCTAATATTCGCGTATATAAGTAGTACGGGTCCCATACAATACGCTATTATTTTGCATATATTGATTCAATTCCATACTTTTTATAAATTTGCTTACAAAAAAGGCCAGGATATTTTATTCTTCAGATCTGTCCGTGAAGATAATTTTGTATAGCGAGAACAGAGATCCTTAGGTTTCTTTTAGGAGCATTGTATTAAATATTTTAACAGAATATGTTGATTAAACATGTCATTTAGTATACTATAGGAATTTGCACATGATTGTGAAATTTAAGTTTATTTATATTATATACTCCGTACGAAGAACGGGTATGCTGCTAGTATAATCTAAGAATAATATAGGAATAATACAACCATTGCTGTAAATACAGGATTCAAATTCTTCCAATAAATATACATTTATTTAATGGTTCAACAAATCAGAGATTCAACGTATGAAAGGCTACGTACGATCACATAAAACAATAAGATATTCAATATATATTATATATATATATATATATATATATATATATATATATATATATATATATATATATATATATATATATATATATATATATATATATATATATATATATATATATATATATATATATATATATATATATATATATATATATATATATAATAGATACGAAGCGATCGGAAAATGTTCAAATCCTTAGGAGACTAATCCGCATTTTCAACTTAATTTTAATGTTTTTTTCAGTAAGTAAATAACCTTTTAACAGTGTACAAAGATGTTATTTTGCGCCTCTACGAACATCTAAAAATTGCAACTACGATGAAAATAGAGGAAAAAGGATTACATGACCAAAAATGAATCTTATTGACTATTGTTCATTGTACATAACTACTAACTCAACTCGTGTTAATTTTCCCTTTTGCAATGCACAGACATGTAAAGTCACATGCATTGTCAATAAAGCCTAATAATCATTTCAAAAATAAATAAAATTTTTGTGCAGAGAAAATTTAAGTCGACTACACTAATATAGACTTCAAAAGTAACAAAAATCTTCAGATTACATTTTTATCAGGTGAAATGCATTTGAATTATTGTATATTTATATACTTACTTTTATGAAACTGAATTTATAACTCCTTATTGGGATGAAAACAACATTTAACTGGGAGTTGAAGTCGAGGTCTGAATTTTTTTGAAATACACACGTGATGTACTGCAAGTACATGCTAAGGATATAGTATATATATTTTTTTACATGTCCTGATTGCAACAATATAATATGATTTTATTATTTTGTACCTCAGCTTAACGTTATATTCTTGACAACGATTTTTTCTCCGCTACTATTTCCATCATTTATAATTCTGTATTTGCAAATGCAAAATTGCTTTGACAACTGAGTTCAAATTACCATTCTACCCAATCACGAAAATAAAAGTAGAATTATTTTGACGATATTTTCAAGCACATCTTATACTTTGAAATTTTATATCAGTTTCTCAGCTTGTCGCAAAAAGCTTACTAAGAGCTGCACTACATGTAAGGGATATCCTCGTGTGTCTTGTCGTAACATATTTATTAAAATAAAATTTTTGCTCCGGGAAATTACTTCAAAGCTTTGTTTCTCTGAAAGTATTACGTAATGTTCCCAATTCCAATCGCGTATGAAATTCTCAAAAACAAAACAAAGAGGAAAAATTCATTTTCAGTTTGCCTTAGGGCTTATGCTCCAAAAGACCTGTCAAAAACTTTCGGAAGTTATCGAATTAAAGTTCTAAAGAAAATATTTTGAAGAAACTACAAGTGTTGCATTATTTATGTAATTGATTTCTGGGGATATTTCGATCATCTCAGGACATTTTTTTGAACGGAAGATTGAACTTGTAAGGGGGGGGGGGGAGTTTGACGAATACATAGTGTTAACAGATTTGATATTTAATGCATATAAATTCTTCTTTGGGTTTCAGCTGATATGAAAATTCTGATTTAACTCTAAATCAGAACTACACTAGCCTTTCACAATTTAGAAATGTTTGCTCAAAAGCTGTTACCTGCAGAAGTTGCCGACTTTAAGTATTATTCTTAAAAAAATTCCTTCGACACACGTTATAAGAAAAATCCGGCCGCTCATCTTGCTGCTCTATGTCCACGGATGAGCCGGACGATCTGGGCTTTCGACACGGTATAAGAAAAGCAAATATCTAAATTAAAAATCCGGTCTACATTTTTTTAAATCGTTAATTTTTAAATATATAAATTGAATTTTAATATTTTACAATGGTACATATATTTTAAATTATTTTCACAAGAATCACGAACTTGGAAAATATTGTTACTGCGTACCCTTTGATATCGTGGTTGTGCACTCTGGGTAGAAGAATGAGTCCAAATTTCTGGATAACAAACAAGTTTATTAACAAGCACAACGTAAACAGCATCAATATGCAATGAAACAGTACTTAAATGCTCCACTAATTTCTCAAAATTACAGATGTTAATTTCAAAACATTGACAGAAGTAATTTCACAAAACAGCGACTACTGTTCTTGAAACATTGGCAAAAATCACGTTCCAACGTAATTCGTATCGTGTCAACTGAACTCCCTTTGAGTAATGCCTCCTTTTTATAGGCTCCCTCTGTAAAAATTTCTGGAATTATCTAATTTATCGTAGACTATTGGTGATTTCGCGATATTTCTCAAAGATTCCGAAAATTGTTAAATGTCGTTAAATTGGCGATGAATCGCCAAATCTGGCAATCGTTCTCTTAAGTTCTACAAGTGGTAACCCTAGAATGAAGTCATTCGGAAGAGTACCCGTACCGGTGTCTTTTGTGGAAAACACCCTGATGAAGCCGTTATTTCTGCGAAAGAGACGAAAGACTCCAGAAGAAAAGGAATATTACACGTCCGCAACAATAGTTATTAAAATATTATAAACAATGTAAGAAAGATTAATTTCAATAGATTCTTAACTTTATTTTACACACCACATCAATATACATAAATCACTAACAAAAAATCATAAAATATATAAAAGTAAAGACTTGTAATGTGATAAGGAAAATATGTTAAGATTGCATGTTTAAGTTTGTAAAATAATTATGTGAAATAAAGAATTTAATTTTATATGTTAAAGTAACATTACTTGGAGCTCAAAATTATCCATCAAAATGCCGAAATTCTTTTTTATAATATTAAGCATTGTATTGTGTAATAATCCTCCAATTTATAGTTGCAAGCAAATCACCGGGATACTTACGTATCACTGTAAGATAATTTCATCAGGAATGAGACCATGAACTACGCTTAATTTTTATTTAACGAATTTTTACTTTCCCTGCAATACATGGTAATGCATAGGGAAAGTATTGGAATCATGTCGAAAATCGCAACTCGAGTTTTCGACGGTTCTACACGTTTCGAGACCTCTAGAATACGAAAAAACTATTTTTAGCGTGACGTCTGTGTGTGTGTCTGTTTGTCTGCCTGTCTGTGCAATGTATGTATCCACTCTAACTCAAAAACTAATGGACCGAATTTCATAAAATTTGGTAGATAAGTCATTTGGATGTGACCCTGGTGCTGATTAGTTTTTGGTATGATTCGTAAAAACACAACCCGCCTTTTTTTTGCGAAATGACCAGTAAAATTTCATTTATCAGCTCTACCTAAAATACTAATTGAACAAATTTCACAAAATTCGGTAGATAAGTTACTTGTGGGATACTTTGGTGCTGATTAGATTTTGGTACAATTCGGAAAGGAACAACCTGCCTTTTTTTACGAAATGACCCACAAAAATCGCCAAAATCTTAAAAAAAAAAAAACTTTTTTTTATACACAATTTTTGACGAGGAAAGAATATAACACATTGAGTTATGCTTTAGGACTTACCGTTCTCAAGATATTGGAGATTTCTTGCATTTGTGTTACGCTGCTTACAGAAAAATTTCCAGTTACCAAATAAAAACAGAAATTGAATAAAGAATGCAATTTAGTGTTATTTTGTGCAATTAAACTCAATCTAACGAATTATTAAAGAAATAAAGAAAAAATGAATTTGAGTCTGCAGGGAACACTGCCCACATCAGATTTTTTACTATTATATTTACAACTTACCATATATTTATAATTTTACTGCAATTATAGCTTCGTAACATGGACTTCAAGAGATTTAGAGACATGATGTTAGACGGGAAAATTATTGATAATTTATTTATTCGTTAAGTACCTCATCGTATTATTAATATCGAAAGAGGGATATTATGATCTTGCAGTATTGATATTTGTCATATCTGTTGGCAGTTACAACCTTTATCGCAACACTTGTTGTACTATAGATCATACTGATAGTCACAACACCTTGTGCTGCAATAAAATGCATGACTGTGAATGTGACTCTTAATGTGAGTGTGACTCACTTATATTTTCATAGCTGATCTCGGAATTGTCCATGGATCATCTTATTCTCTGCAGAATTTCGTTTTATGCATTTGTCTTGAACTCTTTGACGATTTAACAGCTCCATTTGCTTTGCCGGAGAGCAGACGACAACAAGGGATGGCCTGGCTTGAACTTTGGTAGGGGAGTAAATTATTTACGAGATATCAGATTTAGTCCGTTTGGAGGTATTGCCATTCGGACAGTGATTCCACCTGACTCTCATCAAGCAATAAATATTCAACTTGAGTAATATGAATTGGCACCACCATTGTTGTATGTTGATTTTATAAACTTAAACACAATGTGGTGTAATCTACACCAAGCAATATACATATTATGTCAATATATGGAATTGCTCTATATCTCTGTCATTAGTAAAGTATTCACATATCACATGGATGATGTTAAGAAAATAGTAGAAAATGTATCTTAAAAACTATAATGAAAGCATTCCCAAAAAGTAAAAGACAAGTACACATCTGTCCTTTAAGAAAAGAGCTGCAGCTATTTTTTAATATAAAGAAGAGGTTTCATATTAAAAAAAAATCTGATGTGGGCAGCACATGACTTTCCTTATATAATGCAATGAATTTACTACATTTACAGTAAAAGAAAATAGGTTATTCTCATAGTAGATATTTATATTCTTTCCAAGATATTGAACGTTTGACAGTGAGTCGTCCGTTTCATTGATTTAGCGTCATTTTGATCCATTTGGCGAGTTTTTCGTTAATTTAGCAACATTTAAAAATGTCACCAAGTTAGCAACATTCCACCAAATTCATCGCCAAAATCTCGCCAAGCCTTATGGACGAAGAAATAAGTTATTCTTACTGCAGATAAATGACTATTGGCGTTCAAATACAAAAGTGTTACTCAAAGTATCTTTTTTATGAATGGAGCGAGATAGAGAGATCCACGAGAATGATGTCATCAAATTTATCGCATGGTATTACATATGAAAAGTGAACATGTTTCTCAATAGGAAATTTTTATTTTTATTTTATATGATATTTTGATTTTTATTTGAAAAATGTTCAATTTCTCAAGAACAGTTCATGTTAGCGTTCTAAAATTTATGTCAATAGTTTTCTAATGAAAATTTACATAAGAAATGTCTATTTACGTAACTTTATTAAAGGTTTTGATTTTTTGACGATTTTTTAAAAATTTCACTCGAAAATTTATGGGGGTTCTGAATATTCGATTGTTTATAAAAACAATAGGCTTCCAGTGTTTACGAATTGTAATTTTTGTACCAAATTTTGTTCGAATCGGTGCTTTCATTTGTCAGTTATCGTCTCCACAGATTCACTGACACACAGACATCACTTTAAAAATCTTCGATTTGTGATCAGGGATGCTTGAAACGTGCTCTCCCATCGAAAACTCGAATTCGAATTTTCGACCCCGTCACAATACTTTCCTTATACATTATGTATATAAAGAAAGTAAAAATATCTTGAAAATTATTTACTTTTAGTTCTCGGGTTGGACTGTAAATGATTATTTACTTTGTTAGTCTAATGCAAGGTCCAATGCGGATAAACTATTATCGAAGTTTACTGTTTAAAATAAATTTTGGACAAATATGTGCATGTGTATATGCTCAAGACTCGTCATATGCTTAAGACACCTCTAAAGAAATATAATAAACATATTAATTTGTCGAGCATTAGAGGAATTGTTGGTTTATATTGCTATAGAATTAAAATTTTATTTTATTGCTTATTTCCGTACAAACTTTTTACGTTTCGTAAGCGGCAAATGCATCTTTAAAGAATACAGTATTATTTATATGCCTTTTCGGTAAACAAAATGATTTTTATAAACGTTCCATATTACAAATCGATTTGTATGCGGTTTAAAATTCAATTAAATACAAGTCAACTTAATTGGCGTTAATATTCAATTTATTGATATGAAATTATCACATTATATCTCCTTCTTTGCATTTTCTATTCATCGGGTTGTTTTCTTACGATTTTCAGAAAACAAATACGTACATTTAGTGTCATCTCTATCAACAAATTAAGAGATTAAAAAACTGTCAATCGTATAAAGTATAGAAGAATATTGTAAGATTATAACTCCAAGAAACACTCCAGAAAATAGATATGCTCCAGAAAATAGATATGCAGTACAGATGATTTGTTAATAACAGCTTAAAAAGTTCCTTTACCAAATAGTATGAAAAAAAGCTTTGTTTGTCTTAACAGAGAGATAGAGCAATGTGCGACAAAAGGCAAGAATACATCTGACAAGAGCGAGGGAACTAATTGTTCTTCAAACTTTTTACAAAAGTGGCGCTTTGCTAGTGCGGTTGCTTTATCTCTCTATCCTCATGAAGAAAGATTTATCTTGTCTTTACAAGCGGTTGATGCTTTTTTCACTCCTTTTCGTTTTTATTTACAACTCATTTTTATTACTTTCCTTATATGCATCATGTATAAGAAAAGTATTGTGACGGAGTCGAAAATACGAATTCGAGTTTTCGACGGGACAGCACGTTTCAAGCATCCTTGATCACGAATCGAACTTTTTTGAGGTGATGTCTGTGTGTGTGC
The DNA here is from genome assembly GCA_951213105.1 of Amaurobius ferox. Taxonomy (NCBI): domain Eukaryota; kingdom Metazoa; phylum Arthropoda; class Arachnida; order Araneae; family Amaurobiidae; genus Amaurobius; species Amaurobius ferox. The sequence goes on along the minus strand of OX578138.1, from coordinate 94,288,915 downwards.
GTGTGTGTGTGAAATTATGTGTGGGTGTGTGTATCAGAGAGTCTGAGGAGACGATATCTCACGAACGAATGGAGCGATTCGAATGAAATTTGGTACAAAAATCACAATCCGTGAATACTGGAAGCTTATTGTTTTTAAACACAATCGAATGTTCAGAACCCCCTTAAATTTTCGAGTGAAATTTTGAAAAAATCATCAAAAAATCAAAACCTTTAATAAAGTTACGCAAATAGACATTTCTTATGTAATTTTTCCTTAGAAAACGATTGACATAAACTTTATAACGCTAGCATGAACCGTTCTCGAGATATTACGCATTTTTCAAATAAATTTATCATAAAATCTCATAAATTAAAAAAAATATTAACTGTTAAGAAAGATGTTCACTTTTCATATGTAATACAATGCGATAAATTGGATGACATTATTCTCGTGGGCGTAACTCGTTCCATTCACGAGTAAAAATACTTTGAGTAGTACTTTTTTATTTGAACGCCAATAGTCATTTACCTACTATAAGAATAACTTATTTCTCTATCCATAACGCTTGGCGAGATTTTCGCGAAATGTCGCCAACTTGGCGATTTTTTTAAATGCTGCTAAATTGACGAAAATCTCGCCAAATGGATAAAAATGACGCTAAATCAATGAAAATTACGTCTAATTGAAGAAAATTCAATATTTTGGGAATAATATAAGTATCTACTATAACAGTACCATTTTTTTTCACTGTAAAGGTAGTAAATTCATTGCATATATAAGGAAAGTCATGTGCTGCCCACATCAGAATTTTTAAAAATAAATTTCGACGTCGGTTCTAACAAAATGTCAGAGTGTTGTTGTTGTTGAGGCCCAGACCGTCCGAAAAATGTTAGAGTGTAAAATAGAACCGTATAAAACAGTTTTTTAATAGTGGAAGTTTAAAAATGCGGAACCTAAATGCACCGTTGGGATAAAGAGTTAAAGACGTTCCTTGGTTGAGAAAACACTGTATTTTCTAACAAAAATAAATGACTTTTCCTGTGTAAGAAGTAAATAGCAAGGAGCGATTTATCGTGTATTTTCTGTAAATCTATATACCGTAGTTTTCTAAAAGAAATAATACTCAGCCATATTACATGTTTTTATGACCAACACAGCTAAAAGATTTTACGCTATTATGAAATTCTAATCAAAATCTAGTGACATATTACGAGTCCAAAAATGTTTAATGCTTCTCTACATTTTACTCATTATGGATAAAATAAATATTTTAAATATTTATCTAGTTGTGTTAAAGCAAACAGTTGTTTTAAGAAACTCTTCAAGCTTATTTTTCCTACATTCTTAATTGGTTCAACACAAAACAGGAAAACAATAAAAATAAACAAAACCAAATATTTTAAAATAAAATAAAATATTATACTTAGATATATTAAGGAACAGAGCTCTTTAAGAGAAAATTTTGCATTCAAGAATATCCATCTGCCTTATGTTTTCAATTTATTGTCTCAACACAATGAAAGAGTAAATAATAAAGCGAGAATAAACAAAAGACAGTACATTTAATAATATTTTGTTAGCTCAAATTTATTTTTCTAACTCCATTTCTAAGACATAAAGCCATTAAAAGACTGGAACAAATTAAAAAAATAAGACGAAATAGTGTTATTTTTCTACAGCAGAATGAATAACAGGATATTTATGAAATAAACTTCATATGATGACAAATGGTGATAACGCGTCTTTTGTGACGCGAAAAAAATTATATTTTTTTGCATACTTATTTAGTAGAGCGATATAAATTGTCAAAAAAACGTGACATCTCCAGTACCGGGAATGAAAATCCTTAGTAAACCATCTAATCACGCCCTCAAATTCTATGCGGAGTCCGTATCAGTCATCATCTAAGCTGTATCTACTGCCAATACGGGGAAATATATATTTCACTGAAACTTTTGAATTGGAAGAGGACATATTTCTTCGGCTGCCTATCTCTTTCGAAATGTAATTTTGCATCTATGCCAGTTGTGATCTATGTTCTATATATAGCCTATATTGAAAAATACATGTTTCAATCAACTGTTTTGATCTAAAAGTCGAAAAAGAACCAAAACTGGAGATTCTTTAACCCCTCCTCCCTCCCCATTATTCTCCGATATGTAATGCTGAAGCCATATCATTCTCTATTTAAACTATATTTATAGAAGATTACGAGAAATAGATGTTTCAAGGGCAATGTAAGTTGTTTAATCGAAAGTGCCCTCTTCAGAACAGGAAGCGAGAATCCTTAGTGCGTTATTTAACTTCCTCCAGAATTCAATACCGAATCAATATCATTTATTGTCTAAGGTCTATTTATTTTCAGTCTTAAGAAATAGATGTTTCATGAAAAACAAAAATTTTTAACCATAAGTCGACAAATAATCGGAATTAGAAATATTTATGGCCGACGCGGTGGTTGACAGGTCAAGGCGAACGTTTTCAAGCAATCGTTCGACCGCCGCGTTCTGGGTTCGAGTCCCACGCAAGGTTGTGTTGTTGGGTTGAAGGTTAAATGGTTCACGTTCTGGCCGATGTATAGGCGAATGATGAAAGTCAAGTGCCTGGCCATTTGAAATATATATATATATATATATATATATATATATATATATATATATATATATATATATATATATATATATATATATATATATATATATTTAGTGACGCCCTTCCTTTTTGCTCTAGAATTTCACGATAAATACAAATCACAGATCTTGAGAAATAAATGTTTCAAAGGTTTTTTTTAGTAATAATAAAAGTATGGCTAAAATTTTGCGACCAATAAATATTAATGATATTATTAGATTACGTGCTATGAGATTCTACACAATAAGACAGAATAAATGAAGATATTATAAGATTACGTGCTATGAGATTCTACAATAAGATAGAATAAATGAAAAGCATGACTTTTAAAAAATATTAATTTACATGCAATGGGATCCATTTATACGAATGCTTTTATAAAATGTTTATTATCCGATATACAAGATCATTTTTAAAACCATTTGATATCACTTGTTTTGATTAACAAATGCTGAAACTCATTTACCATTCATTTCAAAGAAAATGAAATGCAAACTCAATACAACACTAAATGTTTTTCCAAAGGAGATATTTTAATTGCAATACACATATCAATCGAAAGCAATTTTTTGATGGAAATGCAGCGTATCGAAATAGTATAGATTTTCCACAGGTGCTTAAAGTTTTCTGTTGATGAAAGGAAACAGAAATACAAAAGCGTAGACAGATATTATTTTAGTAAAGTTAAATAGAATTTTTCTACCGAATTTTCTCTTATTGATTTGCAATAACAGTTTTTATCTCGATAAATGTATCTTTGTGTTTTTCGGGAGAAAGTCAATGTTGATGCAGTTGTATGGAATGGATTTCTATTTTGTCAGTTTATTCTTGTACTTTTAATGAAACGTTATTATACATATTCTTATGTTAAATGTTGGCTTGCAGAAATGCAATTTTAAATACTCAGGATTCAAAGGTGTTTATGGTGTTTATGAGGGGAAAATGTATTACAAAAGGATTAAGATGCAAAAATTGTGTTTTTAAAAAGGAGGATAGCCATTTGGAAAGCCATTTAAAAGAATAAGTTACCATTATTCCTTTTATGCTACCTAATCTATATACATAAAGAAGATAAGTATGTATGTATTTATGTTCCAACATCACGGGAGAACCGAATTTCATGAAATTTAGTGGGTAGTCATTGAAATAGCCCCTCTTAAATTTTAGTCCATGTTTCGAGTTTGTAACTCAAGGGGTTGTCGCGATATTAAGTAAAAACAAAACTTTCGTTTGTCTCATCATCACGACAGAACAGCCGCACTGAGTTTAATGAAATTGTGTGGGTAGCTTTGACATAGCTTTACATACATTTAGCAAGTTTTGAGTTTCTATGACCAGTAATTGTCGTGATATTAATGGAAAACGAAACTTTTCCCTAGGAGTTCTACTCTCTAACTCCATGATTTCCAGCGAAAAAGGTTGGAAATCGTTGATTTAAAACGTAAAAGTCAATTAAATCTGAGTTTTGTGGAAGTTTATTGAACGTATTAGTCATTTTTGAAAATCGCAAATTTGAAATATGAATTTAAATGGAAACTCTATCACCATGGTTAATTTTCACAGGCTTACTCAACAAATTTTATTAATTTGAATAATAAATAAATGAATATAAAATATCTATCTATCTATCTATATATATAAAGAAGAAAAGTATGTAAGTATGATCCATTTTTTTTCTTACATAATGCAATAAATTTACTTCATTCACAGTGAAAAAACAATGTATAAGATTCATGGCCCTATATGTTCCGGTAAAATTTTTTTTCGGGTTTTGCATCGTAAATCCCCAGCAACGCCGGGCAATCTCTGCTAGTTTTTAGAATAAATGTTAAATAAAATTTTATATGGTAACTACTGCAATAAGTTTTATTGGTACAACATTCAGACAAAACGCTATAGGTAACTAATGCAGTAATTTCAATCGCTTACATCATTTAGTCGAAACGTTATATAGTAAGTAATACAGATATTTTAATTATTTACATCTGAATTTGGTAATGGCAAATTTAGGAACTGTCACCAAATAGTCGAGTAATTCGAACATGATCCATTACACTACTATTTCCTTACAAAATATATTTGTAAGATTCTTCATCTTATATGAAATTCGGGGATTTTGGAACTAGTATGTAATGACAAACAAAATAATTCTTAGCTTTAACGTCTAATCACTCAGAGATCTATATAGTTCACTCACAACCTAAAAAATCTGATGTGGGCAACACATGACTGTATATAATGCAATGAATTTACTACTTTTACAGTAAAAAAAAATAAGTTTTTCTTCTAGTAGATACTTAGATATCTATGTTCCTTTCAAGATATTGGATTTTCGTCAATCAGTTGTCATTTTCATTGATTTAACGTCATTTATAACCATTTGGCGAGATTTTCGTTAATTTGGCAACCTTTTAAAAATTCGCCAAGTTGGCGACACTCCGCCAAATTCGTCGCCAAAATCTCGCCAAGCGTTATGGACGGAGAAATAAGTTATTCTTATAGCATATAAATGATTATTGGCGTTCAAATGCAAAAGTATTACTCAAAGTACCTTTTCTCATGAATGGAACGAGCTAGATCCACGAGAATGATATCACCCAATATATCGCATGATATTACATATGAAAAGTGAACATGTTTCTCAACAGTTAACAGATTTTATTTAATTTATGGGATTTTTTGATAAATTTATTTGAAAAATGTATAATATCTCGAGAACGGTTCATGCTAGCGATCTAAAATTTATGTCAATCGTTTTCTAAGGAAAAATTACATAAGAATTGTCTATTTGAGTAACTTGATTAAAGGTATTGATTTTTTGATGATTTTTTCAAAATCTCACTCGAAAATTTAGGGGGGTGGGTCCGGAACATTCGATTACGTATAAAAACAATAGACTTCCAGTATTCACGGATTGTGATTTTTGTACCAAATTTCATTCGAATCGCTCCCTTCTTTCGTGAGCTATCGTCGCCACAGACTCACTGACACACACACCCACACACATACTTTCACACGCACACACATAGACATCACCTCAAAAATACTTGATTCGTGATCAGGGATGCTTGAAACGTGCTCTCCCGTCGAAAACTCGAATTCCAATTTCAACCCCGTCACAATACTTTCGTTACACATTATGTATATAAGGAAAGTAAAAATTATCATATATCCTCATAACAACTACTAATCACACGATGTCTTTCAGTGTAGCTTCGCATCGCCCTCCTAAATTTTATTGAATCTCCCATTTCACTATAGACACGTCTGTCTTGATTTTTCTGGGTCCGACGCGTACACTCACATCATTCTTATCAGTATTTTATTAGGAAAATGAAATTTACTAGTTCTTATGGTACTATTACACGGAGCAATTCCTTCCAGCAATTTTTCATCAACACCATATATTTCAATGGGAAGAAGTCTTGCCGCCGAATTGCCGCAATTCGTTCGTATTCGGCAATAAAAATTTCTCAATTTCTGAGCGGCGACCCAATCAGAGGACGATGAAATTGGAAGTCACTACACTCCGCCTTTCCTCTCCTCATTTGCATTCAAGATGGCGATGGCAACTGTAATGCAAACACATCGAAGAAGCTCAATTACGTTAGAATCTGGAGATGGAGAAATTATAGAACTTCTACCAAATTGCAGACACCTGTGGGATATAAAATATCTAAATTATACGAAAAAACACACTAAAGAATGCTTCCTGAAATCGGCGGCACTAAACAGGGAGAGCCTGTTAGAAAGGAGGGGCTTACAGTATCATTGTCGGGCGGAATTGCTAAAGTCTGGAGATGTAAAAATAATAATAGAACTTTTACCAAATTACAGACACATGTGGCATATAAAAAATCCAAATTATACGAAAATAACCCACTAAATAATGCTTCGTGAAATGAACTTGAATGTATTAGAGAGGAGGGGCATTTTTGAAAGACGGGGCTTAAAGTATCGTTGCCGGGTGGAATTTCTAAAGTCTGGAGATGAAAAAATAATAATAGCACGTTTAACGAATTACAGACACCTTTAGGATATAAAAGATTCAAAGTATACGAAAAACACAAAGAATGCTTTCTCAAATGAAATCGGCGAGATTGGAGAGGAGAGACCTGTTAAAGAGGAGGAGCCTAAAGTATGATTGACCGGCGGAATTGCCGAAGTTGGGCAATAAAAATTGCTCGTGTAATAACACCATTAGTTCTTTGCCGCTAGCCTAGTCCATCTCTATTCTTGCCCAGGAAAACACTGTTTCAAATAAGCGTTTTCTGGCTCCGTTCCTTTATCTTAGGGTGCAAAACGGTAATAACATATTTTTTCGTTGATCAACAAGGAGGTTATAATCAGGGTCAATTAATTGGTCGATTGTCATAGGTTCTCTTCTCTCCGGCCTATTCTTGGATCATCTTTGGATCGTTTGTTATTCCCTTACTACGAGTTTTAAATTGTTTTAAAAAAATGTCCAAATTTTGGCGACAATAATCTTATTTCATTGTCAATAATTTTGCACTGGCTATATTATGATATACTGATTTACGTATCAAGTTTATGGCTTGTAAACAATCATGTGCTTTAATTTTCTTGCATCTACCTTAGGCCTGTTTTTGCAAATGGTATTATGGGATCCAAAATGCACATAGATTCCAATAATATCATTACATCTAAAATTCATAAACTATCCAAGGATATTTTTCATTATGCTATATTCAACTTGAATTGTATCAATGACAGCAATTGACACTAAAGCTCATTTCAGAAAACTAGTTATAAAGAACTATGTATAGGCTGCTTTTATCAGCTTTCTCTTCTGCAAATTGCTTTAATTTTTCAAGTAAAAGCCACTACAGAGAAAAAGGATGCTAAGCAACACAATTCTCTCTGACATTAAATATGTCTTGATATTTACTACATCTAACAAAAGTAATTTCTAAATATGCGATTACCGATAAATTTATTACTAAAGCAGTTTCTTTAGTATGGTCCCAAAATAAATTTAGTATTGTGAAAATTATGTTTTGAATATATCCAGCGCTGCGAATAATCTAAATTAACTATTTCCCTATCACCACTTTTCTTATTCTCCGATTTAGCATACAGAGTTTTTGCAATAGCCATTTTTTATAGAATATGATATGTCATTAGTGCTGGATTTTGTTTTTTGAGCTACTAGCAGGATACGTGTAGGACATAAAATGAAAAGCTTTAACAGCTGTATCACCTGTACACCAGCCGCAGTATGGAGCAATGTGTAAAATAATTTTGACTTTTCCTTCAGTATTAAAAATACCAAACAGGCGTTTTTTTATTCCGGTATTACTTGAGGGCTTAAAAAATTTACAATGTTATAAAAACCATTTTGATGAATAAAATAAACTATGATTTTTTTTTCAACATATTTCCTTGAATATGCAATAGGATATTAGCAAATAAAAATCATAAAATGTTAAATACGATTTTAGAGTTTATTCACGGTGCATTATTTTAAAGGTCGATTGTGAGATAAATATCTGTGAGATAAATTATAATCTACCAATACCAGTCTAAAATAATGCTATTTGAATTTATCTTACCGCTCAATCTTCTTAAAATGTAGAATAAACATAGTTAATTATTTATTTTAAGAATAATTAAATACGAAAAACGCAATATTTGCAAAATATTAAACATTCATAATTTATTACATATATCTAATACTAGCAGTATACACATTTTTGTACGGAATATATAGTGTAAACGAATTTAAAATTCATAGTTTCATTTATAGAGTTTATTAAATGTGACAGATTCACAATAAAAATTTTGAATAGCAACAGCCATTTTAAATTGAAGCACAAAAAAGACGCGCATTTTATATTTCTATGAACACTGAAATTGCAGTTTGTATGGTAATTTACCATCTTATATCACTGCATGTGCTTTATTATCAGCGTTTCCAGACATTTAAATCGAACAATCAATTATACTTTGTAACAATATTTTCTAATAGCTTGGTAAAAAGAATAGCCAACCACTCGGAATTTGAAATGTAGCTCAATTACCTTAATTGCAACAAGGGAATCAAAAATTAAAATAAATTCATCGATAAAATAATGAATTCATCGATAAAATATGACAAAAATATCGTCTGCTGTAACCACTTTGCTTATAAATAGAATGCACTTATACAATACTTATTACAAAAATTAGAAATACAACTTTAGTAGAATAAAATATTGTAAATTATTCTCAACTAGGGAATGAAACGAATGGCATGATAAAAATGAAAAGTATCGAAGTCTTCCACTGATCAGACGAAAAAATATAATGAAGACGTTATTATTCAAACAACATAAAATGGAACTTTTTTCTACTGGAAACAGTTATTGATTCTTAGTAATGGTTTTGTTCCCACATCAATGAATTCTTTTGTATCTCGAAAGTCAGTCAATTTTATAGAGTGTCACTGAATGAATAAGTGTCTTGTTTGCCACTTAGTTCCAGTTCATTTAATACTTGTCAAGCACCGCATCCTTAAAAAGTCTTAGAAACGGCAATTCTGCATAACTGGTAGCAGTATTATTATGTGTTTCAGAAACTATTGACGATATATACTTCGTAAACTATTGACATTAAGCATTTCATTAAATATTGAAAGTAGCGTATTTCGTAAGCTATTTCCATTATGTGTTTCATAAACTATTGACATTATGTGTTTCAAAAACTAGTGAGATGATAACATTAATAATCATGATTTTAACTAGAAGTCGGATCCCTACCCCTAAGTAACTCTTGTTCTCTAGATTATTGTATTGTTCTCTAGAACACTATTAACAACTGGAGTAACCATAATCGAGTCAGTAGTGCATGTGTCCTCATTTTTGCGATTCATCAGATTGTAAACTTTTTACTTAGAGGGTTGTTGATGTTGAAACCCAGACCGTCCGACCTACCAGAAAGGTGTAAGGTAACTGTTTTACTTAGAGGGTGTCATAACTTCCATTACAAACAGGTAATAGATTATTTCTTATTGCTAAATGTAAGATTACCAAATGACTAACATATTATGGGCTTTTTTTAACAATTTTTGGCACTTAATAATTACGTTGACGTGGTCTCCAAAATTGTTCATTTTCCTATGCCAGATTCAACAAGTATTAAAAATGTAGGACAATTGTCGAACATTATATTCAATTAGTTTAGTTATGTTTTTTCTCTTTTTAGATCTAGAACAACGGTATACACTAAAAATTCAAAAAGAAGAGATAGACGTGGTCATCGGAATGCATGCTTAAATCCATAGGAGCTGTAAGAAAAATCTGATGTGGGCAGCACATGACTTTCCCTGCAGACTTATATCCACGTTCTCTTTATTTTTATTGAATTTAATTCACTTTTAATTCAAATTTCATTCTCATTTGATACCTGGACTTATTTTCAAAGGTATGCGTAGAGAAAATACGAAAAAACTAAAATATCTCGAGAACGGCTAGTCTCAGTGTACTGAGGTTGGTCTTATTCTTTTCTTCGTTAAAAATTACGCATTAAACAAACATTTAATGGATATATTTGAGCATAAGTAATTATTTATTTTAGATTTTGGCGATTTTTGCGGGACACTTTACAAAAAAAGGGAGATTATTTTTTCCAAATCCTACTAAAATCTAATCAGCACCAGGGTGACCCACAATAGATTATCTACCAATTTTTTTTTAAATTCGGTCCATTAGTTTTTCATCTAGAGTGGATAAAGCTTTTGCGGTAAATTTCACATAAAACGGCGGACTCTATTATCCGAATCGTACACAAAACAAATCAGCAGCAAATTCGCCCACAAGTGACTTACATACTAAATTTGTGAATTTCGGTCCATTGGTTTTTTAGTTAGAGTGAATACAAAATCTGCACAGACAGATAGACGCACAGAGACACACAGACACACACACAGACGTCACGTTAAAAATGGTTTTTTTGTATTCTAGAGGTCTCGAAACGTGTAGATCCGTCGAAAACTCGAGTTGCGATTTTCGGCATGATTCCAATACTTCTCCTATACATTACCATGTATTGCAGGGAAAGTAAAAATAAGACCGACATTGCGGAATATAAGTTGAAAATCAACGGTCTCACAATAAGCAGTGAGAGTTTTGCGATAGTTCAATTTGGGAACTTTTCAAGAAACTGCTTGCTTTTGAACTAAATTTATCTCACTTAAATCACAAGTTCTCATTTATTCGACCAATTGAGCATTATATTATACGTCCCCTCTAAAATATTAAACATAGAATGACAGAAATTGTCCTTCTATTTTTCAGCATATGACTTATACTGTATTCAAATTCAAGTGTCTATCTCACTTTTAAGTATATTTTGCAAACATTACATATTTCGAATATTTTGGTGTCTAACATCTCTTTTTCAGTTTTAAATATATACAAAATAATTTTTTCCAGCGCATCCTATCGCATTATTTATACATGAGTCAAAGTTTATGTCTCTATCTCACATAAAAATGCTTATCATTTATTTTACAAATGCACCATGCAAGTGCGCAGTACCCCTAAATTAGCAAGTACTGAAAAACAAATTATACTCGTTTTTTCTTTCGAACAATCTACCATTACACAAAATTAAGTCACAAAGTTATATCTCGTCTCAAAGTATGTTTTTCTATCATTTCATTTTACGAAATTTTGGTATAGAGCACTTTTAAACATTTGTGAAATTTTTGATTTTCCTGGAGGTTTAAACTATTGAATAATCAATGTGTCAAATATTAAGTTTCTGTCTCACTTAAAAAAGCGTTTCTCATTTCCGACATTTTCGAATATTTTGTTGTGTGATACCAATAAAATGACAAATATTTTGCAACAGAAACTGAACATCGTATTCTCATTAAACGATGAACCTTTACATAAAATTTTAAGTTTCTATCTCCTTGCGAGTATGTTCTTCAGCAAGGTCATCTTTCTAACGTTTCGGTGTTGAGCACTCTCCCCCTCTAAAAGCATTTTTCAAACATTTAATTTTTTCGGGGGTGTTTAATCGAAAGGTAGACCCGTACACAAAATTTTAAATCTGTATCAAACTTAAACGAAGGCATTTCTCTCTTATTCGCATTTTTTGTGTGCGGCACACTTAAAGTAGCAAATATTTGTAAACTAGAATTGAACTCTTTTTCCTTTCCAAACTCTCTTCCCTAACTTCAATCTTAAAGTATATAGCTTATCACTAGGTACGTTTTTGTATAATTTCTCATTTCGTACGTTCAGATGCAGAATATCCCTTCTAATGAACATTTCTAAAATTCGATTTTTTTTCGGATGTTTCCTGAAACTATCGATATGTATACCAAATTACAAGTATCTAACACACTAAAAAAATGCTTTCTTCGCGTATTCGTCAAATCGAACATTTTGGTCAGGGACACACTTAAAGTAGCAAATCTAGAAAAACTAAAATTGTGCACTTTCTTTCGAACTAAATATATAGTCTTACACCAAATTCAAAATTTCTATTATCATTAAGTACGTTTTTCTATCATTTTGCCTTTCGAACGTTTTACTGTAAAGCATTCTTTATAATGAACATTTTTGAAATTTGTGATTTCTTCCGGGGGGGGTTCCATTGAATAACTGACTCGGATGCCAAATTGCAAATCTCTGTTTATGTGTGACAAATGCCTGTAAACGTCAGGACAATGAAACGGCAGATAATTAGACATATGAATAGACGGAAACTTGAGAACTATTATATATTGATAAAAAAGACAGTAAAAACATTTGGGAATCAACTCAGTAAAATGAAATAAACCTATGGTGACGAGGAAGAGAAAAAAGCAGTGAAACTATATAAAACACACCAAATGATTTTAAAATGCTATTACTTTTCCTAATGAAGCAAAGCCGTTTAGTAACGAGTCCGTTGTCTCACATAAATAAAAAATCTGATGTGGGCAACACATGACTTTCCTTATATAATGTAATGAATTTACTACTTTTACAGTAAAAAAATAGGTTTTTCTTATAATAGATACTAATATTCTTTCCAAGATATTGAATTTTCGATAATTTGTCGTCATTTTCATTGATTTAGAGTCATTTTTATCCAGTTGGCGAGATTTTCGTTAATTTGGCAGCATTTCAAAAAAGTCGCCAAATTCGTCGCCAAGCGTTATGCACTAAGAAATAAGTTATTCTTACAGCAGATAAATGACTATTGGCGTTCAAATACAAAAGTATTATTCAAACGATCTTTTTTCATGAATGGAACGAGCTAGATCCACGAGAATGATGTCACTCAATTTATCGCATGGTATTACATATGAAAAGTGAACATGTTTCTCAATAAGAAATTTTTTTTTTATTTTATGACTTTTTGATAATTTTTTTTAAAAATGTACAATATCTCGAGAACGGATCATGTTAGCCTTCTAAAATTTATACCAATCGTTTTCTAATAAAAAATTGCATAAGAAATGTCTATTTGCGTAACGTTAATAGTGGTTTTGATTTTTTGACGATTTTTTCAAAATTTCATTCGAAAATTTAGGGGGGTTCTGAACATTCGATTGCATATAAAAACAATAGGCTTCCAGTGTTTACGGATTGTGATTTTTGTACCAAATTTGGTTCGAACCGGTCCATTCGTTCTTCAATTATCGTCTCCACAGGCTCACTGACACACACACACACACATACTTTCACACACACACACACACACACAGACATCACTCCAAAAATGTTTGATTCGTGATCAGGGATGCTTGAAACGTGCTCTCCCGTCGAAAACTCGAATTCGAATTTTCGACCCCGTCACAATACTTTACTTATACATTATGTATATAAGGAAAGTAATAAGCCTATTTCATCAACAATGGAAACTCAACATAATTAAAAACTGCTGCTGAGGCATGCTTATTTTGTAACAGAAAATGGTCATCTGATGCCCTCTGTCGCCTTGGATGATTTGATTGAAAAGATGAATCGTCGGTGTTAAGCCTGTATCAGGGTCTAACGGGGGTGGGCATCTTCCATAATAAATAAACATCACTTGGTCTCTCAAAGTATCATTCAGAATATTTTTCCTTTGTATGTGTATTTCTGTTGTAGCAATTAAAGGGTAAATAAAACCCGTGGATGTTCATGTTTTGTCGCATCTATGCCTGCTAGACTAAATAACTCATAGAGCATTTTTCTGTGCAATGTCAAGTAGATATTTGAAGAACGAGAATTACACCCCATTAACTGTCCCTTGCTTAACTTTTGTGAAAAGTGTGCTTACAAAGAAAATAATAGACAGCCCTAAAATACTTTAATACACATTAATGAAAATATAAAACACTGCAATTAGTTCCTGTCAGTTATTGTGTCAAAGCTGGTACGATAATATGTGCAATTCCTCTTCGTCAGTGATGACTCCACTTTGGGTCATGTTAGTGTTCTAAAGTTTGTATTATTCATTTTATAATTAAAATATTTGTATTTAATCTGTATGAATATAATTAAGTATATAATCTATATGTATATATATATATATATATATATATATATATATATATATATATATATATATATATATATATGTATATATATATGTATGTATGTATGTATGTATATATATATATATATATATATGCATATATATATATATATGTATATATATATGTATATATATATGTATATATATATATGTATATATATATATATATATGTATATATATATATATATATATATATATATATATATATGTATATATATATGTATATATATATATATATGTATATATATATGTATATATATATGTATATATATATATATGTGTATATATATATATGTATATGTATATATATATATATGTATATATATATGTATATATATATATATATATATATATATATATATATATATATATATATATATATATATATATATATATATATGTATGTATATATATGTATATATGTATTTCTAAATCCAATTAAAATTAAATCTTGCTAATGAACATTTTAATCATATTTTCTTTGATTTGCTTATTAAAAGATCACAGTATTTAAATTTAAAACTAAATCAATTACATAATAATAATACAACTGCTAATTTTTATTGTGTAATCTATTTCAAACATCCTATTTATAATTCTCTAAATTTTGGTCTTCTGTTTAACAAGTTCAAACATTTATTGCCTATTGGAGATTTAAGTGTTTCAAAGACTTTCAAATACAACAAGCCTATTGGTAGATCTATATTTAATTATAATGAAGTTTCTCAATCGCTCTCTATAGATCATGATTCTCAGTCAATTGTAGATAGTGAATATATTTGTAAATTAAACAAATTTGCTAAATTTCTAAATCCAGATTTGGGGCATATAATTACAGGGGATTTAGACATTTGGCACTAAATTTAGGATACGCTCTGCCATTAGAGGCATTCAATATGTGGAAATTTACTATATTAGAATCTATTAAAAATGATATTAGAGATATTAAATTGTCTAGATCTTTATACAATATTGATAATATTAAACATTCCATTAATGATATACAAAGATCCTTTGTTATTATCTATGTTGATAAAGCCTCTAATAATTATGCTATTATCTGTAAAAAATTTTATATTCAATTTCTGTTAGATTATTTAAAAAATAATCGTCTTTTTAAACATGATTTAAATTCCATCAATAGTATTAAATTGAAAATTATCAATATATCTATAGTGATTTAAAAATATTAAATATAAATATCTTAAATTTCCTTATATAGTGCGTATTCCAAAATTTCATAAAACTCCTATTAAATATATAACAGTAACTAGTGGCCATAATACTTACTACTGCGAGTAAATTATTACTAAATTCTTTAAATCTAATAAATGATAGTTTATGCCAGACTAGCAATAATTACCTTATTCTAAATAATAGTAAATAATTAAAGAATAAATTAACATCTCTTAGAAAAATAATAGGATTTCAAACTTTTGATTTTAAAGATCTTTTTAATAATATTAAGATATTTGATTTATATGATGTAATTTTAGCTCTATATAATGCTTATATTACTACTCTTTCAAATCAAATTGATTTTATAAATTTTCCTAAATTTCTTCACTTTGTTATTTTCAATAATTATATTTTTCAAGGAAATAAATTATACTTACAAATCTGAGGAGTTCCACAGGGTGGCTGCAGTGGTGGTCCTTCCGAGAGGTTGGTGGTAGGGGAAGGAGGGTACGGTCCCTGTGGATGCCTCCCCCACTGGGTTCCGGTCTAAATTGGGTGGCACTTCCCGACCATCCAAACAGTTACCTTACACCTTTCTGGTAGGTCGGATGGTCTGGGTTTCAACAACAACAACAGGGTGGCTGCAGTAGCAATATGTTAGCTAATTTATACCTTTATCATTATGAAACGTCTTTTACTTCAATAGATTATACTTTTTACAGATATGTTGATGATCTGATTTGCTTAGTACATACAGAAAATTATCTCATAGATATAGATTTCTATCCAGACATTTGGAATTAACTCCTAATGAAGCTACTATTAGTAATAATGTTAATTTTTTGGATTTAAATTTTTTTATTGATTCTTCGAATAGAATTGTTACAAATTTATATGATAAAAAAAACTATTATAATTTTATTATTAATAAAATCTTACCATTTAATTCCTGTAACTCGATTCAATTGTTTAGAAATATTATACTTAATCAGCTTTTTAGAATTTATAGATTATCTGATAAAAAATTTCATGCTATGCATATAAATAATCTCAAAAATATATCAGCAATTTATATAAATATCCCTCTTATGTAGTAAATGGTATTGTTAAAAAATTTAGAATAGCTGGATTTTTATAATTCTTTTCATAGTATCTTATATTAGCCAGACATCTCCATTCTCATGTATTTTTAATACTTTTTTTTATACATCCTCTTCCACTTCAGCATTACTTTTATTAGCCCCTCCTTTTAGCAGCTCTTTTTGTATATTATTACTTTTTCTTACCATTTTGCTTTACTGTTTTTCAATTCTTATGAATGGCAACAGTAGATCGTTTTGTATTTTTCTTTGCGAATGGCAACACTGGTCTCTTCAATCATAGTTCCCGGTTTCGACTCGTTTGTACATATGCTGTGCATTTTCCAGGTATTCATTTTCCTTTTTTATTCCTCCTTTATGTATGTCGTCCAAGTAGAAACAGTTTATAGATATAATCTATCTATTTCTTCAGAAACATACATATTTTGTATCTGCTTCGTCAAAATACTTGGACTTGAGAACGAATTTTACGAAGTGAACATTTCCATTTGTTTAGGCTTAGCCCTTTTTCCACGTATAAAGCGATATTGCTTGATTTTTTAAGTTTTTCTTTATTCGTTTCCATACCTTTGAATTTGGTTGATTTTCTGTAACTTGATAACTCGTGTTTTGTATTTTTTTATTTGATTGATGATTTGCTGCTTTATATTTTATTCTGTGGGTGTTTTAGAAAGTTAGGTTTATCGTGTTGTATCTTCTTACTTTTCGTTCATTGGATTTTCAAACTACTATTATTATATATATGTATATATATATATATATATATATATATATATATATTCACGGAATATATATATATATATATATTCATATATATTTCATATATATATATATATATATTCACGGATTATATCTATTTCACGGTGTTTTAATATTATATATATATATATATATATATATATATATATATATATATATATATATATATATATATATATTGTTAACACCTCAGGAACGTGTTTCGAACATTATGGATAATATTCAATTGGGCTATTAAACTGGAAATTATTTAAATACAGTGAAAATTTTAAATAATGAAGGACAAAAAGCTGTTTCTGTGAACCGAAAATTTAATACGTTAAAATTACTATTTTTATATGATAATCAAATATGGAGCCAATAAAATGCTGTAAATAATTTTTCGCACAAAACGCAACTTCAAAAAATACTGTTAATAGAAAAATCACAATGAGTACAAGAAAAAACAACTAAAAAAGAAAAAAAAAACGGGAAAAACAAAAATTAAATTTTAGCATTTGTGAAACACGAAATATATTCCTATAAGTAGAATTATGGAAAACATTCTACTCCGCTATTAAAATGCAAATTAATTAAGTACAGCAAAAGCAATAAGTAAATAAGAAACCGAATTTTTTTTCTTTGAACCGATAACATAGTACGGACAATTTATTATATATTTTGATGATAATTAAATACAGAATCAATGAAACACCGTAAATATTTTTTCACCCACGTCGTTTTCCCCCAAAAAAGACAGCAAAGACATATAAATGAAAACAATGACATGATGGAAAAGGAAAGTACTGAAAGCTATAGATTTTCCAGAGGTGCTAAAAGCCTTCCAACGATTAAACGAAAAAGCAATAAGGAAGCGTGGGAGACTATTATTCTAGTAAAGTTAAATAGAATTTTCCTACTGGAAACTGTTATTGATTCTACTAATGGCTTTCTTACTACATGAATGATTTTTTTCCTCTCTTGCTGGAAAGTCAATTTTAGAGAGATGGCCTCAAATGAGTGTCTGTCTTTTTTGTCACATGTCCTTTTACTAAAATGTGATTATAATTTTTTTTGTTAGCACTATGTATTCAGGTCACTGTAATTTAATTTTCCTACCATACATTCTATTACGAAGCGAGAGTAATGAAATGTAGTTAAAAGCTAGAATTTAAGATTTTAATTTATTTACTCTCCACATACTCCATGTTTGTTTTCTTGTCTCATTACTCCTGAATTTTTTATAAAATTTGATTATATATATATATATATTTATATATATATATATATATATATATATATATATATATATATATATATATATATATATATATATATATATATATATATATATATATATATATATATATATATGTGTATATATATATATGTATATGTATATGTATATATATATATATATATATATATATATATATATATATATGTATATATATATATATATATATATAATAAAAGTTTGAATGTCTAATGAAAGAAAAGTCAGAAGCTGCAACTCGAAAAACTTAACATTCTAACAAGCTTGCAAAACAAAAGTATAACAGCAGATCTTCAAGCAAATGGAAAAAAAAAATACATATTTCGAATCATCAAGCTAAAGAAAATTATCAAAAATCAATGGTTTGGAATCTGTAAATGAAAAACAGATGAAATCCAAGCATAAATGCTATACACGTGGACAAGGTCTAAGCCTTAATCATGGATTTGTTCACTTCTTCAAAACTCTTTCTCAAGTCCAAGTGCTTTATAGAACACAAAGTGCTTTATAGTGCAAACACAAAAATGTATGTTTCTGAATAAATATATATATATATATATACTGTTATATATATATATATATATATATATATATATATATATATATACTGTATTAGTAACACTCCTTTTGGCCTCTGTCATTTAATTTTCCTACCATACATGCCCATGTAAAGAGAGAGTATTGAAATTCACTCAAAAATTAAAATAATTGTAGATTGTGCGTATTTTTGTAAATTCAATGTATGACTTTTTTGTTATAACTGGTTATTTTTGTTATAGCTGATTATCTTTGCTATAAATTGTATAAATGAAAACGATTCTTTCCTGAATATGGAGTCTAAATATTGAAAATCTGAAATAAATGAATACATACGTTAAATTCATAAATGAAATGTTTGTTTTATAAGGGATTTTTGACAGAAAAAAACGAATAAAATCATCACTCACATAATATTACAAAATTTTGATTCCAATTTCTTTACTGTAAAAAAGAAGTCAGATGTTCTATTCGGGACAGGGTTTCTAGTCCTTTAAATACCAAAACAGGATTCCTCTAAGAATACCAAGCCGGCTGAAATCGGGACGGGACAGAAGATGAAGTATAAAAAGAATCTTCCCTATTTCTTGACACCTTGTTTGTATGGAGGAGTTGTAAATGATCCTCTTATTTTTCCTAAGTAGTTTAATTAGTCATTTACAACCTCATTGGTCCTCAGGGCGCGGTATCCCATTGGTTAGCGCGCTGGAGTTGCACTCGGTAGGCCCGGGTTCGATTCCAGCCACTGCCAAAACTGCCGCCGTGTTCATGCGGAGTACGATCACGTTAAGCATGTGGGTCCGAAAGTCCTTCCGAGAGGTTGGTGTTAGGGGAAGGAGGATACGGTCCCTGTGGATGCCTCCCTCACTGGGTTCCGGTCTAAATTGGGTGGCACTTCCCGACCGTCCAAATAGTTACCTTACACCTTTCTGGTAGGTCGGACGGTCTGGGTTTCAACAACCTCATTGGTCCTCGGCGTCCTAAGGAAAGTGACTGAGCAGATATTTCATTGCTCAACACCAATCGTCTAAGAACTGAAATAAATACCTTGAGACATACTTCTTGATTCTAGTATGGCCTGTTGAAAACATACTACTTGGTTCAAGTATGTCTTGCTGTAGACATACTACTTGGTTATAGTATGTCTGGTTGTAGACATACTACTTAGTTCGAGCATGTCTGGGTGTAAACATACGACTCTTCAAGTTGAAAACGGATTGGGTTGCAAAAATTTTTCCTGAAGGAAACTGGAGTAGTCTATTTAAAAAAACCAAACCATGTTATCTACACGGACTATTATAGCAAATGGACATCTTTCTTCTGCTCGGATCTGAAAGGACTAAAGATAAAAATTCATACATTATACACATAACAGACTTTCTGCGTTGTACAAAGACAGACAAAGTCACGCCCTAGCCTTTGAACTCATACACTATCGAGAAAAATTTTAAAATTCTGTATAGATAAAGATAGTTTAGAAATGTCAATATCTTTCTTTTAAGAATCCCAATAATTCCCATCTCAAGGACATAAATGACTTCCATTAACAAGTGTTTCCAAACAACATTTTCCTTAAATTACAAACACAGAAATTTCTTTTATAGATATATTTCTGCAAGCTGTAAAGTCTGTAGCAAAATGAATCTCTCTTTATCTTTCTAAATTATTTTTTTTTATTATAGTTTCGATAAATTAATAGAATGCAGCTTATTTTGTCCGAATAGAACCACAAATTACGAAGCTATCGATGATGATACTGTTACAGCGTGTCCTCTGGAATCGTGGTTGGGAACGCAGGATGCAAGAATGAGTACGAATTTCTGGATAACAAGCTCGTTTATTCTCAAACACAACGTAAACTGGAACAATATATAGTCAAATTCATTTAAATACTCCGCCAGTTTCACACAATAACTGCCCGGCGACAAATTAAACTGCCATAAGCCCTGGGGCTGGTCATGTGGTCTGGGCCTTCAACACAATAACTGATATTGTTCTCATAATATTGACGAAAGTAACTTCACAAAACAGCTACTACTATTCTCAAAACATTGACAAAAATCGCTGTCTAATGTAGTTTGTATCATGCCAATTGAACTCCAAAGGACTGACGATTCCTTTTATAGTCTCTCTACACAACATTCTGGAACTCTCCATATCTCCAAGACAAAACGTCATTTCGCGGTCCTTCTCGAACCTTCGGGAAGGCGCCAAATTAGTGATAAATCGTCAAATTTGGAATCCCTTCTTCTAACTTTGAAATTCTGGAAACCCTATGCTTACGTCATATACTGCTGACGTCAAAATGTCTTCTTTGCCTGGTTTTAGAAAGAGACGAAAGTAATGACACCAGTGAGGGAATATTACATTTTCGCAACAACAATATGTTTGGATAGAGCGATTACAGTCACTCTTCAGGCGAGAGTGCGGCCTGCAAAAAGGATAACATACTTGCATATACCGCAGATAATGATGCACTGGTTGCATATATCGCTGATCTGAAATTTAAATTTTACACACTCCCACCAAATTTGTTTTACAATACAGCTTAAAGAGTATATATAATCAGAAGAAAATTTACAAACTGGGTTCTGTATCGAATTCGTCAGATATTTTTACCTATATCACATCAACAACCCAGTTTAATGATGAAGTGTTTATGTACTACGTGTAAAATGTTATGAAAAACACGTAATTCGTTAAACTCTTAGTCAATCTACAAAACTCGATAAATTTCTAGAGCTCCCCAAAAGTCACCAAGTTGGCGATATTCTGACAATGCGTCACTAATTTCGCCGAATTTATCACCAAAGTCAAACAACCCAGATCTTCAAATACAAAATAATGGTTTTCTATTACTTTTTTGCAACACGATGAGGTCATTTCCGTTACATACTTCCTTTTCATCTCCGGCACATTTCTTTCATAATGTATTCCGTACCCTTACCCTAAGATGTGAGACATCTCAGGGTGAAGGTGCCAACATTTTTGAAATAATAATATAAGAATTTATTCTTAGCCGATACAATATAAACGTCTTACAACAATTTTTCTCGCAGATTTTGAGGATATCCAACATTTTTGAGCTAATATAAGAATTTATTCTTAGTCGATAAAATACGAGCTTCCTACAACAATTTTTATCGCAAATTTTGAGAATATCCAACATTTTTGAATTAATATAAGAATTTAGTCTTAGTCGATAAAATATAAACGTCCTACAATAATTTTTCTCTCAAATTTTGAAGGTATCCAACACTTTTGAAATAATATAAGAATTTATTCGTAATCGATAAGATGCAAACGTTCCACAACAATTTTTCTCGCAAATTTTGTATCGCAAGAAAAGATAGGGAAATCAATAGATCCTTTCATACTGAATAGATAAGTCTATGAAGAAAGACAATAGAAACAGATAGAAAAAAGTATTGGGCTCAGTTTATATTTTAGAACGTTAATATAATCTTTCGAATATTAAATGAGGGATGCAGAAAGAAGCGCCTCAAGCTATTGTTCTTCGCTAAACAAGAATTTCTTTTGAAAACTGTTTATCGATTCCTGTTAATGGTGCATTTTTGTCGCAAATGACTTGTTTCGGATTAAAAAGTCAATACATAAAGAGTTCCGATCATATTCTCATTTAGTAAGTATGTTTCATATTTTGAAACTAAATGAAATGTTTTGAAATTAATGCGTATGAAACTAAAACATTAAGCATAACACTGGATCAAACACATACATAGGGTTTCTAGGAAAGCATAACACTGGATCAAATAAATATATAGGATTTCTAGGAAAGGCGTCTCAAAAAATTTTAAGGAAAGGTGCATGAGGTACATATTATGTTTATGTATGGTAATTTGATCATACTCGATCAAATAATGGCAATTACAGATCCCCTAGGGGGAAAAGTTAAGAGATGAATTCGGCAATAAAGAGAAATGAACGAAAAAAGATAATTTTGAAGTTTTAAAGCACATATGAGGAATTCCCGCAGGCATCAAGGTTAGAAGGGAGCCGTATAAAACATTGGACCCTTCCTGTACTATACCCACTGTACAGGTCTCATGAGGAAGTGTTATACTCTGGAGTTCCTTTTGTTCGGCTGGCCTAGGTGCAGCATTCAGTCTATGCAGCAATGAAATGAAGCCAGCTGAATTTCTGAGCATACTGAAAGACCTTCTTACGAGGGTAGATTAAAGAAAGGTTACAAACAGCAGCATTTGAAAAGTAATTATTGTGGAGGAAATATGATCACCAAGTATGCCTCTATTTTTATATGTTTGTTTTTAATATATAGAGACATTTTACTCTTTTTCGCTTAAAAAAATGTAAATGGAAGTTCACCTTACAGAAATTCAAACTCTAACGTTTATAAACAGACAAAATAATATATGTTATGAATCATAAACAGATTACTAACATGCTTTTTATACAATTATTATATTATTATATTTTTATATGTTTGTTTTTAATATATAGAGATATTTTACTCTTTTTCGCTTCCAAAAATATAAATGGAAGTTCACCGTACAGAAATTCAAATTCTAACGTTTATATACAGAAAAAATATTATATGTTACGAATCATAAACAGATTACTAATATGCTTTTTATACAATTATTATATTATTATATTTTCATATGTTTGTTTTTAATATATAGAGACATTTTACTATTTTTCGCTTCAAAAAAGGTAAATGGAAGTTCACCTTACAGAAATTCAAACTCTAACGTTTATATACAGACAAAATATTATATGTTATGAATCATGAACATATTACTAATATGCATTTTATTCAATACATTCATGTCAAATTCATTATATTTTATTCTACTTAATTAAATATCTTCATGAAGCAAATAAAAAAAATTGCTCCGATTAGTATTAAATATATTCCAACATCGTTCAAAGCGGCACTGTATATGTTGCAACATAAAAATTTTTACGACTAAGAACTATTATTTTCTTCAGTTACCCAGCAAACGCAAGTAGCTAACATGAATTGATTTCGTCTGCTATGCACGCATTTCTTTATAGGTGGCAAAATAATTAACTAAAAACCGTTTCCAAAATGAAAGAAAACAATAAATAAAACTTTTCCTTTTTTTCATTTTATAAGACATTATTATTGATTGTATCATAAATCTATTATTCCTGAACACGAAACTTGCTGTTTTATGTATTTTTTCCAGTTTTGAGAAAACAAAGATTTTGATAACCACTATCATTAAAAATGAGTTATATGTTTTATGTAGCGTAGCTGTGTTATGAAAGAAAAGAATAAAAGGCTCGTTTAAAAAAGAGAGAGATTGAAAAATAAATTATTTAAACTTTAAAATGCATTGAATTATTTGTTTCAGAGTTCGCCCTGAAATATAAAATGAAACATAATAAAAAATAAGAGAAATTAAAAAAAAAAGTATACATTTTTAGGTAAAAATTATTTGTGTTTAAACATTTGAGTTTATCATTGAAATTTTAATATTTTCGAAATTGATTATGACTTATTAAATTGTTCGTCTATACAGCGACCGAAGCGTGAACAATTTGGCCTTTTTACCAGTTTGTACCGGCGTACCACAGAATCACATTGCTCCCTTTTAGTCACTCAATTTTGGCAGACCGCTATATAGGGATTGTTGAGACCCAGACCGTCCGACTTACCAGAAAGGTGTAAGGTAACTGTTTGGACGGCCGGGAAGTGCCACCCAATTTAGACCGGAACCCAGTGGGGGGGGGCATCCACAGGGACCGTACCCTCCTTCCCCTACCACCAACCTCTCGGAAGGACTTACGGACCCACATGTTTAACGTGATCGTACTCCGCATGAACATGGGGGCAGTTGTGGCAGCATACAAATCCAGCGCCCAAACCACCGAGCTACCGCGCTCGAAAAGTGCCAACAGTACGCGGTGTTCCCAGGTGGTCACCCACCCAAGTACTAACCGCGCCCGATGCTATATAGGGGTTGTAAACACTGGTTCTGTACTCTCCTACCCTTGTTCATCACCTCTCGGAAGGACTTCTAGGACAGATCTGGAGATTTATCGTGATCATACTTAGCACGAACAAGGGGGTATAATTGGGGTTTGAACCTGGGTATTCTCATGCTGTTTCCTCTGCACAACATCTAAGCTATTCCGACTCGGAAATTTTAATCTCCAATTTTTATGCTTTTGTTTCATTGAAATACTTTTGTACGTGTACTTTGGATGAGCATCTAGAAACACAGTATATGTTAGAAATTGGCTTAAAAATGATGCTCTAAATGCAAGATGTATAAACTTTCATGCAAAACAGCATATAAAATATAACCGGTTAATGTTAATGTTAACCGGTAAAGAGTAACCGGTTAATGGTTACCGCTTTCGGAAACAATAACAGCTTCCTTTTCAAGACACCTAATTTGCACTCACTACGATTTCAAAAGACGTGAGCGACATAATAGGAAGTGGCTACCAAGTAAATCGAGTAAATCTATAAAGAAAAAACAAAGAAGGATATATCTTTCACATGCCACCTTATTTTCTTACTTTTCATTCATAAATTTAGTAGTTCTTTCACTTTCTTTGTCTTTATCTAATATTTACTTCTCCTGCGGTTTAACGCCCTATCGTCTGGATCAGATGAACTCTGGGTCAGATTTCGGTGAGTGTGGCTGCGCTATTTTTTGTCCTGAAGAAAGAGTATGTTTCTTCTTCCTAAAACTGGTTGATAACCTTATTTTGTTAATATGCTGTTCGAAACGAAATTATCTGGCAGTATATATTACCAAAATATATTTAGCAAATAACTTAATTCTTTGCATCGTTTTGAAGCCATAGTAATCGACCCAAAACCCAAACTTTGTTTTAAGAATTTACCTGTAACCTCGCGGTGTGAATGAGGTAGTAAAACGCATTAGCTCCACTATGAAAAATATGCAGACATCTGCCCTGTGGGATACGGAAATATAACTGCCCTGCGAAAATGTTTTTTGTCACATAAATAATTTACAAACAACAAACTTTGATAAATGTTTTCCGTTCTCAAATTGTGAAATATAAATATATATTTCTAATATATGTAATTCAGCTCATAAGTCTAAACACTAAAAAATATGAGTGAAACACTAAAAAAACTGAGTTTACTGCTGCTAGAATGGCACTTTTAAAGAGATAAATTTCGAGTTACACACTTAAAAGGGTAATTATATATGAATATGCTATTTTACATTTAATTATCCCTGTAATACATGGTAATGTATAGGGAAATTATTGAAATCGTGACAAAAATCGAGATTTCGAAGTTTTCTGAACTCTCAAATACGAAAAAACTATTTTAGAATGCATAGTACTTGAGTTAGAGTGGATGCAGTTTTGTGTGCAACAAATGTATCCTCTCTAGGTCAAGTACTAATTGACCAAATTTCATAAAAATTTGGTACGTAAGCCACTTGTGGGTTACCCTGCAGCTGATTAGATTTTGGTACGATTTTGGTTAAAAAATCTGCTTTTTTTTGCGAAATGACCCTCAAAAATCACAAGTTCCCACTCTAGCTAAAAACCTACTTTAGCAAAATTCATAAAATTTGCTGGATCACTTGTGAGTTACCCTGGTGGTAATTAGATTTTGGAACGATTCGGTAAAAAGAACATGCCTATTTTGCGAAATGGCCAAACTATGAAAGTAAATATTACACATGCTTATCAAATGTTTGTTTTATACGCAATATTTGACGATGAAAATAATAAGACTAACATTATTCTAGGACTCCCATTATTCTAGGACTAGCTGCTCTCCAGACGTTTTGTCTTTTCCCATTTTTGTTACACCACCTTTGAAAATACTTGCAATTTCATTAATGGAAACGAAAATTTAATTAAAAGTGCAAATTTAGTGTAATTTCAAATAATAATACGTGTTACTTTGTGCAATTAAATTCAATTTCTTGAATTATTGATAAATAAAGAGACACCGAAATTTGAGTCAGTAGGGAAAGTCATGTGCTGCCCACGTCATATTTTTATATGGGAATTGCACAGAAGAATGCGTATATTACTTTCCTTATATACATATTATAATGTATAAGGAAAGTGTTGTGACGGGATCGAAAATTCGAATTCGAATTTTCGACGGAAGAGCACGTTTCAAGCATCCCTGATCACGAATCGAACATTTTTAAGGAAATGTATGTGTGTATGTGTGTGTGTGTGTGTGTGTGTGTATTTGTGAAAGTATGTGTGTGTGCCAGTGAGACTATGGAGACGATATCTAACGAACGAATGGAGCGATTCGAATGAAATTTGGTACAAAAATTACAATCCGTGAATACTGGAAGCCTATTGTTTTAAAACACAATCGAATGTTCAGAATCCCTCTAAATTTTCGAGTAAAATTTTGAAAAATTCATCAAAAAATCAAAACCTTTAATAAAGTTACGCAAATAGACATTTTTTGCGTAATTTTTTCCTTAGGAAACGATTGACATGAACTTTAGAACTCTAGCGTGAACCGTTCTTGGGATATAGCACATTTTCCAAATACATTTAAAAAAATTCCCTTAAATTAAAAAAAAACTGAGAATTATGCTCACTGTTGAGAACTATGAAACTGTTGAGAACTGCGCTCACTTTTCATATGTATTATCATGCGATAAATTTGATGACATCATTCTCTTGGATCTAGCTCGTTCCATTTATGAGGAAATATACTTTGAGTGATACTTTTGTATTTGAGAGGCAATCTAATATAAGAATATCTTATTTCTCTATTCATAACACTTGGCGAGATCTTGGCGACGAGTTTGGCGGGATGTCGCCAACTTGCCGACTTTTTTAACCCTTTAAGAGTTGTTGACGAGTTCAACTCCTCATGCATTGCACTACCGCCAAGAGGGTTTGACGAGGTAGACTCGTCATGCACTTCTAAAGCCGAGACTCCTGTGTGTTTGACGGAAATAACACGTCATATGATTTTTATGAGATATTAAATGTGTTTAAAATATTTTACACTATATGGTAGTAGCAGGTCTGCAAACTAAATTTTATCAGGGACAGTATTTCGAAAACAGGAATAAAATAAAAGCAGTTTTGTTGGGATTTCACATTCAAAGCAATGGCGACCTCAAATTCTTTCAATCTTATTTCAGAAAATTGTAAGTTATCTCACACCCTGCAAAAAAGAGCCAACTAGGCGATGTATTATAGAGCCCATTAGGTATGTTATGCATCCAATAAAACTGGCAAGAAGTTTAGGAAAGAAACCAGGACATGGTGTCCAGACTGTGAAGAGTTACTCTTTGTTATATTCCATGTTTAAAAATTTATCACACCAAGATGAACTATTAAAAATTGGAATTGTATGCTTTTTTATTTACTTATCTGTTATTATACATATTAATTGACTTAATACTTATTTCAGCGAAACACCTTCTCATTCAACGTGCAATCAATGGGGAAAAGGGTATGGGAGAAATAAACTCCCCACTCCAATGCGCGGGAAGGGAAATGAATGACACGCTGTTAAATGTTATATTTGGGTTAAATGTTGCCAAATTAACGAAAATCTTGCCAAATGGATGAAAATGACGCTAAATCAAATAAAATGACGACTAATTGACGAAATGTGAACATCTTGGAAATAATATAAGAATAACCTATTTTCTTTTACTGTAAAATGAGTAAATTCATTGCATTATATAAGGAAAGTCATGTGCTGCTCACATCAGATTTTTTATATGGGAACTTCACAAAAGAATGGGTATATTTTATTTTACGTTTACCGTTTGGAACAGATCATTTTGCACACCTGTTTACCAACTAGTTTTCCTACTTAAAAGGGTTCTTTAAGCGATAAAGAAGTGCATAAAGCAATAAGTGCATTAAGCAGGTAAAGAAGTGCATAAAGCAGGAAGTGCATTAAGCAGGTAAAGAAGTGCATAAAGCAGGAAGTGCATTAAGCAGGTAAAGAAGTGCATAAAGCAGGAAGTGCATTAAGCAGGTAAAGAAGTGCATAAAGCAGGAAGTGCATTAAGCAGGTAAAGAAGTGCATAAAGCAGGAAGTGCATTAAGCAGGTAAAGAAGTGCATAAAGCAGGAAGTGCATTAAGCAGGTAAAGAAGTTGCATAAAATAAACAATTCATGCTCTCTCCTTATCTGTTTTAAAAGTTTCTTTCAGCATAAAATGAAATATACCCTTTATTCCTTGAAAATCTCAAACAAATGAATGAAATAAGATATCCATATAGATATAGTTACCTTTTCAGTGTTTAACTGGAAATTTAGTTAATTTTAGTAACAGTAATCCCTGTTTTTGAGTGTTTTTATCCATATTGGTTTAGTGTTTAACACCCAATTTTATCCGCAGAAAGTCACAGGATTACCCCGTTTCTCTAGACTTAAAGGAACCTCATGAGACTTAATGTATACATCATAAGAACATATATTGATTCTACTTCGATTTTGCAGTTAATAATTTATTAATTTATGTCGTAATACTCTGCATGCAAAATGAGATGTAAAAACACAAAAGGAAGTTCGTGAAATTTTGGATACGTGACTGTTTATTGCGTTTAATAGATCAATACATTTGCACGCACATATTTAGTAAAACTTCCGTAACACTGCGGTTATAATGAAGTGCAAATGAAATGCATTATTTATAAGTATTGGCCATGAGGTTCCACACGAGTTTTAACACAGCACGAAATACAAGTTGGGATATTAAGTTACTAATGAGTTTAATTACGTATGTGAGTGGTTCTCTTTACAAAGGACTCTAATGAGCCCAACTACGAGACAAAATGTGCCCAACAACGACATAGTTATAAGAAATTATTATGTAACTAGATGGTTGTTAATCCCGTCATGTGACAGTTTGCTTAGAGTTATGTAAATAACTAGATCTTATCCGCCTGCGTTACTTGTTGTTGTTGTTGAGACCCAGACCGTCCGACCTACCAGAAAGGTGTAAGGTAACTGTATGGACGGTCGAGAAGTGCCACCCACATGTTTAACGTGACCGTACTCCGCATGAACACGGCGGCATTTGTGGTAGCGTGCAAATCTAGCGCGCAAACCACGGGGATACCGCACCCGAGATGGCCAACAGCACGCGTTACTTGTGTAAAAATTTTATTTTCTGACACGTATAGACTACATACATCTTCTGATCCAAACTTTTAATTAATATACGTCTCCTAGCAAAACATAAATATTATATAATCCTTTTAAAAACATAAGTTGCATAAATCTTCCACCTAAGCGTATCTGTCCCACGAACATTGATTGAGCAATTACTGCTTTTTGAATCAAGAATATTGTTATTTCCCACTAAGTAACATCGAAGTTGCATTTTCGATGTCAATCTGTGGGAATTACTACTATCATCGAAATCATCGAAATCATTATCACCAAAATTACAGTTTTCAGATATATTAAACTAATGTTATCTTGGCGACATTTCTCAAAAGTCACAATTTGGCGATGTTGTTGCATATTGATCACCAAATGAGGTGCGCGGGTCGCCAACTTGTCGCCAAATTAGTCATCGAGCGTAATAGACAGACATTTCGACAGAGATAAGGAACATTCGTGTAAAGTAATGAATATCTAAATTAAATTTTGATTTTTTATTTATATTCTGTTCTTACATAGCATGTTTCTATATATTTTCTCACAGTATAGTGGCGGGTTAGAATAAATTATTTTCCCGCAATTATTAAAGGATTCAATATTCGGAAATTATGTTTTAAAAATACTGTTACGACGTTTCTGCTGGAATCGTGAGTTTGCGCTCAGAATGCAAGAATGAGTCCAAATCACTGAATAACTAACACGTTCATTCACAAGCACAGCATAAACAAGAACAATATACAATAAAACAGCACTTAAAAACTCCACAAATTTTACAACATAACTGATACTATACTCAAAACATTCACGAAAGCAATTTCACAGGACAGCGACTACTACAGGCTCAAAACATTGACGAAAGTCATAGTTCAATGCAGCTCGTATTTCGTTATACTTGTTCTCCGACTGAGTAATGACGTCTTTTATAGACTTTCCATAGAATATTCTTTAAATATAATTCTTTAAATATCACGTAGAATATTGGTTATTTCTGCGTGTTTCTCGAAGCTTCGGAAAGTCGCTAAATGTCGCCGAATTGGCTATAAATCTGGCAACTAATATTAATACCAAATAAAATATAATCGCTAATATATAATTACTAAATCTGCCAACAATTCTTCGAACTTTTTGCATGTGGTAACCCTAAATTCATGTCATGAAAATGCCTGTACTGGAGTTTTCTCCTTCTTGTTCTTAAACGAAAAGACACCAGTGAGGAAATATTACACGTTCGCAACAATACTCCCAATCATTGAAACTGCTTGCTGCTTGTGAGAATATTGCTAGTACTTCCTCGAAGAACAGTTGCAGTCCCCTAGTTTCCTTATGTCTTCTTTCTTCAGGGATTCGGCATGTTTCTCGAAGCTTCGGAAAGTCGCTAAATGTAGACAAATTGGCGATAAACCTGGCGACTAACATTAATACCAAATAAAATTTAATTGCTAATATATAATCGCTAAATCTGCCATCTCTTCAAAATTTAGCATGTGGTAACCCTAGATTCACGTCATGAGAAGGCCTGTACTGGAGTTTTCTCCGTCTTGTTCTTAAACGAAAAGACACCAGTGAGGAAATATTACACGTTCGCAACAATACTCACAATCACTGAAGCTGCTGCTTATGAGAATATTGCTAGTACTTCCTCGAAGAACAGTTGCAGTCCCCTAGTTTCCTTATGTCTTCTTTCTTCAGGGATTCGGCGTGTTTCTCGAAGCTTCGGAAAGTCGCTAAATGTAGTCAAATTGTCGATAAACCTGGCAACTAACATTAATACCAAATAAAATATAATCGCTAATATATAATCGCTAAATCTACCAACTCTTCTTCGAACTTAGGCATGTGGTAACCCTAGATTCACGTCATGAGAAGGCCTGTACTGGAGTTTTCTCCATCTTGTTCTCAAAAGAAAAGACACCAGTGAGGAAATATTACACGTTCGCAACAATGCTCACAATCACTGAAGCTGCTGCGTGTGAGAATATTGCTAGTACTTCCTCAAAGGACAATTACAGTCACCTAGTTTCCTTGTGTCTTCAAGGATGTTTTCAAGTTCAGATGTCAAGTTCTTTTTCAAGGATGTGCTAAGAATTTGGATAAACATTATATTTTTTTTAAACTATCCAAATAAATTTTTAAATAATTTACAAAATTGACCATTTCTACGAATAGACAAGATAATGAACATTGTATCATTCGCTGCAAGCGAGGAATGGTTGATGCGTTTCAGGAATCGGCATGGTTTAGTTTTCAAAACAGTGAGCGATGAAGCCGGATATATTCCAGCTAAAGAAGTAAAAGAATGAAAAAAGTTTTGCCATGCCTTACCAAAGACTACGATTTCAAAAATATTTTCAACATTGATGAAACTGGATTTTTTTATAAGGCTCAGCCATCTCGAAGTTTACACTTTCAGGGAGTAAAGTGAACAGGTGGCAAACATGTCTACGAATCTATGTGTGTGACTGTGAAGTATGGTTGCATCATCTATAAGGTGTGGGAGTGATGATGTAAGAACCAATAATTTGTCCAGTTAGAATGAATTAGATTCCTTTCGCTTGTAGCATAACACATTTCTACTTTCCCTACAGTACATAAAAAATCACAGGAAAAATACTGAAATGTTTTTGAGATTTCTTCATGTCAATGACATTTATGCTTGGGACTTCTCTGTCGGAAAAAAGAGAGCGTTTCGAAAAATGTAAACATTTTGTGAATTTATACCGTCAAACCTAATAAATAAAACTGCAGATAATATTTCTTATTTTGTCAAAAATAGGGTCCTGAGTATGAATATATAAAAATTATTTTTATATTTTAATATTTCGAAATTTTTTTTGCGAAGAAACTTTAAAATGTTGCTTTTCAAATGAGTGATATTTCTGCATTAAACTATCTATAGTTTAATTAAACTATCTATAGCATTTAAACTATCTATAGTTTAATTTTTCTAACTTTCTGTAGTAATTTTCTGTAAACTATGAGAGATAGATAAATATATAGTAATAAACGATATATAAATAATATATAATATATAGATATATAAATAATAAATGACAAAAATGTGTATTAGAAAATGTAGCATCAAAATATATATTTATTATTATAATAAGCTCTTTTCGTTTTCGCGTAATCGTCTTGCCAATTTGAAGAAAATGGAAAAAGTTCATTTTTCAAGTTTGTAATGCTTACATCTCAAGAATTTAAAGAGCTAGCTTTGACCAATAAGTAAGAATTTGTAGCTCTTTAAAAGTTTTATAAGTTTATGTAATTAGGTTTTGCATGGAGCTCTATGTTTTGAAAAACGTTTAAAGAAAGTGTCTGTTCGACCGAGTGGTTTTTTTATTTTTATTTTCGCATTTTCATTCAAAATAGATTCAAACTATAAATAATAGATACAAATAGTAAGCGTCAAAAATATGTATGAGGATATTTAGTTTATGGATCTATATATTTTTTAAAGAGCCGTTATAACTTTATAGTAATTGTTTTATCAAATTGAAGAAGTATAAAAATTTTCCTTATTTTCATGTTTAGAAGTTTAGAATGCCTTAAAACCTTAAAGCTATACACAATGAGCAAAAATTTTAGCTCATTGAAAGATCTAGAAGTATATATAATTAGATTTTGTGTATAATTTTTTTTCGAAATTACAAAAGTTGAGTTTTATTTTGGAAAGTGTTATTCACACGAAACCTTTTCAGTTCCATCGGACTAAAGTCACCGCCTATTTAATTATCTTTTTATGAAACAGAAAGTCATTGAAGAACTTTGACGTGCGTCATTGTACACATTGTGTATTGAATTTGTTCTGAATGACATGATAAATAATACCTAAGATCGCTACAACCTATAGTTTTCATCTACTGCCTACAATTTTCATCTACTGCGTGCAACTATTTACAATATCTACAAGGATAAGAAAAAGGCTTGGTAACATTGTATCGTAGAACATATTGTTCTCCTTAAAATTTTATTCCGAGTCTCTAACTGAAATAAACGTTTAAAGGCCTCCTAAAAACATATGTAATACTTTCGCACATTTAAACATTTGTTCTTTCCTAAATTTTATTTTAATATACTTTACTGCTATAAACAGCACCTCCTTGTTTCCCACACTCTCAACTGCATTCGAAAGCGGTCATATTCCTTTCAATATCCATGAATTATTCAAAAAACCGTATTTCTTCGAAACGTTTTCGGGGACTTTGTCGGTCTTCTGAGAGCGATTTCTCATAAGTCATTCCCACTCAAATGCAGAAACGCTCCAGATAAATCGGAGATGAATGTGTAAATGTGTGGCAACAAATTTCCAAGAATCACACTATAATGTCTATCTGGAATGGATGGGAAGGGAACGTGGGTATGAATTTGTCTCAGCTGTATATTTTAGCATTTTGTTTCCCAAGTTTGTAGAACAAAACTTATAATGTATTTGAAGATAAAATGGGGATATATCTATAATGCTATAACAGTATTGTTCCAGAAAATGCTGGTTTAAATCCGCCCCTTTTATTTCATGTCCAAGACAAACAGGTGTTTCTGTAAACAGTAATCAAGTTTTCATTTACTTGAAATGATTTTTTCTTAAGTATGATGAAACACGTCTAAAATATTTTATATTTTCAGCAAAGACTTGCAAGTATTCTAAACTGTATTTAATACACCATCTTGACGTAGAGGAAACGTTTTTCAAGATGTCTTAGCGCTTTTGGACAACATAGAGGACATCATCAGTGGTAATAATGAGGGACACTGAGTTGACCAGAAGCTCCATGTTATTTTGAAAAACATTTCCTGTACGTCAAGGCTGTTGTCGAGACCCAGACCGTCCGACCTACCTGAAAAATGTAAGGTAACCGTTTGGACGGCCGGGAAGTGCCACCCAATTTAGACCGGAACCCAGTGAGGGAGGCATCCCTCCTTCCCCTACCACCAACCTCTCGGAAGGACTTACGAACCCACATGTTTAACGTGATCGTACTCCGCATGAACACGGTGGCAGTTGTGGCAGAATGCAAATCCAGCGCGCAAACCACCGGGCTACCACGCTCGAAATGTGCCAACAGCACGCGGTGTTCCCAGGTGGTCACCCACCCAAATACTAACCGCGGCTGATGCTGTTTGACTGCAGAGATCTAACGAGAACCGGTGTTTTCAGCACGGTAGGGCCTTTGGCCTGTACGTCAAGGCTGTGTATTAAATGAAGGCACCTTATACGTGAAAAAGTAGGCATATTAAAACTATAAATTAGATGCACATATTATGTAAGTACCCATGTCATTTTGAATAATTAAACTCAATTTAATGTATTATAAAATATCAATTACATTTGAGTGTGGACGTTGAAATTTTTTTTATTTATTTATAAACTTAGAAACGTGAAAATTTGTATAAATATTCCTCTTAACATTACTATATAAAAACCATTATTTTTTTTTCAATTTTGTTATAATTTTGTATTCTTTTTTTATTTAATTTTTTTAACAAAAATTTGAAAATGCTCCTGCGTGCCATTTGTTCACATTTTTGATTAATTTTATATTATGATCACTCAAAAACACATTATGAGCAAATTTGGGTAATCATTTTTAAATCCCTTAGAAAGTTTATTTTTTAAAAATATTTTTCTGCATTTAAACTTAATTTTCATCATTTTATTAGGTTCTTATTCACTTTTAATTACCTTAATAAAGTCTAATTATAAAATGCATACCCAGTTTCATTAAAAAGTATGGAAGGTGTCTTCTTGCCAAATTTCATGTATCTCAAACAGAAATTAAAACGCATGGAGCATTTTAAAAATGTAAAAACTTTGAAAATTCCGTTTCGAAAAAAATGCATTTAACCTTTTGCTTAAGGGTGGAACAGCGTCCATCCCAAACTAAGAACCTCCCGAAAAGACAGGTATTTGACATACCGTATCCTAAACAGCTCGACCCCCATTTGCAGATATTGGCGTCCATGGAAATCGCCGACAGAAACATTGCACCTGCTGCAGCAGGTGCAATGATTAGGGTATGTCAAATGTTTAGGGTATGCAATGTTTAGGGTATGTCAAATGTTTAGGGTATGCAATGTTTAGGGTATGTCAAATACCTGCCTTTTCGGGAGGTACTTCGTTTAGGATGGACGCTATCCCACTCGTAAGCAAAAGGTTAAATGTGTAAAATAATGTTATATATAAAAAAGAAACATTTTTTTAGTTGATATGTGCCCATTTCAACGTCCACCGTCCCCTTAACCTCAATAGGATGCTATACAAAGAGTGTCGGGACGAAATATAAAATCAGTCATAGAAGTAAAGTGAAATATACAAAATAATTAGCAAACATAGGCCAATTTAGCTGTGATAATTGCGCCCCCCCGGAACTAATGATAATTTCATAAAAACGATGATGAAAATAATAAAGAACAGGTGATATAAAGTTGCTGAACAAAATACTATGATGCCATAGAGATTTAACAATGTAGCTTGAGCCAGACAAATATTCATTAAATGTAAAACTTAATTAACTTCTCTGAAAAACTTAAATATAAGACTAAATATACTGAAATGTATAATTAAAATATTGTTTTATATGTACATTTTGGTGCCGAATCGAATAATTCCCATTGATCTAAGATAAACTGTTCTCGAAATATTTTAGATTTTTTGGATTCTTTTTTTAAGATTTTTTGGAATTTTGAGAAGTTGTCGACGTTTAAAAATGCATTAAATTGTCAAGTGAAAAAGTAGGCATATTAAAACTATAAATTAGATGCACATATTATGTAAGTACCCATGTCATTTTGAGTAATTAAACTCAATTTAATGTATTATAAAATATCAATTACATTTGAGTGTGGACGTTGAAATTTTATTTATTTATTTATAAACTTAGAAACGTGAAAATTTGTATAAATATTCCTCTTAACATTACTATATAAAAACCATTATTTTTTTTTCAATTTTGTTATAATTTTGTATTCTTTTTTTATTTAATTTTTTTAACAAAAATTTGAAAATGCTCCTGCGTGCCATTTGTTCACATTTTTGATTAATTTTATATTATGATCACTCAAAAACACATTATGAGCAAATTTGGGTAATCATTTTTAAATCCCTTAGAAAGTTTATTTTTTTAAAATATTTTTCTGCATTTAAACTTAATTTTCATCATTTTATTAGGTTCTTATTCACTTTTAATTACCTTAATAAAGTCTAATTATAAAATGCATACCCAGTTTCATTAAAAAGTATGAAAGGTGTCTTCTTGCCAAATTTCATGTATCTCAAACAGAAATTAAAACGCATGGAGCATTTTAAAAATGTAAAAACTTTGAAAATTCCGTTTCGAAAAAAATGCATTTAACCTTTTGCTTAAGGGTGGAACAGCGTCCATCCCAAACTAAGAACCTCCCGAAAAGACAGGTATTTGACATACCGTATCCTAAACAGCTCGACCCCCATTTGCAGATATTGGCGTCCATGGAAATCGCCGACAGAAACATTGCACCTGCTGCAGCAGGTGCAATGATTAGGGTATGTCAAATGTTTAGGGTATGCAATGTTTAGGGTATGTCAAATGTTTAGGGTATGCAATGTTTAGGGTATGTCAAATACCTGCCTTTTCCGGAGGTACTTCGTTTAGGATGGACGCTATCCCACTCGTAAGCAAAAGGTTAAATGTGTAAAATAATGTTATATATAAAAAAGAAACATTTTTTTAGTTGATATGTGCCCATTTCAACGTCCACCGTCCCCTTAACCTCAATAGGATGCTATACAAAGAGTGTCGGGACGAAATATAAAATCAGTCATAGAAGTAAAGTAAAATATACAAAATAATTAGCAAACATAGGCCAATTTAGCTGTGATAATTGCGACCCCCCGGAACTAATGATAATTTCATAAAAATGATGAAAATAATAAAGAACAGGTGATATAAAGTTGCTGAACAAAATACTATGATGCCATAGAGATTTAACAATGTAGCTTGAGCCAGACAAATATTCATTAAATGTAAAACTTAATTAGCTTCTCTGGAATAATCGAAATATGTAAATGTTAACCTTTATGTGATTGATTTCCAACCGATCTAGTATTTATCAAAATGTCTATTATGACTACTTATTTTTAACATTCTAAGTGTTTAA
This sequence comes from Amaurobius ferox, assembly GCA_951213105.1. Classification (NCBI taxonomy): domain Eukaryota; kingdom Metazoa; phylum Arthropoda; class Arachnida; order Araneae; family Amaurobiidae; genus Amaurobius; species Amaurobius ferox. The sequence continues at coordinate 94,250,697 of OX578138.1, read as the reverse complement.
TAATATTTAAATATAAAAGAGCATGCTAGAAATATTCTTAACATATCTTAAAATTATTAGCATATCCTAAAATTATTAGCATATCTTATTTGTGTATGAAATTAAAAAGTACGGTCTTCCTATACGTACATGAAAGAGTTAGATCCGATCATTTATTTTATCAACGTTCAAATTATGCATGAAAATACAAATTGCACAGATACACGCAAGTTCCTTTGTAATTTATTTTACTGCATTAATCTTGCCTAAAAATCCCCTCCGTATATTTTACTGCAATATGCAATATCCTTCTTCGCATTTTCAATTGCATGTAATAGTGATCATATTCCTTTTATAGTTCATGAAATATTCATGGAGTGAATTTCCAGGAAACGTTTGTGGACCGTGATGATCTTAGGAGAATATTCTTCAGCAAGCCTTTCCGTACTCGAATTCAGGAACTTTGAAAATAAATCATCGACGGACGTGTAAGAAGAATCTTACAAATTTTCGGGATTTGTATTATAGCGTCTACCTACAATGGATGGAAATAAAACGTGGCTGTGAAATTGTCTAAGTTGTATATTTTAGATATTTTATTTCTATGCTGCGAATGCAAAACTTGCGGTAGTTGAAAAATAATGGAAATAAATTATGATAGGATAACATTTTTTTTCTTACCAAACCGCATGTATTGATTGTATATTCATTTTTGTTTAAGTATTGTAAGAGACAATCATTTTGCTTTGAAAGTATGTTTTAACATTTAATGATTTTGAAAGAGACCATATTATATATTCCAAATACAGCGGGTGTTTACTGTTTACGCATTTTTAGAACGAATTTAAAACAATATGATTAAGGCTTGATGTCACAAAAAAATATTTGTTCTGATAGCCTGTTCACTGGATTATCATTCTACATCTTAGTTTTCAAGGTATAAGAGATTTTCTTAAAGTTATGAGTGTTATTTTATTCCACACCCCTTACAAAGTTTTCCAGAGTCCATCCATCGTTTTAAGCCTTCGTTTAGAAAGTTTTAGAACGTTTGAATAATCCAGAAGCACAATAATCAACTGATGAACTAACTAGACGACGAATCCGCTTTTGGTTACACTTAAATCTGCATTCACAGTTGATTTTTTTTTCATTAGATAATAAATTGCTGATTAGTATTATACCGTTGAATTTTTTTTCATTAGATAATAAACTGCTGATTAGTATTATATGCCTTAACACTTTATTTTTTCAATGAATACGCAACTGCTTCGATATACGCAAATTTTGGCAGAGCAAATATAAACATAAAATCGCCTACCATATTGAACAATTAGGGATAAGATTATAAAATTTGTATTGTCTTTCCTGATAACTCCACTTTCAAATCTTATCTAATGTTGCCTTTATAACAGTGGATTTACAAAATTAATATAATGACTACCTAATAGTCTAATTAAGTTGAAACTAAGTTGACTATTTAAGTTGACCTAATAGTCTTAATTAAGCTGAAGCGATCAGAATGGGATATGCTAAAAGTATATTTTATACAAGAATGCATAACTATGATATTCGAAAAAAAATATTGAATTTCTGCTTTACTGAGGTTAAAGGCAGAGTTGTCACTTTTGCCATCGTTTTAGATACTAGACGGGCTTCGTCACCGACTCGCTATGCTCACCAACCTCTCTTAATTCGCGTTGCAAGCACTTTTATGCCGCCTGCGAGTTGGAAGTATTATGCCCTTGTTAACTGACTTTCACCAACCACTGGAGCTCTATTCGAAAGCACTTTCAACCTGACGACTCACATCACAGCCTAAGTGCCCTGTGCTCGTTAACGCCTGTCAAAACTCGGTACTCAGAGGCTCCGCTTCCTGTACACTGCCACTCATTAATTGACTGGATCGTCACAGGCGTAGTATACATGTTGGAGCTTCGCCTAAAGCTCACCAACTCCCATAACTCGTTTTGTGAGTGTATTCACCAAACTCGGCCAACAGACTCCACGCTATGCTCGCCAACTCCGTAATCCTCTTCTTGAGTTGGTAGGCTTTGTCTCATAATTACTGGCCCTCGCTGAGTTTACTTCGCGAACTTTTTCGTGCCGCCTGCTATTACGAACGATTGTATAACGAATGATTGGCTATTGTATAACAAGAATATGACAAAATTATACAACTATACGTTTTGCCGTTTGTTCGCATTAGAGTTTCAAAATACTGTGTGATTGTTGACATTCCACATTGTCCTAATTCCAAGTGCACAAACTAAATTTGTAGTCATGTTTGGAGTTGAATGTATATACTTTCAGTGTTTTTAATGCTTCAATAACATAGTCTTCGGCCATCTTTGTAATATATATGCAAGTAACCAATCACAGAAGTTAGAAATTGACTTAACCATCTAAATCTTGACAGTGGAAAAGGAAAATGTTCACTTCAGAATTGTATAAAATATCGAATAACTTATTAAGTAAATCGAAATTCTTCAAAAATCTGTAGTCTTACTTTCGATATTCTGTCCTGGACGCGAACTTGCAGCCTAAGAATCCTTTCTATGAATTTGACATTAAATATTTTTTAAACTATAAATAAAGACACGATTTATATCAGCGTGTTATAGCAATATATCTCTACAAATGTACCAAATTTCATTTGTCATTTGGTTGTTTTCAACATGCCATTTAGACATAAACGCACTGGTTCACGGATGAAACGCGATTTCCCTTGATTCAGAAAATAAACATATAAGGGTCTTGAAAGAACAAGGAACACGCAACCTATCCAGTAGCATCATTCTATGTCATGCATTAACTTTTGGTAGTGCTTTAATATGAGTTGGATTTTCTTTGGCATATCTTACCTACATGCACGTGTTCGCAGAGAATACTGTAACCACGGAAAGGTAAAGATCCCAAATCCTTAAATCATTTGTGATACTCTATGCTGCAGACGCTGCATTAGGTCTAGATTTTCTTTTGATGAAAGGTAACGCTCGTCCACGCAGAGGGCAGGGCTAATGGATGAGTACTTTGATAGCGAAATAATTGCTCGTATCCAGTGGTCAGTGATCCAGAAGTCAATATCATTGAAAATCGTTGGGATGCTGTCTCTGCTATCTATCACCTCCAACTACTCCCCAAGAGTTGAAAACTACTCTTCTTCAGAAAAGTCAGTAATTGTTCTCTGTTGCGCTGGATCACTCACTTGATAAGATGAAACCTCAATGACAAGCTTGTTTCCAAATCAGCGTAAGTCATATCCCATATTAAGACTTATTTGGTTTATTTTCATGGCATACAAACCTATTTTGAATGTATTAAATGTGAAATAAGCACCTAAAGGGTAAAAATATATTTTCCCATATTTTTTAATTTTATAATTATACTCATGGCGTATATTACTCACTTAAATACCTTCTTGTAGAAATTTGGAGTAAATCAAATCAAAATACTTTGAGTTACGTTGGATTTATAGAGCATTCTTAAAACCTTTTGGAAGGTAGGGTATAACTTTTATATAAATACCCATTTCAAGACACTAGTGATAAAATTTGAACTTATTATTTTGTTGAAATCTTCTATATTGCTGTCTTTGTCAGATTGCTTAATTTAAGATCTTTCGGGGGATTTTTCTGGCTGAACACAGGCCAGAATAGGTGACATGTTATCACCATGTATACATATTCATACTATTGAGTACCCGTGAGTACATTACTAGTAAGTACCTGTGAAATATCACGAGAAATTTTCTATTTACTGGAAGTTAATAAATGTAATAAATTATCTTCAAATTTGATATTTTTATGTCAAAGACATCTTCAAAAAGAACATTTTTAGTATACATTTTATATAGTATAAATTATCTTAGTGAAATGATTCAAAATTATCTCAGTAAATGGATTTTAATATTTTTATCTTCAAGTTACCGAAGCATAATGGCAGAAACGTTACGTGTTGGTTAGACCTAACTGTACGCTTACGAAGAATCTTCGGTGCGTACAGTTAGGTCTAACCAACTGTACGCACCGAATACTGTACGCACCGATTGGACGCACCAACTGTACGCACTACTGGCTGTACGCACCAACTGTACGCACCGAGTGGAATTCTTACTCTAGCTTAAGATTTAATTAAACAGCTGGAAGTTATGAAAGCAAATCATAATATTGTAGAAAAAGTGTTATTATTGCAGAAAAGTTTTTTTAAATAGCTAATTATTTACTTTATTAAAAGTGAATAAAGTTCAAAAACCAAAATCGTTGAATATGTAATATAAACATACGTTATTCAGCAAATAATAAGAAAGTGCACAAATTACTCACACTCAAAATTATGTTGTTTGACATACACACATATATGCATTTAATGTAACTACCTATTATCAATGTTGATTCAAGGAAAGCCAAATTATGGAGTACCCAGCTCAACAAATATAGGCCTTCTTACTGCAACCTAAAGAGATTTGGGTAATTATAGAAAAAATGCATTTACATAAATAATAGTTCTAGGACACGGATAGTGCTCTTCAGTCAGAATTGTGATGAATCAGAGTTTAGTGTCTCTCGAGTCTCTTAATTTGTAAGACAGGAATTCCTCCTCGTGAAATAAACATAAATTTTAGAGGAGCAGAAATGAAAAACACGGTATTGAGTCGACAAAATTTGCAAAACTGCTTGGAGGGGGTTGACTTGTGGAGCCCGCAAGGTACCGGAAGCTTGGGACAACATAGGAGGCCCAAGAAAAGAATGAATCCTGTGCAACTAATTCACAAGCATAAGGGATGTAGATTCTGTCCATTTTATTATTGACCGTTGTCAGTTCTGGTTGGTTTTTTTAGTAAATTATGAATTTATGAATTAACTTACTGTCATAATTTGCTTTGAGGCCTAAAAGCGCTTAATAAATCCATTATTTCCCTCCTTATCATCATTTCCTTTAACTTGGGTGATTTAGGGAACCGACAGTTTTAAAGGGTTTCTGGAAAATCATCGGAGGAGAGTGTGACAACAGTCGCATATGAGCTCAATTTTTCTGCGAATTTGCTGTTCACTGTTTGGGAAGTTCTTACTTTTCACTTTGGAGAATTATGGCATCCTCCGAAAACTGTCGAGGTGCGCACGTCCGCAATTTGTGCAGGTACATGCAGTTTCATGTTTTTCTGGCACCCAAGTGAATAGTGGGTTCCAACGCATTTACCACACCTGTGGGTAGAAAGCAACAATAGATACTGTGATTCCACGTGTGACATGCGAAACATTGGATTACGACCTTGCGTATCCCTTATCTTTCAGTTTTTATCTTTACCCCTAGGAGTTCCTTAATTTCACAAGTTCTTAAAATTTGTTGGGTTTCGGTTGTCTGACCATAAAATAGAGATATTAGTACTCTTTTAGTCTTAGGCTTTCTAAATCACTGCGTTATGCTATTTACGTTAATGTAACTGATGATCTGACCATGAAATATAGGTACTAGTACTCTTTTAGTCTTAGGCTTTCTAAAGATGTGTGTTATGCTATTTACATTAATATTAAATTTATTTAACTCTTATTGGATCAGTTCAACTTCGGTAGGGACAAGGAGTCCTTGGAGTCCTCTGATCACTACATTAAGCGGTGTTTCCTCGTTTAACAAAAAAGTTCTGGATTAGTTTATTTGCTCTCGATTAGTTTACTTTGATATATCTGGCGTTTTATGTCTAAATAAAAAAAGAGAATAATATAGCACTAATATCTCTATCCTTGAAGGGATGGAGATATTAGTTTGAGGTTGGCACTTTACACTGGTCAATTGGCCGAGGGGCCAATAGAGAAAGGAGGGAGCTTTCCTTTGGACTTTTAGTTTTATCCATTGCATTAGGTGAGTCTAGGGCGGGAATTTTCGGTTCAAGTACAAACTTGACAGTGGGGACCCGTTCAGCAGGTTGCACATTTTGAGCACATGCAGTGTGGCTTTTTAGCAACGTTTGAAAACCCTCATCTTATATCAGAGGGTACTTCCTAACATTAGTTCTGGTAGTCCTGATGGACGCATTGGAAGTTCTGGCAGGGATTGCAGGCGTAGAAAGGAGCTGGGACACAGAAGCACACACAGGTGGATCACCTGTAATAGCTCTGAAATCCACCTTGTAGACTGTTTGCTTGAGGATATCCTCAACACGTGAATTTTCATCTCTAAGCTGATTGTAGCTATCGCCTGACATATCCTCCTTAGAATTTTCGAGCAGTTTCAACATTTCCTTATATTCCTTTATCGTTTTTGTAAATCAACTTCAGGTGAAAAATCTCTAAGTGTCAAATCTGAATTACGGACCATTGCAATAATGAAAGACTCTTGGTACTTTCTAAAATCAGATAAAATTTGTACATCCCGATAGTCTTCTTGGAGGCGGTCAAAGATCCGAAAACACGTGCCAGTGGCATGGTTGGACACGAAGATTGGAGATGGGCGGAAACACGATTTACTCCGATCAAGTACACAGACCGAGTCAGTCAAATCAAAATATTTCCCAATATTGAGTGTAGTGAATAATGTCTAAATGTAATTTAGACATTATTCACTACACTCAATATTGGGAGCGAAAATAAAGAATTGCAGCATCTTAAATTTACTCTTATATTAAAAATTTGGCAGAAATTCAGACATGAACTTCAGCCTCTTGGTTATATTGCTACACCATTTTAAAAAGTGAAAAATTATATTAAACTAGTTTACTTTTTACCGTTTCTAAATAGAATCGAAGTGCAAACTTTAGCCACTCCACTAGTTAATGAAACAAATAAGCATGTAATGCATCACATTGTGTTTTAATATATCAAATACTGAGTCATAAATAGCTTTAATTAATACAATAAAACTTATTTTGCTTAAATCCTAAATTTCTGAACCCATCATTAACTTTTTAACACAATGATCTGATAACGTCTTATGAACTGATCCAAAAGTTTCAAATTATTGACTTTCACTTTGCCTGCAATGCATAGTAATGTATAGGGAAAGTATTGGACTCATGCCGAAAATAGCAAACTCGAGTTTTCAACGGATCTACGCATTTTTGGATCTCTAGAGTACGACAAGAACTATTTTAGCGTGACGTCTTTGTATCTGTCTGTGCGATGTATGCATCCACTCTCTAACTCAAAAACGAATTGATCGAATTTAATAAAATTTAATAGATACGTTACCCTGAAGCTGATTAGATTTTGATACGATTCGGAATAAAAGAACCTGTATTTTGTTTAGAAATAACCCGTGAAAGATGTCTGTATCCACTCTAGCGAAAACACTAATAGACCAAATTGTACAAAATTTGGTAGATAAGTCATTTGTGGGCTACTCTGGCGCTGATTAGATTTCTGGATCCCGCCTTTGCTCCACAAAAATTGTCAAAAACTAAAAGGATTACGTATGCTCAAATATATCAATTAAATGCGTATTTTATATGTAATTTCTTACAATGAAAAGAATACGATCAATCACATTTCTCCAGAAATATTCGTCCTCGAGATATTTTAGTTTTTTCGCATGTTCGCTACATCACCTTTGAAAATGAGTCCAGTTACCAAATAAAAACGAAAATTGAATTAAAATTGCAAGTTTAGTGTAATTTAAAATTGTTATGGATGTTATTTTGTGCAATTAAACTCATTTTAATAAATTATGGAATATATAAAGAGAACATGAATATGAGTCTGCACGGAAAGTCATGTACTACTCACATCATATTTTTTTTATTTATCAGCATACAATACTTCATCTTAATATCAGTTTCTCAGATTCTTTTGCTCCAGTTTCTTTGTTTGTGGCTATTAATCTGAACCCATGAAAAATGCGCATAATAAAGCTATATATCAAACTGGAAAAAAAACATCCTATATTGGAGAATTATACGGAAAAGGTGCTTCATACGATCTTATTTCTTATTCAATAAATAAATCATTTCCTTTCAAACCCGATTGTATAGTACGCTTTAAATTTCAGATTCCTCTTCCATTATATATCTTTTATCATACTATATACAAACTGTTGCAAAAAAAAAATATATATATATATATGAATCCATATGGTATTGAGCTACAGCCACGAAACTCAGTATGCAAATGTCGTTTAAATTGTTATTCAAATGATCAAACTGTTAGCGTCAATAATGATATAGGGCTCATGCAGCATGCATGAGGAAGCCATATCATGCAATATTTAAAACAACCCGTATTTTCATTCACTGATAATTAGAACTGGATTTCCTGCTTTGATATATTTCAAATTATGTGCAAATATGCCTTTGAGACGTACTCGACGACGCTACAAGCTTATACCGGAAATGACAGAGGGGTAGTATCATATACCTAAAAAAAGCTGGTTGCACCAACAGACGTATCAGTCGCCATCTTGGCCGGATAGTAGATCAGAGAAGGCCTTTATAACCATCGTAGAGGCGCAGGATCCGCCAAATAGACAACTTCTCGGGAGGATCATGTAGTCAGGAGAGAAGCCACATCCAAAACAATGACGTCGCTATCCGGCAATTGTGTTTGCAATACTCCATGCATCCGGTATCAAAGGATACTATTTGAAGATGAATTGCAGAAGGCGGGATTAGGTGTTGACGTCCATTAAGGCGCCTAACACTGATCCCGCAACATAAGCAGAGACGTCTGGATCGGTGCGGAGCTCGGTCAGTCATGCTGCAGAAATTATAGAATAGTATTCTTGTGCCAAATATAGTTTCAGCACGACGAGGATCCAGCACATTGGTATTCTTACGCGTGAGTACTTATGCATGACATTTGGGGCTCGATGGATTGGTCGTGGCGGACTCATAGCATGGCCACCACGAACACCCGATCTAGCATGTATTGATTTCTTTCTAGGGGGGGGGGGGGCTTGAAAGCCATGGTGTACAAGACGCTCACGGATTCTAATTTCGACCTAGTCGGAAGAATCGCCACCACCGCTGCCAATGTCCGCGGTTTATAAAAAAAATCTGAGAAGTCCATTACAGTAGCAAAATAGTTCCGATAAATCCAACTCTATGAATAAATCATAAGATAAGTAGGGAATACCGCTGCATTTAAATGCACTTGAGGGTGTTAGAAAAGAATGAAGTATTGGTATAGCCATGGAAATATCAACAAATAACTTAGGAAAATATAAATAGACAAATGATTAGTTGTACTTAACTATGAAATCAAATTACTGGGCTTTTCATACATTAGGCTGTATTCATGATATTTGAGAATTTTGCTTTACACTGAAAATGTGCACGAAGAAGAATTTTTTAATTACTTCATTTTCTTAATGTCCTATTCAATTCAAAATTTTTATAACAGTCCATAAAATTTTCTCTTGTTTCAGCGGGATTTCCCGATTTCTTGAGTGTCTTTTATATTCTCAAAAAATTCACGTAAAATCCTTAGTATAAGAGGATTTCAAAAAAATTGAACCGGCCTCATGTTTCATGAGATTTCTTGCAACATGGGGCAGCACTGAACATTGAAAGACAGTTTAGTTAGAGTTGATGTAGGCTTGAAGTTTCAAATAGAGTGATACTGCGACAATCAAGCGTGTATATATTTAAATTTAGATTTACAAAATTGTAATTTGGCTATAAACATGTATGATAAAAGACTAAATTTTAATTTTAATACTTCTAAAACTCAACATTTTAAATCTTGCATATATCAGTGTTTAGAAATATTATATCAAACCAGGTTCTTTGAATAAAAACATTAGTCACGAAAATTACAAATTAGCACATTATATAGAATTATTAAATACTGCAACTAATAATGCATAACCTCCCAAATTCCTAATTAATATTATCAAATCTGTGTATCAATTACCACTCAATATCATCCTAGACAACATTCCCAATTATGGCGGCTAATTTATTAAAACAAAAAGTAATAATTATTGTTACTATTATTATTTATTATTATTAATTATGCGATTATAAAAATGAAAAGTTGAACAAAATTGAAAAACAAAAAATCCTGTGAATAACTATTATAGTAAGATTTTTCATCTATAGATCCTATTCAACCTGTTTACCTATATATATATATATATATATATAATATAAAAATAGTAAATCCAATGGTTGAATGGAAGAAGTAACTCATAATATACTATCTTAAAAATTTGCCTATAAAATACAATGAAATAAAATGAAATTCAACCATAATGAGGATATTATAAAACATATTACAGTTCAGAAAGCTAAAGATAATCGAAAAATGTCAAAGGAGAGGAATAGAAAAAAGGAAAACCAAAAAAAATCAAGCATTAAAGCTTGCACGTGGAACAGCTCTAGGCTTCAGAGTAGTTCATCTCGAAAAAAATATTTTTCCTAATATTTAAACGAAATGAACAGAAAAATGCTTGTTTCTAAAACACAAGATAGATTATATATATATATATATATATATATAAGTGAATATACAAAAATGTGATACTAAACACATTACAAATATAAACAATTAACCAAGCAAAAAAGGCGCAATTCTGCTCACTAATGCCTAGTATATATAAGAAGGTCAAAAGGAAAAGATGGGAAAGTGCCAACAGGTAAAACATTAAGTTGCCAAGGGGGATTATGACCCCTTGTTCCCGGTTATGGGAACAAGGGGTCACAATCTCCCTTGTTCCCACAACTGGGAACAAGAGGGTCACTTAATATTTTACATGTTGGCACTTTCCCATCTTATTCTTTTGACATTCCTTGCATATAATATATATATATATATATATATATATATATATATATATATATTATATACAAGATTTTTTGTGAATAACTCAAGAAATCAGAAAATGTCGCAGAAGCCAGAGAACATTTTTTGGACTCTTATAAGAAATTTGAATTAAATAGGATGTTAAGAAAATAAAGTGGTCAACTTTTTTTTTCGTGGACATTTGCAGAATGTAAACAAAATTCTTAATATCGTGAACACAACCTAATATGTGAAATGCACAGTAATTTGATTTCATAGTTAAATACAACTAACCATCTGCCTATTTATCGTTTCTTACATTGTTTGTTGATATTTCCATGGGTATACAGATACTTCTTTCTTTTCTAACACTCTCAATTGCATTTAAATGCAGCGATATTCCCTACTTATCTTATGATTTAATCATCGAATGGGATTTCTTGGAACTATTTTGATACAGCAATGGACTTCCCAGAATTTTTGTTTATGAACCGCTGTATTATAAAGCCAACATTCTTGTGACTAAATCACCAATAGAAGAGTAAATAGTTCTATAAATTTTCAAGAATCTCAACATAGCGTGTCCCTGTAATAAACAGAAAGAAAACATGAATATGAGATTGAAACAGACGCACAGTATCTTAGATATGTATTTTCTATTCTATTTATCCAAATTTAATGGCGTTTGATGAGATATGCAGATATGGTTAAAATAGTATACCATTGAAATTGAAAACATATGTCATTTTACGCGCTTATATATCTTACTCTTTTCATAACAATAAATGCATCATGTTTTTTATTATAAAACATTCACAAATTTCATAGGTTTTAAGAAAAATAGAGGATAAAGTTATTTTTAAATATTATATATATATATATTTTTTTTATATTACTTTACCAATACCATAATAATTACATTCCTTACATATAAAATATCGTATACTTACGTGTTGTAGGGGAAATATTGCGACGGGGTCAAAAATTCGAATTTGTGTCAGATTTACAGATTTTGAACATATCTGAATTCCAATCGAACATTTTTGAAATAATATTATTGTGTTTGTGTTTGGTAAGCATTCAAGAAAACGAAATGTGAAAAAATATCAATAGCAATTTTTTTTATCAGAATATGTTTTTGCCCATCCTAATAGTTTGGGTATGTATATATATATACATATATATATATATATATATATATATATATATATATATATATATATATATATATATATATATATATATATATATATATATAAATTCCCAAAAAAAGACAAGTAACAATGTACTCGTAAATTTCTAGAAGAATGAATTTATATAGGTATACACATGTAAAATTGCAGCATAGCGCTTAACAAGTTGTATTATAAATTATTTTTTGCTTTTAGCTTTTTAATCAATTCAACAAAAATTATAGCAATTTTCAGGTTTTATATATATATATATATATATATATATATATATATATATATATATATATATGTATATATATATATATATATATATATATATATATATTTATATATATATATATATATATTATACATAAAAGGATTTTTTGTGAATAACTCAAGAAATCGGAAAATGCCGCAGAAGCCAGTGAACATTTTTTGGACTCATAAGAAATTTGAATTAAATAGGATATTAAGAGAAAATAAAGTGGTCAACATTTTTTCCGTGGACATTTGCAGAATGTAAACAAAATTCTCAATATCGTGAACACAACCTAATATGTGAAATGCCCAGCAATTTGATTTCATAGTTAAACACAACCAACCATCTGCCTATTTATCGTTTCTTACATTATTTATTGATATTTCCATGGGTATACAGATACTTATTTCTTTTCTAACACTCTCAATTGCATTTAAATGCAGCGATATTTCCCTACTTATCTTATGATTTATTCATAGAATGGGATTTCTTGGAACTATTTTGGTACAGTAATGTACTTCCCAGAATTTTTTTTTATGAATCACTGTATTATAAAGACAACATTCTTGTGACTAAATCACCAATAGAAGAGTAAATAGTTCTATAACTTTTCAAGAATCTCAACATAGCGTGTCCCTGTAATAAACAGAAAAAACCTGAATATGAGATTGAAACAATCGCACAGTATTTTAGATATGTATTTTCTATTCTGTTTATCCAAATTTAAGGACGTTTGATGATATATGCAGATATGGTTAAAATAGTATATCATTGAAATTGAAAACGTATGACATTTTACGCGCTTGTATATATTATTTTATTCATAACAATAAATATATCATGTTTTTTATTTTAAAACATTCACAAATTTCATAGGTTTTAAGAAAAATAGAGGATAAAGTTATTTTTAAATATTATATATTTTTTTTATTTTTTTTTACTTTACCAATACCATAATAATTACATTCTCTACATATAAAATATCGTATACTTACGTGTTGTAAGGGAAATATTGCGACGGGGTCAAAAATTCGAATTTGTGTCAGATCTATAGATTTTGAACATATCTGAATTCCAATCGAACATTTTTGAAATAATATTATTACTTTCCTTATATACATAATGTATAAGGAAATATTGTGACGGGGTCGAAAATTCGAAATCGAGTTTTCGACGGGAGAGCACGTTTCAAGCATCCCTGATCACGAATCAAGCACTTTTTAAGTGATGTCTGTGTGTGTGTGTGTGTGTGTGTGAAAATATGTGTATGTGTGTATGCGTGTGTGTGTCAGTGAGCCTGTGGAGACGATAACTATCGAACGAATTGACCGATTCATACCAAATTTGGTACAAAAATCATAATCCGTAAACACTGGAAGCCTATTGTTTTTATGCGTAATCGAATGTTCAGAACCCCCCTAAATTTTCGAATAAAATTTTGAAAAAATAGTCAAAAAATCAAAACCACTAATAAAGTTACGCCAATAGACATTTCTTATGCAATTTTGCATTAGAAAACGATTGACATAAATTTTAGAACGCTAACATGAACCGTTCTCGAGATATTGCACATTTTTAAAAAAAATTATTAAAAAGTCATATAAAATGAAAAAAAAATATTTCCTATTGAGAAACATGTTCACTTTTCATATGTAGTACCATGCGATGAATTGGGTGACATCATTCTCGTGGATCTAGCTCGTTCCATTAATGAAAAAATATACTTTGAGTAATACTTTTGTATTTGAACGCCAATAGTTATTTATCTGCTGTAAAAACAACTTATTTCTTCGTCCATAACGCTTGGCGAGATTTTGGCGACTTTTTAAAATGAAGCCAAATTAACGAAAATCTCGCTAAATGGATAAAAATGACGCTAAATCAATGAAAATGACGACTAATTGTCGAAAATTCAATATCTTGGAAAGAATATTAGTATCTACTTAAGAAAAACCTATGTTTTACTGTAAAAGTAGTAAATTCATTACCTTATATAAGGAAAGTCATGTGTTTCCCACATCAGATTTTTGTGTTTGTGTTTGGTAAGCGTTTAGGAAAAGCGTTTAGGTACTTTTTATGTTAAAATTTGGTACATCATCTTTTTAGTGTATGGGGCACATTTTACTCATTGGAAATGTTTTTGTACGGGGTCCGTATGAAAATTGAAATTTTGTATTTCTTCAAATTTAATCTCCTGAAATTTTTTTTATCGATTTCATAAAATTACCGCTTTTACGCAAATTTGTAACTTATTATATACTAGCCGCCTTTGGCGACCAGCCTGTTCGCTACCCTTGAAAATTCTGACCGTGGCAAACTCGTTGGCGCGACCTACCAGAAAGGTGTAAGGTAACTGCTTGGAAGGCCAGGAAGTGCCACACAATTTAGACCGGAACCCAATGGGGGAGGCATCCAAAGAGACCGTACCCTCCTTCCCCTACCACAAACCTCTCGGAAGGGCTTGCAGTCCCACACGTTTAACGTGATCGTACTCCGCGTGAACACGGCTGCAGTTTTGGCAATGGCGGGAATCGAACCCGGGCCTACCGAGTGAAATTCCCGCGCGCTAACCACTGGGCTACCGTGCCATCCGCGACAATCTCCATAACTTTATTTTTATTCGGCAATTTTGGGAATCGAACCCGGGCCTACCAAGTGCAAATCCCGCGCACTAACCACTGGGGTACTTCACCCTCCGCGATATTCTTCATAACTTTCTTTTTATTCACCCAATTTAGACCGGAACCAAGTGGGAGAAGCATCCACAGGGACCGTACCCTTCTTCCCCTACCACCAACCTCTCGGAAGGACTTACAGACCCACATGTTTAACGTGATCGTACTCCGCGTAAACACGGCGGCAATTTTGGGAATCGAACCCGGGCCTACCGAGTGCAATTTCCGCGCGCTAACCATTGGGCTACTTTGCCCTACGCGACAATCTCCATAACTTTCTTTTTATTCATCCAATTTAGACCGTACCCTCCTTCCCCTACCACCAACTTCTCGGAAGGACTCACGGACCCACATGTTTAACGTGATCGTACTCCGCGTAAACACGGCGGCAATTTTGGGAATCGAACCCGGGCCTACTGAGTGCAATTCCCGCGCGCTAACCACTGGGCTTCTTCGCCCCCAGCGACTATCTCCATAACATTCTTTTTATTTACCCAATTTAGAACGGAACCCAGTGGGAGAGGCATCCACAGGGACCGTACCCTCCTTCCCCTACCACCAACCTCTCGGAAGGACTTCCGGACCCACATGTTTATCGTGATCGTACTCCGCGTGAACACGGCGGCAGTTTTGGAAGTGGCGGGAATCGAACCCGGGCCTACCGAGTGCAATTCCTGAGCGCTAACCACTGGGCTGCCTCGCCCTCCGCAACTTTCTATATATTCACCCAATTTAGACGGGAACCCTGTGAGGGAGGCATCCACAGGGACCGTACCCTCCTTCCCCTACCACCAACCTCTCGGAAGGACTTCCGGACCCACATGTTTATCGTGATCGTACTCCGCGTGAACACGGCGGCAGTTTTGGAAGTGGCGGGAATCGAACCCGGGCCTACCGAGTGCAATTCCTGAGCGCTAACCACTGGGCTGCCTCGCCCTCCGCAACTTTCTTTATATTCACCCAATTTAGACGGGAACCCTGTGAGGGAGGCATCCACAGGAACCGTACACTCCTTCACCTACCACCAACCTCTCGGAAGGACTTCCGGACCCACATGTTTATCGTGATCGTACTCCGCGTGAACACGGCGGCAGTTTTGGATGTGGCGGGAATCGAACCCGGGCCTACCGAGTGCAATTCCTGAGCGCTAACCACTGGGCTGCCTGGCCCTCCGCAACTTTCTTTATATTCACCCAATTTAGACGGGAACCCTGTGAAGGAGGCATCCACAGGGACCGTACCCTCCTTCCCCTACCACCAACCTCTCGGACGGACTTACGGGCCCACATGTTTAACGTGATCGTATTCCGCGTGAACACTTCGGCAGTTTTGGCAGTGGCGGGAATCGTACCCGGGCCTACCGCTAACTTCCCGCGCGCTAATTTACAATTTAAAATGACCATATGCTCTCTAAGCTCTTAATTCCATCATCCTCATTCCATTGTTCCATCATTTAAAATATCCATAAAATTTAAATATCCATCGTTCCATCATTTAAAATATCCATAAAATTAAAATATCCATCGTTCCATGATTTAAAATATCCATAAAATTAAAATATCCATTTAAAAAATCCATATCGTTCCATCATTTAAAATATAAATATAATAATTTCTACAGTGCATATGTTAAGCTCTTATTTCATTTAAAATCGGAAGCGCAGGAAACGGAAAGTAAAAACTAATTCGGTTTCTTATTGTCCCACCCATCGCTATGCATATACAGAACCGTGACTTCACCTCCACCTTGACGTCCCCACCCACCACCTTCCCTGCTTCAGCGGGGGGGAAACGAAGCGGTACGCCGAGCGGAACGCCGAGAAATATAAAATCATGACGTCTTTAAAATTGCGATCCTGAAGGCAATTTTCATTATTTCTGGACCAGATTAGACTTGTAAGAATGCCAGATATTTCAGCTTTCTAAAAATGTAAATTATTAGTCGAAATTATGAGTACTTTTTACTATGTGAGAATTTAAAAACCAAAAATCGTTTTTTTGAGCCAAAAGTGACTTTTGTTTTAAAATCTTTAAAAAATATTAGAAATCGAAATGGAGATTTGAAATTGATATATTTTTACTCGCAATTGTCTGCTCTTTCCGATGGTGTGAGTTGTTTTTTTCTACGACGTCTGGATCGTGGAGAAAAAAGGGCAAAAAGGGCAAAAAAAGGTCGAAATCGCATAAAACATTAAATAAATAAAAAAATAATTAGAATTTTGAAAATCGGTTTTCACGTGTCCCCTTCCCTCCCCCCCGGGTCTCCGATTGCCAAATTTCGTAGCTCTCCGACGCGCGGTCGCGAAACGTATAGTGTATAAGACAGACACACAGACACACACACACACACACACACACACACACAGACATTGCCTTTTATTATTTAAGATGTATAACATCACTATTTAAGGCATAAAAGCAGGGATCAATGTTTTTGGGACACTATATATATAGGAGTATATATATATATCATAAGCGGTAGATAAGTGGAAACGCTAATTTCTGATTTTGAAACACGTAATTTTGGTACTATGTAAACCAATCTTGTACCATATATTTAAGTAAACTATTGAATATGTAGGAAGTTAGAAAAACAATTTATGAATTAATTCCGATAATTCCAATGACTTATTGATACAAACGCTTTTAGATATTTTAATTTATTTCATAATAGTGGGAAATAAATTACATAACACATTTCAAAAAATAAATAATCTAAAACAATTAAAATTACTTGATAAGTATATGAATAAATATATATTTTCCACTAATATAGCTGTGGTTCTTTCTGTAGAATAACATAAATTCAACTCAAATTTTTTTGTTCGTATTTAGACGAGGGAGGAAATATGTCCATGTCAGTTTAAAATTTGAAAAATATTAGCAATTAAGCGCAAGTCTCCTTAATTTCTTTTAAAACTCAAATGCAAGTCTAACAATCTTCTTATAAAATCTTAAGAAAAGTTGTAGTAATTAATTACGAAATTTTAGCACATCCTAAAAGTTTACTAATTGGATACTTTTAAGTGTCTAAAACTAGAATTTCTACCTACAGAGTTTGGAATTTAATTCATAAAGTTAGTTTGAAGAATAAACCTAATGAGTTATATCTAAAAATTTAAAGGTCTTGAAATGGCAAAATAATTTGCATTTAAATGTACACTTTTAAATAGATTAAAACTTTTAAAGGATATTAACTTCAAAGTGAATTATATTATTAGTGAATTTTTGGCACGTGTTTTTGAAGTGAGTAATATATGTGTTTGGGGTATCTTTGGTTGAAAGCGGAGTTTTAAGTAAAATTTAAACTCTTTTTGCGCTTATATCTCCGAATTTAATAGATTAAAATGTAAATAATGTTGTTTGTTGGTTGTTTAATAGGGTACCATTTATGAATGTATAAAAATAATTCCAATATTTTAATATTTTGAACTTTTTCTCGGAAAAAAGAACTGAAAAGTTCAAGTTTCAGCTAGTTTTTACTTCACTGAATTTCACTCGAAATATCTTCTAAACTATGAAAGATAGATAGAAACGATAAGCGACAAGAATGTTTATTAGGAAATCAAGTTTCTAGATTATTATTTTTGTACAAGCGCTTACAGTTTTCTACGAATCGGGTTATCAAGTTAAAAATTATTGAACTTTTTCCTTTGTTTACTTTATCTGCAATACATGGTAATATATAGAGAAAGTATTGGAATCATGCCGAAAATCGGAACTCGAGTTTTCGATGGATCTACACGTTTCGGGACTTCTAGAATACGAAAAAAATTATTTTAGCGTGACGTCTATGTGTGTGTCAGTTTGTCTGTCTGATGTATGTATGTTTGTGTGTGTGAAATGTATGTATCCACTCTAACCCAAAAACTAATGGACAGAATATCATACATTTTAATGGGTAAATCACTTGGGTGTCACCCTGGTGCTGATTAGTTTTTAGTACGATTCGGGATAAAATAACCCACCTTTTTTTGCATAATGGACAGTAAAAATTGCCTGTATCCACTTTAGTTGAAAAACTAATGGACCGAATTTCGCAAAATTCAGTGAATGGGTCGCTTGAAATCTCGGACCGTGGCGCTCGCCACGAATGGCGTAAAGCAGGATGAGTCGCTTGTGGTTACCTCGGTGCTGATTAGATTTTAGTATGATTCGGGAACAAATAGCCTGCCGTTTTTTGCAAAAGGACCCTCAAAAATCACCAAAATCTAAACTAAAAACTATGCTCAAATATATCCATTAAATGCGTATTTTATACGTAATTTTTAACGAAGAAAAGAATAACGAAGAAAAGAATGACGAAGAAAAGAACAAAGAGCGAATGACGCAGCTCGAGTTTTCCACGGATCTACACGTTTCGAGACCTCTAGAATACGAAAAAATTATTTTTAGCTTGACGTCTGTGTGTGTGTCTGTGTGTCTGTCTGTGCAGATATTGTATCCACTCTAACTAAAACATCAATAGACAGAATTTCATAAAATTTGGTAAGTCACTTGTGAGCGAATCTGGTGGTGATTAGTTTTGGGTACGATTCGGGATAAACGAACCCGCCTTTTTTGCGAAATGGCCCGCAAAACCTTGTATCCGCTCTAGCTGAAAACTAATGGACCGAATTTCACAAAATTCGGCACATAAGTCACTTGTGAGTTACCCTGGTGCTGATTATATTTTGGTACGACTCAGAAAAAAATAACCTGCCTTTTGTGCAAAATGGCCAGCAAAAATCGCCAAAATCTAAAATAAAAACTACATTTGCTCAAATATATCTATTAAATGCTTCTTTAATACGTAATGTTTAATGAAGAAAAGAATAAGAGCAACCCCATCATACTAGGACTAGCCATTCTCGAAATATATTTTTTTTTCACATTTTCTCTGCGCCTCCTTTGAAATTAAGTCCAGTTACCAAATGAGAACGAAAATTGAATTAAAAGTGAATTAAATTTAATTAAAATGAAGAGAACGTAGATATAAGTCTGCAGGGAAAGTCATGTGCTGCCCCACATCATATTTTTAATATTTGTAATGCTATATCTCAAAGCCTAAAAATGCTACTAATAAATAGAAGTAATTTGTAGCTCTTACTCAAGAAAAACGATTTCGACTCCATCAAACTAAAACCGCTTCAGATTTTATTTTACTTTATTCTTATGTTTGTGTGATTGTAAGTAAAATTTAAGAAATGGATAAATCCATAAAGTACGGAAAACTCCATCAGATATTGCATCGAAAATAATCTGAAAATATATATTCAAATAATTAAAATATATATCAAAATGATTTAAAAAAATAATTTGAAAATTAAAAAAAAATGTAACAAGGTAAGAATAAAACAAATGATATAGGAGAATGAAATAAAATATATTGATCTTACGAAACAGTAGGCGAATTAGACCTAGAAACTCCAGGGTAAATCAAGAATAAGTGAACTATATAGCAATAAAAATGTAAAAATAAATTCGTTAAGCAATTGATAAAATTCATTAAATATTGAAATACTATAAGTAGAAACTAAATTGAATATAGCACATACCAGTTACAGTAGAGCAAGTATATAACTAGCATTTAAGCCAAAAGATACAAAAAGCACATGACCGAAAATGAATGCTAATTTAGAAAAGAACTCTTTATCAGACCATACGCTTATACTAAATTAACATGGTATTACTGCTTGTTTCTGAATAAAATGATAGTATTTTATGTTTTAACTATTTCATATGTTCTAACTACAAGGAGAGAATATTGAATCAATAAATAGTTATTATAAAATAGAAAGGGATACTCAATTTTAGATGCATTGAACTTCAAGTGTTCGGGCACAGATCTTGTAATATTCAATTAGTGTAATAGTACACCAGAATAAACCCAAGAGTGCCTGAGAAGAATGGACTAAATCAGTTGAATGCATATAAACGTTTAAGAATTGTAATGTCGGGGAATAAAAAAAGTGGACAAAAAGTCAAGAAAATAAATAGCAGATGAAATATTTGCATTGTAAATTAATTGTGATATAATCAATTACAATATGATTATCAGATTAGAAATAATACCTGAAATTATTAATAATAAGGACATTAATAATATATTCTGTCTAATAGTAAATTTTACAGATTCGTTTAAGATAATAATTAAATAGTGATGCAATTTATCAGAGAGTCTATGTATTTTATATAGATGGTTAACACTTATGTCCCTAAATAATAAAATGGAATTATATAAATAAAATGAAAGCAACTTATTGGCATTATTGTTATAAGTACATTTTTACCATATACGTTGGTTATACATTTTTTATTATGGGGATCTAACCTTAAAATTAAATCTAAATTAACATTTTGACTAATAAACTCGTTAGGAATTAAGTTTACGTTAATTGAGTATAAATCAATATTGATATAATTTGTGTCATTAAAAGCAAGACAAATTAAATAATCGAGATATGAAAAAATTGAATAGACATTGGAAATAAATTTATTTTCATTGTAATAAATACACTATATGGCTAAAAGTATTTGGACACTCACCGTTGAGGAATCAGAGAGGCATGTTGCACATATTAATAGATTGTTGGGCCACATTCTACATAAATCACATCCTGTACTGTTACGGGGAGACTTTCCACCAGTTTTGGAAGTATTACAGGAAAAATTGCCTTTCATTTGGCGATGAGAGTTTCAGTGAGTTCGGCAACCGAAGATAGGTAATTTGACCTGATGCGTATTCTGCATTCCAATTCATCCCAGAGGTGTTCAATGAGATTCAGATCGGGACTCTGTGAAGGCCAGTCTAATTTTTCAACACCCATTTCTGCAAACCATGTCGGCACAGTCTTCTCTGTATGGACAGACCAATTATCCTATTGATATGGTCCTTCCCCGAAATGTTGTCAGGTAGTTGTAAGTGAAGAGTTATCAAGAATGTCAACATACATCGCAGCGTTCATAGTTCATATTTCCCGCCACATGAACTAAGGGGCCCAGGCCAAACTACGAAAAACAGCCCCAACCCATGATGTCGCCGCCACCAAACTATACATTTGGCACAATACACTCGAGCAGGAAGCGTTCGCCTGAGATCCACCAAACCCAGACGCGTCCTTCGGACTGTCAGACATCGTAGTGGTCTGTCGAAGTCCTTGTTTTCACTGCTGCACTGTCCAATGGTAGTGAACTCTGTACCACTGCATTCGACGTTTCGCATTGACCGTGGTAATATTGGGCTTGTGAGCGGCTGCACGACAGCAGAAACCAATTCTTTTCAGCTCCAGACGAACAATCATGTTACTACAGACGACGCCAGATGCATTTTGGAACTTACCAGTGACCGATGCTAGCCGGGGCTTATGATTCTTCAGCACCACCTTCTTCAGGGTTTGACGGCTGCGATCGGTGAGGTTCTGCGTTCTAACACTTCGTTTTCTTGGAGTTGTGGATCCCAGATGTGTCCATTTTACAATGACATCACTTACAGTTGGTCAATGCACCTGCATCAATGCCGAAATATCACGAACCGATTTGTTACAACGATGACATCCGATAATCTTGCCACGTATAAACTCACTCAGCTCTGGAGACTTAATCATTGCCTTGCAAACGCACGTTTATGACCGTTCAATGATGTTGTGCCCACTGTTACCTCATTCTATGACTTCATAGCCACATCCACTTCTCCGGAGGGGTGTTTGGATAGTTTTGGCCATATATTGCATATAAGTTTACTAAATTACTGCTACTGCATCCTCCCTGCATTAGGACTAATGTTTGTAAATAAGTTATCTCCCTGAATTAGATAACTATTATACCAAGTCCAGTAGCCTAGGATAGTTGTCTAATTTAAAATGGCCATTATTACTAGTAGTATATTCACTTTAAAGAGCGATTAAAAGTGTATATGAATCTTTAATATCTATATTGTTAAAAAATTTCTTTAAGGTCAGAAGTTAGCAAACTAACAATGTGTAGTAGCGTACTGATATGTTTAGTCAAAACTATTGTTCAATATAAAGGTACATTATATTTAAGCGAATCATTAATTTTATTTAAACAGTGTAACAGCGTAAAACGTCAATTACTAAATTCTAAAAAAAGAACTTAACTTTGATGTCTTCAACCAGGGTAGAATTACGCGTGTATGTGTGTGTGTGTGTCCGTAAGTTTCGGGTAGCGATATCTCACGAACGAATGGAGAGTGTTTTTAAAATAAAATTGGTTTTTAAAATAAAATACGTACATATATATATATATATATATATATATATATATATATATATATATATATATATTATTCTAAATGAAATCCAAATGGCTTCTGAATTCCATTTATGACTATTATCTTCACAATAAGTTTTCAGTATTGTTTTAAGCTAAACCAGCAGCATAAAATTTCACTTAAGCTAAAATAAATTTCTGAGCCACATAAGATGCCGTTAAGCCAAGACAGAAAAACTTCTGATAATAGTATATCGAAGTATTATACAGAAGTAGGCTGTGACGTGTTTCTCCTATTCCAAATAAATACATATATCATTTTTCTTGACAGTGATCGTTTCCGTAAGTTAAGAGTAATATCTGGTTTATATATTATGCACATATATTCACATAAAATGCATTGGTTAAGTACTCACCCAGGGACCAATTGTTATGTATCTCAATGCGTTTTATTTTCAAATGTCTTTATTTCAACCTCTTGTAAGTTCTATCCCTGCACGTAATGTTCGAGAAATTCTGTTACTACAATAAGTACATATGAGAATATAGTAAAACTAGTATTTAAGCTTACCAAAGACAAGAAGACTAACACTCTCAAAAAATGAAATTGGAATTTTTAAAAAAAAATTATTTAGTTCAATAACGTACGGCGCTTTGCGTCGAAAGTATCGTCTCAATAAAAAATTTGGCACCGAGGTCAACACTAAAATTGTGAAAGTTTCAATTTTCAATTGCCCTGTTTCAATCTTCAATCCAAATATTCAATGGATCTAGTAAGACTTTGTCGGGATAGATCAGTTGTTATGGCTAGAGGCTCTCAAGAGGAAGACCTGAGTTTGATTATTACCGCGGTCTGTAAACTATCACTGTGTCTATGAGGAGCACGGTACCTCTGTATATCTCAAAATCCTCCTAGAGTTGATAAGCAGGGGAAGGAGATTATGGTTCATGTTGTTTCTTCCCCATTGGGCTTGCTCAAAATAGAGTGGCTAATGTGATCCTCTTCCTGTTGGGCCTCTTGGCCATCACGGCAGAATGGTTCACGCTTCGGTTACTGCATGGATTTAATGTCAATTAACTGGGAAAGAAACTTTTTGACCATTTTGTCCGCCTCGAGATAGAAATCAAAATGTCGATTTCACTAGGTCCTGTTCTATGGTGTATACGATAAGTATGTAATATACGATGTAATATATGGTGTATACGATAAGTATGCAATATTCAGTACTCTAAATCAACAGAGGGACTTTGTAGGGTATAGGAAATATGTTTGAAAACAAAATATATTTTCATTGTTCCTCGGTGAATAATAAAAAATCCGGATTTTTTACTATCTATCATGAGGTCCATACTAGAAGTACAGACATATTTTACTACCTTCTAGGTCACTGAAAAACTGTTTCTAAGAGTCTGGAAGTAATTTTCGAATAAATGCTTCATCACGGGGACATCGCAAATCCAGCTCCGTTAGGTACTGGCCCGTGTTCGATACTAGAGCAAAGATTCTGCCCTTTTGTTCACAGAGAGAATATGTATTGTCTGTAAAGATACAACCACATTGGACAAGTATTATATAGAATGGGTCGCGACAGCCCAGTTGTTAGCCCGCGGGAATTGCACTCGGTCGGCCCGGGTTCGATTCCCGTCTCTGTCAAAACTGCCGACGTGTTCACGCGGAGTACGATCACGTTAAACATGTGGGTCCCTGTGGATGCCTCCCCTACTGGGTTCCGGTATAAATTGGGTGGCACTTCCTGGCCATCCAAACAGATACCTTATACCTTCCTGGTAGGTCAGATGGTCTGGGTCGAAGAGGTATTATATAGATGTCAAATTAAAAAACATATCAGGGGCAAATACTATTTGGACAAGATGTAATTGATTTGGATACGTACTTAAGAAAGAATTAAGTAAACAAATACCAATTAGAAGAGTAAAGGAAACTAGAGCAACTTAAATAATCAAAAATAACACAATAATGTGCTTATTTACGTTACTCTAGTTTTCCTTAACTTTTGCATAGAGTGTATTTCACTTATAGAAAAATGTGAAGTAGTATAGGGCAGGGTCGGGAAATATTTAGTAGTGTGATACTATGGAATACAATGAATATATCTGTTGCTTGCGAGAATACAAATCAACCGTATTTTTTTTCCATAAAGCATATGTATGAAAATTATGTGAAAGTAATTGTCTCAAATCGACTCCCTCATCTTTAAAAGAGCATTTCTTCTGAGGCAGTAATATACGAACAATATTTAATTCAATTGCTGTGCCTGATGAATGAAATGAGGAAAATGAAATCCGGTAAAAATCAAACTTGTAAAGAAAAAAAAATCTTCAGCTTTACAAAAAGTGTTAGTCAAAAAAATGATTGAGATGAAAAACTATTGCCAAGTGTATCAAACTGCGTAAGTAAAATAGTATACTATAGAGGAAAAGTTATTGGATGTATTTCGTAGTAAACTTTTCAAATTGACTTTATGACGATATACAGATATGCCTAGTTCAAGTTTTATCACCCCATTTCCTTTCAATTCATCAAAATTCATTGGAGAAAGAAACAGCTTTGAATCAAAGAGGTGAATTTACCAAGTGTTTCACTAAATACATCCAATAACTTTTCATCTACATTTCAACTTTTCAGTCATGAAGAGTGATAAACTTCATGACTGAAATAGCAATTTATCATTATAATTTTTATTGATGACCTTTTATGTAAACCTGAGATACTTTAAAAGTCTTTTTATCGGATATCGCTCCTTTATGCAGATTTATTTTTCTTTCTGCGGCACATTTGGAGCAGTCAGGACACTTAATATATTAAATTGCAACTGTATATTATTAACATATGTTCTGCAGAACTTTTCTGGCCAGTGTCCTTCTTTGTAATAAATATGGTAATTAGTAACCAGTTTTGACCAGTCGTCAGGATACCTTAAAATTTGAAATCTTCAAATTTAGCAATTTCCCCATAACTTTATCTACATGACAATCAGCATACCAAATTTCAACTGTCTAACTTTAGCACAGTCTCTGTGGAGTTTTGATGAATAATGACGTAATTTGAGATTTTCGACCAGCTATTAAGGTACTTTAAAATTTTGAAAAAAATTAAATCTTTGCAATATTTTCTCTATTCAACTGTGTATCTTAAATGGAATTTTCTGTAGAAGTTCCCTTTTTTCATGAAGACTAAAAACGATAAATGTACAACCTTTACGAGTTTTCGAATTGTTATTGAGGTTCTTTAAAATTTCAAATATTTTCATTTTCCTTTATAAACTTGTACAGGACATTTATCATTAAAATTTAACATTTTACATTTTTTTTAATTTTGAGAAACAGTGGGGTGAAAGATCCACTGGATATCTCGTGAAAATTGTGGTCGTCAGAACCTTCAACATTTTATGTTAAACGTTAAACGGAACATGACTGGTGTGCTGTCCCACACTTTAATTACTGATTAGAGTGTGCAGTTTTACATCTGATCCAATCAACTGAAAGATAAATTCTCAGAAATCTCTCATTTTGTGTGCTCCTTCTCTTCTTCAACGCTTCTTTTTCCTAATGAGGATATTTTAAACTCAGAAAGCTCTATAGATCGTTTATTTTGCTTCCTTTAATATGTTTTGTCCCTAATGGGGATTTTTCAAATCATATTTCTGTTAAATATGTTTCATGGGTTCCTGTAGATAATTATAATTATTATTCGTTTAGTTTAAATCACTAAAAGTTCACGAATGCTTGAACAATGGTGATTTAATTATAGGCTGATGTTAGGTCTCTACCTTATCAATATCTATTCCACAATTGTCTTATGGGACCCTCTAATCTCTTTACTTCCGTGTTGTATGGGTTGCACGATATATCACCTCAGCCTCTGGATTATAATTACTCTGCATTTAAAAAGGTGCAAACACTTTGTAAGATAAGCAAAAATAATATAGAAAAATTTATGAAGATTTAGATATTTGTTTCGTTTGCTCAGCATTGCATTAATTATGGCTACCATTTTGGATTTCTGCACGGATTATGAAACACCACCATTTTGAGTTTTCTTCTCCTCGGATTATGAAACATTTACGGCGATTTATGATGATCTTGACTACTTTTAAGCATTCTACATTTTGAAAAATTCTAGCAATTTATTTAAGGACTAGTCCAGTACTGCATATTTGTCCACGGTCTGGTGTTGTGCCCTGCAGCTTTTGTATCATTTTCTTTACATTTGTTCCATTTCTTAGTCTTTTGGACTTTTGTGCGTGATTTGGGCTTATTTTGTTGTCTTGTTGCAACTCATGTAACCCTCTTCGGGCATGTTTCGTCTTGATGGGATATTTCTATTGAGTTTTGGCGTACTTCAATCTCGCATGCTAGTTTTCATTTCAGATTGGCTAGGCTGGTCTTCATTCGACTGGTTTTCTCAAATGGATTTTTAATTCTCGACTTGGGTATATTCTTCTGTTTTACGCACACAATTTGTCCTTTTGACTTAAATTTTTTTGGTTCTTTTAACACTGAAGTAGTTGGATACAGAGTATACTCAAAATAGTTGTATGCTGCATTTTTATTCTATATTTATGCTTGAATACGTTTCTGAAGCGTTTCTTATCCTTTGCACAAAGTGACATTTACTTATTGATACGAATAATATAGCATTCTCTTAGTGAATTTTTACTTACTCATACTATGAATAAAGTATTGTTTTCATGAAAATTTTCGAATTCGAGATTTTAATGCCAATATATATTTAATACCCCCTGAACACATTTTGGCTATTTTTTGAGTGATGTCCAATTATCTGCCTGTATGTATGTATGTCTGTGGTCGAGTTGTGCATTCGATAGCGACTACAAATATTAATGGATTTTCACAAAACACTAAATCTGCTATGTTATCAAAAAAACTAGAACAAGATAGAATTTTTTTAATATTCGAGCGAAAACTTCGATATTTATTTGGAATTTCTATATATTTTTGACATGGCAATATAGGACAAAATCTGACACAATTATGCATAAAGGGCTTTATTTATGGATCAGGGATCACGTGACCAAATAGTTTAGAATTTATCTGCGATACAATTTTTTGTTAATGAGTTCATTAGTCCCCTGGGGGGACAAGTTACTCCCCGGGAGATACTTTTTCAAGTATAGTATCGAAAAATTTGTTCAAGCCTTTTAATACGAAGGGTAACACGTTAAAATTGTAATCATCAGGACTCACAATACTGATTTTTCAAAAACATTCTTATAAAATTTGAAAAATAATAAATAAATAACCCTACTAAAAATGCATTCTGGTATGAGAAAGTCGAGTTGAGCCACAATACAGTAAATTCTAATTATCATATCTTTTTTAGTTTACAACATAAAAAAATCTGCTTTGGGCAGCACATGACTTTCCTTATATAATGCAATGAATTTACTACTTTTACAGTAAAAGAAATAGATTATATTTTATAGTAGATATTTATATTATTTCCAAGATATTGAATTTTCGCCAATGAGTCGTCATTTTTATTGATTTAGCGTAATTTTTATCCATTTGGCGAGTTTTTCGTTAATTTAGCTACATTTAAAAACGCCGCCAAGTTGGCGACATTCCACTAAATTCGTCGCCAAAATCTTGGCAAGCGTTATGGACGGAGAAATAAGTTATTCTTACAGTAGATAAATGACTATTAGAGTTCAAATGCAAAAGTATTACACAGAGTATATTTTTTCATGAATGGAATGAGCTAGATCCACGAGAATGATATCACCAAATTTATCGCATGGTATTACATATTAAAAGTGAACATGTAAAGTAAAAGGAATTTTTTTTTTTATTTTATATGACTTTTTGATATTTTTTTTGAAAAATGTGCAATATCTGGAGAACGGTTCATGTTAGCGTTCTAAAATTTATGTCAATCGTTTTCTAATGAAAAATTATATAAGAAATATCTATTTGCGTAACTTTATTAGAGGTTTTGATTTTTGACGTTTCACTAGAAAATTTAGGGGGGGTTCTGAACATTCGATTGCACATAAAAACAACAGGCTTCCAGTGTTTACGGATTTTTGTACCAAATTTCGTTCGAATCGGCCCATTCGTTTATTAGTTATGGTATCCACAGTCTCTCTCTCTCTCTCACACACACACACACACACATACACAGGCATCACATCAGAAATGTTCGATTCGTGATTAGGGATGCTTGAAACGCGCTCTCCCGTCGAAAACTCGAATTCGAATTTTCGACCCCGTCACAATACTTTCTTTATGCATTATTGTATATAGGGAAAGTAATAAAACTGATGAAGCAACAGAGAATATCATTGCTATTCGAAACACATCCTCTTTTTTCGCAAGCGAACCACTTTCTCTTTTAATGAAATGTGTGCAAGACACTGAAAACATTTATTTTAGGAATCCAAACAAACCCTTATGCTTAAACAATAATATTCTGGACATATAACGGATCACTGCATGCTTTACTCAAGTCGTGACATGTCTTTCACAATGTAGGTACTTTGGTCAACAAATTCCTGACATTGCGTGAGAGGAGATTGTCCGATAGTATGGAACTCAAGCTCATAATAAACATTCCCAAGTTTTACTCCTAAATCCTTTGTAAACGTTCTATATTGCATCAATATTCCAAACATGTTGTGTAAAACTCTTTAGAATCATTGTTAAAAGATACAGCATATGAATAGAATGGAGTTGATCCCTGAAATATTTCCCCTTTCAATTTATATTTTGATACAAATACTCGTATTTATGCACTGACGATGTAAAATGCTATAGAAGGTGTTCACAATATTTTTTATCCAAACAGAATATATATATATATATATATATATATATATATATATATATATACACACATATATATATACA
The DNA here is from genome assembly GCA_951213105.1 of Amaurobius ferox. Taxonomy (NCBI): domain Eukaryota; kingdom Metazoa; phylum Arthropoda; class Arachnida; order Araneae; family Amaurobiidae; genus Amaurobius; species Amaurobius ferox. The sequence continues at coordinate 94,220,799 of OX578138.1, read as the reverse complement.
CACATATATATATATATATATATATATATATATATATATATATATATACACATATATATATATACATATATATATATATATACATATATATATATATATAATTTCCTACTATACTTGATCAGCAGGACAGAGCATTGTGTCACCTGAGGTATGTGAAGAAATTGTTGGGAGTACGCGGTAAAAGTTCAGCAGAGAACCTGAACAAATATGCTGTATAGTTTAAATCGGGCAGCTTTATTGTATAATACTGCGTGTGTATATATATATATATATATATATATATATATATATATATATATATATATATATATATATAAAATTGTAAATCCAATGGTAGAATGTAAGTGGTAACTCATAATACACTATCATAAAATTTGCCTACAAAATACAATGAAATAATAGAAATTCAACCATAAAGAGAAAATTATAATATGTAATGCAGGTCATAAAGACAAAGACAATCAACAAATTTAAAAGGAGAGGAAATAAAATAGGAAAACAAAAAATCAAGTAAAAAAGCTTGCACTTGCAGGAGCTCTAGGCTTAAGAATAGTTCATTTCGAAAATATATATACATATATATATATATATATATATATATATATAGATAGATAGATGTGTGTGTGTGTGTGTGTAATATCTGATGTAGGTAGCATATGACTTTGGCTGCATAATGCTTTGCTTCTTTTACAACGAAATTTTAAGAACGTGGCAGCGCTCAGCTCCAGTAAATCGTCATTTTCTAGCTGTAATTGTTTGTAACTGGCTTGTGTATGCTATGTGTGACGTCACAAGACCCGATTTCCAAAGGTATGTGTCCCAGATCCCACGTTAGCTATATACTTTATATTTTTCAAAGAATATTACCACAAAACTGAGAAAAAAAAAAGCAAAATACATTTTGTACAGTAGCATCTGACAAAAAATAACTAAAAAAATGCATTTTTTTCTCCCCGAAAGTTTTTAGGATCTACAGCCTTAACCAATAAACCAATTTTATTGATTGAGTGCTGATTTTGTGTGTTCTGGTGAGAGATATATACTTTTTTATAAAGCTAAAATTGATTTAGAATTTCAAAAATTGAACAAAAAATTTGGACATTATCTTTAATGCTGACGGTCCGACAGCCTAAACGACTGAATGTTAATTAATGGTGGCCCATTTCGTGTGTTTTGGTGGGTGGGGGGGCATATGTACATAAATATATATATATATATATATATATATATATATATATACAGTCGAACCTCTCATTTACGGTCAATTATTTAAGGCCACTCCCTGAAAAATTTGTCCGTAAACGAGGGGTGACCATAGAAGAGGGGATCGTTCTAAATTAGATCAAATATTACGCATTAATTGTTTTAAATTCCTCATATTGAAACATACCTATTTCTAAGAACATAAAACAGCTTTAAGGTAATGGACAAACCCGTAGCCGAAATTTGATTTCGGGGGGGGGGGGAGGCGAAGTTGAACATTGTTTTTGATACTATATGGGTCTGATACCATACTATACAGTGTTTTTGATACTTATATAAAACTTAAAGATAAATTTGAATTAGAATTTCAAAAATCGATCTATTGATTATTTCTTCTAGTTTCGGACTGACAACTAAACTATCCAACCGATTTTAATCAATGGTTGCTTATGTGTGTTCTAATGAGAGGTGCAAACTTTTTCATTTAAACTTGAATACACATTTGATTTAGAGTGTCAGTACTTGAAAATAATTAATTAAAAATGGGCTCAGTATTAAAGTAAAATTTGCAATGAATTTTATATTATTGTTGTGAAATTATGTTGATAAATATTTCTACAAAAGCTATTGTAATCCCCCAGATTACATCACTTCAGAGTAAAAAACTCTTCGCCAAGTACAACAAATGCAAACATCCTTATAAAAAGTTATCAAATCTCAAAATGCTATGTGCTATGATTCCTCAGAACCAGAGCTGTATTTTCAGGTCGGTCTAGGAACCCTGATGCAGTATTATAACCCTCCTTCAAGTCTTCTGATAGGACCTTGGTGTTTACTTCATTCGATCCATCCCAGATTCATCAACGAAAATATTTAATATTTCGAATTTAATATTTCATAATTTGAGTTAAGGGTGGCAATGCAAAGGAACAATTAAAAATTTCAAAATCCCTTTCTAAAACGACCGAGTCATTCTACTCTATAAAAAATATCGTTTTTGGTCTCATTCGATCCGTCTTAGCTTCCAGGTCAAAGAAAATATTGAAAATTTCAAATATTCGATTAACGGGATACGATACAAAGAGATTTTCAAAATAAGATACAACAATTTGTCTCTAACAAATATGCTTCATTTTATTTTAATGCTGAAATATCTAACTGTTTTATATAGCGTGTAGGTGTCACGTTTAGTAACCGCTAGCCATTGAGAAACGCAAAGCGTGGGTGAAATGGCAAGTTGCAACATAAGTACAATCATTTTGTAATGTCATACAATGTGCTCAAGACACACAAAATATTCCTTTAGGAACATTAAAACAAATCATCGGGCTTTAACATATGTCTTCCTGACACCTAACAAATCCCTGCATGTTTTTCTCAGATCGTGACATGCCATTCTCCATACAAATACTTTGGTCAACAAATTCCTTACATACGTGAGAGGATATTGGCCAACACAAAGGGATTCAAACTTCTTATAATCTTCCGCGTCTGTTATTCCTAAATCGTCCGTAAATATCCCGTACTTCCTCAATATTCCAAACAGTTTGTGTAAAAATGTTTAGGATTACTGTAAGAGAATACAACAGAATAAAAAACACTCCGTTGATTCCTGAAGTGCTCTTAACAGCATTTTGGGTTTACTAAGTAGAAAAGCTTATATTTATGTTCAAACTCAAATTTTAAGAAGATTTGGGTACAATGCATAGTGTTTAAATCATTTGCAGTGATTTTTCTATTCATGTTATATGTGTGTTTGTAATAATCGGATATCGAAGCAACTCACAGATAAGAAATATGCTATAGGCCAGGTCAGAAGATGCATCAGGGCTATTTTAACTTTCCTTATATACATAATGTATAAGGAAAGTATTGTGATGGGGGTCGAAAATTCGAATTCGAGATTTCGAAGTCGAGAGTACGTTTCAAGCATCCCTGATCACGAATTGAACATGTTTGAGGTCATGTCTGTGTGTGTGTGTGTGTTTGTGTATGTGTCAGTATCAGTGAATCTGTGAAGACGATAACTGACGAACGAATGGACCGATTCGAACTACATTTGGTAGCAAATTACAATCCGTGGATGTCGGAAGCCTATTGCTTTTATACGCAATCGAGTGTTCTGAACCCCCCCTAAATTTTCAAATCAAATTTTGCAAAAATCATCAGAAAATCATAACCTCTAACAAAGTTACGCAAATAGACATTTCTTATGTAATGTTTCATTAGAAAACGATTCACATAAATTTTAGAACGATGACATGAACCGTTTTCGAGATATTGCACATTTTTCAAAAAAATTATCAAAAATTATATAAAATAAAAAAAATATATTTCCTATTGAGAAACATGCTGACCTTTCATATGTAATATTATGCGATAAATTTAGTGTGTGTGGACATCATTCTCGTGGATCTAGCTCGTTCCATTCATGAAAAAAGATACTTTGAGTAATACTTTTGTAGTTGAATTCCAATAGTCATTTATCTGCTATAAGAATAAATTATTTCTCCGTCCATAACGCTTGGCGAGATTTTGATGACGAATTTGGCGAAATGTCGCCAACTTGGCGACTTTTATACATGTTACCAAATCAAAGAAAATTTCGTCAAATGGATAAAAATGACGCTAAATCAATGAAAATAACGACTATTTGAAGAAAATTCAATATCGTGGAAAAAATATAAGTATATAAGACTAACCTATTTTGTTTTTACTGTAAAAGTAGTAAATACATTGCATTACATAAGGAAAGTCATGTTCTGCCCACATCAGATTTTTTAATTCCGATTAGTATTTAATTATTTAATGTTAAATCCCTACTTTGATCGTTTACTGTACAGATAGGCTCCTTAGTCGAAAATAGTATCTCAGAATGGTATCGAAAAATATTCATCTTAGCACCATCAGAAAGATTAAAAAAAATGTTCTTTAAAAAAATAAAGAAATGGAATCCGTACTATTAATAGACGAAATTCCGTAAATGTTTAAAAAACAAATATACAGTTTCCATGTTTTGAAGACTTAATTTATATTAAAATTCCGATATAGAAAAACAATGGATAATCCGAGTTTTATAATGTAATAAAGGCTAAATCGGTTATTACACACTGTTCTAAAACAAAAATTATGTTTCCGAAGTCATCTATTGATTAATTATGATTTTAATAAGACAAGAATGCATCGCAAAATTTTTTACCCCTCCATTTAAACCGCTTTTCAGCGGTTCGAGTTTTTACTGTTTAGCGCATGTCTATTGAAACAGAATATTCAGTGTTTCATTAAACGTGTCCGTTGCGACACATTTTAGTAAAGCTCCAAAATATACATGCTGATACAACCGCCATTTTGACTTCAACCGGTATCGTCTGCGTGAGCTATTTCAATGGCACGTTTTTGTTACATGGCTGATATTTTGCACGCAATTTAGCTGTAATATTGATGTTTCTGCTTATAAAAAATTGTACCAATTATTCAAGAAAGTAACCTAGAATGTTTCGATTCTCTCGAGATCTGGAGGGTAGGACAAGAAAGTAACCCTATTTTCTCCACATACAGCCATCGCTTCAAATGGGAGTCAAGATAGGGGCTGATGCGCCAGCCTGTATATTTATGAGCCTTAGGTTTTATAAAGGCATTGCATTTTCGTAAGTCTCGACGTCATAAAACGATATTTGTTTTGTTCTGACAGATCTATAAAGTGTTCTTTGCTCTTCTGGAATTCGCAGTCAATTCCGAAGGTTTACATCTTAATCTCCCGAGTTATAGAGAACGAATAATTTTCTGAAATTGTGCTTGAAAATTGTCTGTTAACTTATGTTTGAAATGTATAATACTTTGTTCTATTCCTTTTTTTTCCCGATGTAATGAGTCCTGAAAGCAAGGTATAATTACAATATTCGAAATATAAAAAATGTATTTGGCTGATTATTGCGTGGCATTGAAGGAGACTATTTTATAAAGTCCTATTATAGGATAAAAGGGAGTTTATGCCCTTATTAGGGCGTATTACGCTTATATACCATCAGCCGACTACGCCTTTTGAAATATTGAATAAATGCAATTCATCCTTGCTCTAAACCCTAGGAAAAGTCGTGTACATTATTTTAGTAAAAAAAAAAATAATATTATTAATTTTAACTGGTACTCAAAAAAGTTGCAACGGGACTTTTTTTAGAAATATGGATCTTGTTCTATACTTATGAACCATTAATAAATCAATTGAATGAATTAAAGAACTATTGTGAAAACGAATATTCCAATAACGTTACAATAAATTTGCTTTAGCTACTGCAATAAAAAATAGCTACTACAATAATTTAGCTACTGCAATAATTTACTTTAGCTACTGCAATAATTTACTTTAGCTACTGCAATAATTTACTTTAGCTACTGCAATAATTGCAACAAAATCCTCTGTTGCAATACAACCATCAAGTGAGCTGAAATTAATTCATGAAATTACATTGGCACTGTATTTGCTGCTTGGATACTGGTTTGAATAGTTTGACAAAGCTACGAACTCTTTTTTTGACCAGGAGATGCAGTTGTTCGGTTACTTTTGGCTATTTAATAATTTTAGGAATTTTGTTTTTGATTTGAACGTGTTCAGGGATCTTATTTGAATAGTCATTCTCTTTTTAGTTATACATTTTCCAATTGCTTAGATTTTTGATATTCTTCTGTTCCAAATGGGTTCTATTCAATAGGTTTTGTGTTAAAAATGGCGAAAGGTCATTCTTTTTAGGTTTCGGCAATTTAGATTTATTTAAATTGGCTAATTTGTGATTCCATTTATTGCCCCTTTTATTCTCTTTGATTTCATTCTAAATGTGTTGTGCTCGTTTAAAAATTCGTTGATTTATGGCGATTTTTCCTTTTTATTCTATTATCAGCTTTTAAATATTTCAGAATTGTCCATATTTAAATTATTACTGAATTCGAATATTCCAAATCGTTTCACTTTATTTCTTTTTCATTTTCGTCTGCTTTAAAATTCCTGTTCTCTTTTTTAAAATTTCGAGTTTTTGATTGGTTGACCGTAATATTACAATCGTCTGCCATTAATTATTTTATCGTTCTTCGATAGTTCTGCTTACAATATGTGGCAGAGGTGTTTATTAGTACTTAAATAGACTCGCGCTCTTTTTCGCTCTCTTCCCCCTTTGGATTAGAACTCAAGATGTCATCAATTAAGTTGTTTTGCGCTGTGGCGCTCGTATGCATTCCATCGCATTGGAACGAAATACCCTTGCCTCAGCTCTTTTAAGGATTTTGTGAATAACTGCATACTCTACTTTCAACCATGTTCGGAATGATGTGGTTTATTTACATCTCGAGAAGTCTTCGTAATTGAATTTGAAAAATAGCATGACTGGACAATATTTTGTCTTCGAATATTTCTAACTAGCGGCCTGAGAAGGAAGGCGTTGTTTAGTCTACGAATTCCTCGCATACCCTGTAGATTTGAGAAGAACGATGACACCAATTAAGCGATTGTTTCTCTTGATCAATGTGCTTTCTTTGAATGACGTATCGAGTCGGCATTTCCATGAGGGATTAATGGACTATATGTTCGGCATTTGGTACAGATGAGTAAAGAAGTGTCCACTGTTTCCGATGAAGAAATCATTAATTGATGTTTGTGCTGATCAAACTTTATGACGTTGAGAAGCTTACTAATGTGTGAGCGGTCTGGTTTGATGAACTGGAGTGGATGGTTTTCCTCATTCCTAGCGATTGGACTTTTGCTTTTCCATTTTGGGTTCATCTGCTGGGATCTCTACTTCAAGTGTGTTCCTTGACGGCTTTCTACATCCAGGTGATATCTTTAAATTCTAATTTTAATTATTTCTGTCAGTTTTACATTAGTTTGAAGTCAAATTAAATTGGCGTGAATAGGAATCCTTTACTTATATATTTTAAGTTCCGAATCCTGAATTATTGTTAGGTAATTTTTCTTTGGGTTTTAACCTTTTAGTTGAAATTTTATTATGTTCTAAATTTCTTTTCTGACTAACTCATGTTCTTTTTATTCTAAATTCTAGTTTGGCAAATAATTGTATAATTTTAACATAACTTGATTTAAACATTAAAAGCTGTTTTCTTTAACTTTTATTATTCTTTATGTTTTTACTACCACTATACGACTGGTTACTCTATAAATTCAATTTATTTATTTAATTTATTTATGATGTTTAATTTGATTTATTTAGTTAATGAGATGTTTTAAAAGGTTGTAAAATGTTTTTAAATTCTTTAAAAGTGAAGTAAAATTTTAGTAAGCGTTGGATTATGAAAACTTAAACTTTGTGTTCTCTCTCTTTTCTTTAATGAGTTTTTATTTTTAGGAAAGTGCCATTTTAATATTTTACAGGTTAATATATGTTTATGCATTTAGGGAGCGTCTGGTCTTATAGCACACTTTCAGTTTATTTCAGATGATTTTCAGATTTAGGGAACTGTTTTAGATTTGGGGGTATATTCCAGAAGTATATAGAATATTTTTAGTATATCATAATGCTCTCTTTTCTACCGAACACAGTTTAAAACAAATATTGAACGTGGTTGAATTTGCATCTTTCAGGTTCTAGAAAATTATGAAAATACAAATTACTCATTACAGCCTACGTTATTTATTTATTGAAACAAACTTGCAAGCTTTTGTGCTAGAAGAAATTGGGAAATTAAAAAGAAATATACACTCAAGTCCCTTGGATGAGTCGGACGGTCTGGGTCTTCAACACATTTTAGGACGCGTGGTATGCTATTTTCCCCAATGTACTGAACAATGCATGAGTCCAGCTGGAATAGAAAGATGGCATCCTTCAGAGGATATATGTGACATTATACGATGTTAATATTTACGACTTAATAAGAGTCAGGTGGAACAGCAGCCTATATGGAAATACTCGTATGCAGATTCCACGCCATTATACGTAAAGTGTTTACTGACTAAGCACAGTGGATGGGCGGATCAGTCAGGGCCATTTCTTTCCCTCCACTTCCATAGCTCAAACTGCACGGTTTGCCAGAACTAAAAGACAGAGCAGCCACAAGGCGAGGCCGGGAGGAAATGCATGACAGTAAAACGAAAGCCGGATACCCCTGAAAAAACGACCAGCCAACAGAAACCAACGTATCTCGGGCAACCCTCGCCTCCCCAGCCGTTCGAGTCCCACCGGCGAGATCGCCAAGCGCACATACATGTATTTTTTACTTAAAATCCAACGTGATTACAAGGTTACAACGAATACAGTTTAACATTAACGGCTGTGGAAATCATTACCGTCTGCATACCCTGCGGGGTGCAATTAACGTACAGTACAAATATATTACGATACAATACAATATATACCAATATTACAATACAATGCACAGTGTCAGAGACTACGCAGATCACCAGCAAGTCCCATGAAAACTTGCAAAATGTGCATGGAAATAAAGAAAAGTCACTAATTAGAAATAGAATCATTTCCAGGTTAAAATAGTGAAATCTAAACAAGTTACAACAATATTAATATTAAAACCGAACCCACCAGCAAGTTAATACTATAACCAATATATAGCAAAGTAATATTATAGCCAATTACCCAATATCCAGCAATTTCCAGCAATGGACAATTTCAATTAAATTTAAAAAACATATTTAAAACAATCTAAATACTCCAATTTTCTGTCTGAATGCTTAAAATCACATGCACACACCCTTTCCCTAGAGTAAAGTGTATGGAGCTGATGAAGCTCAAACTAAATATTCAAAAGACGTTGAGAAGGAGATGATGTTCAAAGAGAATGAGATGTACATCAACAAGATGATGCGAGTACTCATGTACATCAACAAGATGATACGAGAATACAAACAATTTGATAGAATAATCTCAAGAAGCCTAATACAGATAGAGTGATAACTGTGATTCATTTTGAAGGGGGAAAATGAACATTGCTGCAGTGATATGTGAAATTATAGCATTTCTTCACTTTTGGTATTATGATGCGGAAATAACAAAGGCATAAGGATTAACAAAATTAATAATAATGTAATGTCTGGAATCACATATCTAAACTGTTTCAGATCCACATTATAAATCTATAGTTGTATTAAAGTTATAAGTATTAAGTGTCAATAATAAATATGTTAAATTAAATTATTTACAATTCATCAGCTCCCTACTAATTCAATTTTACCATACAATGGAATGTAAGTATAAAAGTGTCCAGCGTGCAGCAATAAAATTGGAGGGTTATAAAAACGCGGCAACGAATATTAACAAAAAAAAATCTGATGTGAGCAACACATGACTTTCCGTATATAATGCAATTAATTTACTACTTTTACAGTAAAAAAAACAGGTTTTTCTTATAGTAGATACTTATATTCTTTCCACGATATTGAATTTTCGACAATTAGTCGTAATTTTCATTGATTTAGCGTCATTTTTATCTATTTGGCGATATTTTCGTTAATTTGGCAACATTTCAAAAAGTCGCAAGTTGGCGACATTCCGCCAAATTCCTCGCCAATATCTCGCCAAGCGTTATGGATGGAGAAATGAGTTATTCTTATAGCAGATGAATGACTATTGCCGTTCAAATACAAAAGTATTACTCAAAGTACCTTTTCTGATGAATGGAACGAGCTAGATCCAAGAGAATGATGCCACCAAATTTATCGCATGATATTACATATGAAAAGTGAACATGTTTCTCAACAGTTAATATTTTTTATTTAATTTATGGGATCTTTTGATAAATTTATTTGAAAAATGTGCAATATCTCGAGAACGGTTCATGCTAGCGTTGGTTGGTTGGTTGGTGTCGTGTCCCTAACATATATATTAAGGAAGAATTCATGCTAGCGTTCTAAAGTTTATATCAATCGGTTTCTAAGGAAAAATTACATAAGAAATGTCTATTTGCGTAACTTTATTAAAGGTTTTGATTTTTTGATGATTTTTTTCCAAATTTCACTGGAAAATTCAGGGGGGGTCTGAACATTCGATTGTGTTTAAAAACAATAGGCTTCCAGTATTTATAGATTGTGATTTTTGTACCAAATTTCATTCGAATCGCTCTATTCGTTCGTGAGATATCGTCTCCACAGACTCACTGATGCACACACACACACACATACATTCCTTTAAAAATGTTCGATTCGTAATCAAGGATTCTTGAAACGTGCTCTCCCGTCGAAAACTCGAATTCAAATTTTCGACCCCGTCACAATATTTTCCTTAAACATTCTGTATATAAGGAAAGTAATATTAGAAGGTTTAAGATGAAATTAATTATTTTATTAAAACTTCCATATAAAGTTGAATTAGGTATTTCACATAATCAAAATTAAACAATTTTGTTTAAAATTAATTTATTTGTGTCACAGCTTTAAAGAAATATAATGATAAAAATTTACATTTAGAATTCATATAACATAATTTGACAATGGTTATAATATATGTTTATGAAATCAGGGAGATGTATTCATATCGACTTGAATGCTTCGTTTCCTCAATCAGGAATCTACTGTATATTTCGAATTTGTACAGGTTTAGTATCCATAAATGCTTCGAAATGGCTATTTGGTTGGTAATATACCTCAAATTGCTGGTATTGTGCCTTACACAGATACGTGTCGCTGAATATTATATATTCAAACAATTGGCTATGTTCGGGAAATGCCATCTATACATCACAACTATAAAAGCAAATAATTTTGCAGCAATTCACGTACTACTTCTGAATATTTAGGCCATGTTACTACGATGGCTCTGAATAAATTATTGCGAAAAATGTTATTCAGAGGTGAAGCTAACTTAGTAACAAAAATGGTGTCATGTAATGGAGATGTAACAAACATAAATATAAATATAATATATGCTTATTTATAAAACGCTTAAATTTTTCAAAAACAATTTTAGAATCTATTGAACTTAAATAGAAGAATGATAAATATAATAATTAATAAGTGAATGTCAAATTATAAAATGTATGTAAACATAATATCCAGTTTTTTAAATTATCTCCATTGTAATTCCTTTTCTTCATTGTCGTATCTTCATTGTAATTAATTGTAATTCCTTTTCAACCAAATATATAATTATAAGTGTCATTAAAGTAATTTATGGGATTTAAAGTAATTGAAGATAAATTCTAGCTTGAGCAAACCCAGGTCAATACTGGCGTTTGCTGAACTGAAAATATAATTTCACTTAACTGTTATTGAAACCAATATTTGACCTTAATAATTTAGAGTCTTTTTGAACAACCATATAATTATGCAGCAAAATTATACACATTATGACTTTATGAACTCTGCGTTTTTATTTTAATGCATACTTCTCTCTAAGTTCTAAGATACTTCTCTGTCTAGATAGTCTTCTTCTAGATACTTCTCTATCTAGAAGCTCTAGATAATTTTCTCTAAGCATACTTCTCTCTAAGTTTTAAGAAATGTTCATTAACAAATTGAATATACATTATCATACCATTAGTGCATTCTACATCTAGTATTAAGTGCAATTTCTCTCAAATGTATTATAGTATATATAGGATGTACTAAAAGTCCTGAAACGGCAAAATAACTCTGTAAATAGTTATACTAGATATATAAACGGTACATGAAAATACTTCTCTCTAAGTTCTAAGATGCTTCTCTCTCTAGATAGTCTTCTTCTAGATACTTCTTTCTCCATATAGTCTTCTTCTAGATACTTCTCACTCTAGATAGTCTTCTTCTAGATACTTCTCTCTCTAGACAGTCTTCTTCTAGATACTTTTCTCTCTAGAATCTCTAGATACTTCTCTCTAAGCATACTTCTCTCTAAGTTTTAAGAAATGCTCATTAACAAATAGAATATAAATGATCATACCATCTGTGCATTCAATACCTAGTATTACGTGCAATTTCTCTCAAATGTATTATAGTATATTTAGAATGTACTGATACCGCAAAATAACTCTGTAAATAGTGATACTAGAGATATGCGTTACATGGAGATGGATAAAAAAGTGTATGCAATAGCCAATGAAAATGATAGCAAAGCACCAGATAGCTGTTAAATTTCAAAACACAACATAATTTGTTTTAGATCATTTAATTTTCGTTTTAGGTCATAATAGTCGATTAAAAAGCTGTTACACAGTAAAAACAACGGTTAAAGTCGAAAATTGAGTTGCTGTATCCGTGAGCTTTGAGAGGTATTTATATTCGAGTACTAATTGAAAGGTATTTTTCCCTCCATTGGACTATATGGTAATTTAAAGACCCTTGATAAGCACTGTATTGTACCGATTATTCCAGTTTGGATGCGGAATTATCTATCCGTACGTACTTAGATCTGACAAACAAAGTGATATAACTCAAAACCTGGAATAACTGAATACACAGGAAATTGCGGCCCAAGGCAATAACACACGAATGCAATCAGTTAATCAAACACATTTATTGTGCATTTTACTCAAATTACACTGAATTAATTAATTAACTAAAATGGATACATATACCAACAACCAGTATAATACACTTTCCCGCAAATAAATGCAATATATAGAACAATGCACTTCTACGGGCGTGGTGATATTTAGATTAAACAGTGAACTAGTTATAGAGTTTCTATGCTTGCCCAATCATTTTCTCTTGCCTTGAAACCTTGTTTCGCAGAATCCGCGATACCAGATTCTTCCAGTCATGGTTTGCGGTCTATCCTTCTAACTTATACACTCAATTTAATCCCCCGACCATTCAAATGGTTTCTCTAAGTCTTCGGACGAGACGGATGGTCTGGGTTTTCGACACTCAATTTAATCCGCTTAAGCAGCTTCAGTTCCTCTCACCGTCTACTTCTCTAAGCCTTCCAGTTACTTCCAGCCTTCCAGTCCACTAGGCTGACTTCCAAGTTCTCAACCAATCCTTCCCAATTTGACTGAGATAAAAGTGACTTTTTTATTTTCATAAAAATATCCTATTATCCTTTTTTTGTATCATTCGCTACACTGCTGATAGAAATTCCCGCATTCGTTTAAGACATTACATTGGACGTTGAAATTTTTAAAATTTTTAGCAAAAATCTCCAAAAATTTATATTTTTTTTAAACAATGAAAATGAAATACTGATCAAAGAATGACAGCATGATTCTTTCGTACGCTGGAACTTTTTTTTGCAGTGCAGGGAATAATGGGGTAATTTTGATTTTATGAAATGTATCGAATTTCAATCAATTTTAAAAATGGAATGATGCAATTGACGTTTCTGAGCTTAATTTTTATAGGGCAACAGTTTTGTGATTGACTATAATCGCCTAAAACGATAGTTGAAAAAAATACTTTTGCGAAGTTCCGAAATATAGAACAAGTAGCTCTGTAATGCCAATCATCGATTAGCGTATAAGCCTTTTAGTATACCCTCATATAACATTTATAAATTTAGCATCACTATTTACAGGGTTATCTTGTTGTTCAGGGACTTTCGGTACAGTCTGCATATATGTAGAAACTGTTAAGCCCGTTTTATAGCAACGTTAATAAAATTGAGTGAAATGTTCCTTTGTAAAATTACCGCTCAGCTTCTTATCTTTTGCGGCAACCGAATATTCTACAATTATATTCATAACTTCTACGATAGATTTAACGGTGACTTCCAATAGCGATTTTTCATAGAGGGATGCAGTAGAGAAGTATTCCGCAAGTTTTGCAAACATAGTGTTCCGTAGACATTCCACAGAAATGTCCAATGTCTTAATAAACAGAACGTCAACGGTTACCGACAGGTGCCAGATCAAATGCAGTACAATTAGCAGTACCGCACCCTAAGTTGCGATTAGCTTACACCTTTCTGGTAGGTCGGACGGTCTGGGTCTCAACAGCAACAACACCCTAAGTTGGTACCTGTTCAAAATACTATGATGTGAGAGTTCAGTTCAATGTCCTAAGACAAACTTGAAGGTATGTTTTCCTCAATTATTGTTAAAGGTCATCAATGCATTTTAGGCATTTTTAATTAACTGGTCCCACATTTGCTCTCTCTAACGCAATTAATACGGACAATTGTAATGAATTTAATAAGTAATCTATGTTGTTAGTAAATGATTTTATTTTAAAGTTAAAATGGTACAATTAATTGTGGTATTATGGTAATAAATATTCTATTCCAGGACTCGCACTAAAGATTTATAAGGTGGGTTAACGCGGGATTTCATGTTACAACGCAATGTAATAAATTAAATTCAGTGAACTTCAACTTTTTTTCCTAAAAGGTGCACCACACTTTCTATCTTTGATAAGGCATTAAGTTTAGTTTCACCGAAAGACGCGGTTATACATTTGAAATTAAATCCAATTTACAGTTCTAATACATTTTCCTTTCCAATTCGCAACTTAATGCATTTTACAATGTTACCAGCTCCTCAAAATATTAAAATGCTTATTGTCTCGAGAAACTTTGATACAATAGTTTTGGTACTGGTCTTATTCGTTTATATTTTTGTCAAAAAAAATTATGTATTAATCAATCATTAAATAAATTCATTATTAAATGAATTAATCAAATTAATACATTTAGATTTTAATTCACTTGTTGATGAATTCTGTAGGCCAATTAGCAAAAAATCTAATGTGGGAAGCACATGACTTTCCTTATATAATGCAATGGATTTACTACTCTTGCAGCAAAAAAAATATATATATAGGTTATTCATATAGTAGATACTTATATTCTTTCCAAGGTATTGAATTTTTGTCAATTAGTCGTCATTTTCATTGATTTAGCGCCAATTTTATCCATTTGTCGAGATAATCGTTAATTTGGAAACATTTAAAAAATTAGCCAAGTTGGTGACATTCCGCCAAATTCGTTGCCAAAACCTCGCCAAGCGTTATGGAAATAAGTTATTCTTATAGCAGATAAATGACTATTGGCGTTCAAATACAAAAATATTATTCTAAGTATACTTTCGCATGAATGGAACGAGCTAGATCCACGAGAATGATGTCATCAAATTTATCGCTTGATATAACATATGAAAAGTGGACGTGTTTCTCAACAGTTAATTTTTTTTGTAATTTATGGGATTTTTTGATAAATTAATTTGAAAAATATGCAATATCTCAAGAACGGTTCATGCTAGCGTTCTAAAGGTCATGTCAATCGTTTTCTAAGGACAAATTGCATAATTAATGTCTATTTGCGTAATTTATTTGAAGGTTTTGATATTTTGTTGATTTTTTCAAAATTTCACTCGAAAATTTTGGCGATTTCTGAACATTCGGTTGTGTTTAAAAACAACAGACTTTTAGTATTCATGGATTGTTATTTTTGTACCAAATTTCATTCGAATCGCTCCATTCGTTCGTGAGATTTCGTCTCTACGGGCTGACTGACACACAAATACTTTCACACACACACACACACACTCACAGACATCATCTCAAAAACGTCTGATTCGTGATCAGGAATGCTTGAAACGTGCTCTCCAGTTGAAAACTCGAATTCGAATTTTCGATCCGGTCACAGTACTTTCCTTATATATTATACTATGTATATAAGGAAATTAAAATCCCAGTTTTACGGTTTTATTTTCCAAATCGTGCCAAAATCTAATCAGTACCCAGAGAACCTAAAAGTGTCTTTCCTGCCAAATATTGCGAAATTTCATCTAATAGTTGAGCTTGAGTGAATATATACATTGCACACATCCACACACACAAAGAGAGAGAAAAAGAGAGAGAGAGAGGAGAGACGTCACGTTAAAGTACATTTTTGACCTCTAGATGATCCGTTGAAAACTCTAGTTCCGATTTTCGGTGCCTTTCCAATACTTTTCTTATACATTTCTATGCATTGCACGGGAAGTAAAAATGATGATTATATGACCCCAAACGAAACATATTTACTATACGCCACGAAATTGAAACGCGATTGACATTTATCCCCTGACAACACGCAGATATTATAGAACCGAATCTTACATGTTTGCCGTTCGATTCCAGCCTTACAAAGTTTAGTAACATGATAAACCCTTTTTATAATAACTTAGTTTCACGCATGAGCATCACGTTTTCCGTGAATTGCGCAAAAGCAAAAAATGGTACCATAAAATACACTCAATTCAATCCTTCAACACACTGTGATCAATAGTTTCGTACCTGGGCCCCATAGTCCAATATAAAATGTTATAGGGCATAAAAACATGGTTTTTAGTATTATGAATACTGTAAAATAATTTTAAAGATTTACATTGCCGATGTGGTGGCCAAGCAGTTAAAGAAGCAGGAGTTTCCTCGTGATGGCTCGGCTGCCAGATAGCGGGTTCGAGTCCCACCTGCGGGCATGGATGTTGTGATGTCTTATTGGGGCAGAAGTCAGACTTCTACCTTCGGGTGCTCCGGGTCTTCGACTAAACAGAAGCATTGCACACATTCTTCCTTAATAAAATATGTTCGGGACACGACACCAACCAACCAACCAACCAACTAAGATTTACATCGGTTTATATTACTTCTGGAATTAAAAATGAATATTTTTATCAAGTTTTACTTTCACTAATATTGTAAAGTATAGGGGAAGTAATTAAATCTTGTCGAAACTCGAGTTTTCTACGTATCTGCACGGTTCCGGTGTTATATAACACGAAAAAACTATTTTAGCGTAACGTCTGTGTGGGCATCTGTGTATACCTCTATCTATATGTGTTTCCATCTATGTGTATGTCTGCCTGTGTGTCTATCTGCTTGTCTGTCTCTGTGCCGTCGTCTCTATGTATCTGTATGTACCCACTCTAGTTGAACATCTAATTGACTAAATTTCACAAAATTTGGTAGCTAAGTCACTTGTAGGATACACTTGTGCTGATTAGATTTTGGTGAACTTCCGAAAGAAATAATCTACCTTTTTTTAATACGCCTCACCCCCCCCCCCCCCCAATTGCCGAAATCTGAAAAATATACGTGTGCTCAAATGTATCAATTTAATGCTTGCTTTGTATGTAATTTTTAACGACAAAAATTAAAAGACCTGTCCCATAACTTTTGGGCAAACTCGTTCTCAATATATATTAGGTTTTTCATTTTTGCCACGTCGCATTTGAAAATACGTCCAATCGCCAAATGAATACGAAAATCGAAATAAAACTGCAAAAATTTAGTATAATTTCAAATAAAACTTTAAAATCAAAGACAACCAAAATTAGGTTTAAAAGTCCTTTAATAAACACCCCTTTCCTCGATGTACAAAAATTACACATAGTAAATTGATGATATGTAAATTTTGCCTGACGGTTATGGCCTATATATAAGCATTTGTTTGTATTTTATTTTCACTAAGCCGCTGATTATGGGTATAGTGATGGTGCCTGAAAGTCCTTTGACCGTGTAATTTGTGGACGTCTATGAAAGGAGATTTTATTAAAGGACTTTTAAACTTATTTTTGGTTGTATTTGATTTTAAAGTTTAATTAAAGTTGACTGGTATCCATACTATTTATTAATTTTTAATAATTACCCAAGTTGTGTTTATGCTATTAAATACATTGCTCAATTTAATTAATTATGAAAGAAAGAAAAATAATTTACGTCTGTAGATAAAGTCAATTGCTGCCCACATCATATATTTTAATTTCCCGAAGTAATAAATTAAATTTAAAAATAAATTCCAAAACTACTATTTTTATTTACTGTAAAGTTTGCTGAATTATGTATATAATTTTTTTCTATAAAACTATACGCAAATACATCTAAATTATATGTCTAACATAAACAATTTTATAAAATTACTAAGAAAGTTATAAAACAAAATCAAATAAACAGAAAGAACTCGTTAATATCAATTCAAGACCCTTATACTCAACATTTGTTCCAATAAGTTTTGACAAGCTCGTAATTGAATCACTGATAAAAGGGAAAATTGCATCTTTAAAGATTCTTTTTTTATAAAAGTCACTAATTAGATGTATATTTTATGCTCCATAAACTAGTTTAGACACAAGGTATAAATGGACATTTTTCTTTGTAGAAAAGTGAAAATATATCTTTGGTTAAGTGAAAATTGTAAAGTGATTAGCACGTAACTTTCTCTTCAGACTCAAATTCATAACCTATGAAGTTTTTTTTAATTTGTAGATACACATTTGGTATTATATACAGTTTATAGTTTTGAAACGTCACGATTTTTTCAAAATTTCGAAATTTTAAAAATTTAGAAAACGGCATGTCCCTGAGAAATGGAGTTTATTGTTCGTTTGCTCGTTAAATATTATGTATAAAACAGCATTGCTTTTAAGTATATCTAGTGTTTCATTTCATATTTTGATGATTTTGTAGGGCTGTTTGCAAAAAACATGTAGTTTTTTCAACCAAAATCTAATCAGCACCTGAGTAATCCCTAAGTGACTTACCTACCGAATTATGAGAAATTTTATCGAATAATTTTTAACTACAGTGGAAAACATGGCCGGCTCCTCAAAATTTCAAAAACCTTACTATCTCGAGAATTATTTAATTAAATTAACGTTGAAACACTTGATTTTAAAAAATAATTTAAAAGATTCCATCATTTAATATTCATCCTATTGACGTACAAATAGTTTTAAAAAAGCCAGAGGGGTTTCGAGGGAAACACACCCTTCCTCGGTCGAGTCAAGTAAAATCGTACTGACTTTCTTAAATATCATCCACATCACCTGGCAAAATTTGCATACTACAAAATAGCATCATTATAACAAACATGATAAGGCATCGACATAAACCATGAGCAAGAGAATTAAATTAAAGGTAATTATACAGCAAAATTAAAAAATCTGTTATCGGCAGCATATGACTTTCTCTGCAGATTTATATCCACGTTCTCTTTATTTTAACTGAATTTAATTCACTTTTAATTCCATTTTCGTTCTCATTTGGTAACTGTACTTATTTTCAAAGGTGGCGTAGAGAAAATACGAAAAACTAAAATATTTCGAGAACAGTTAGTCATTGTGTAATGGGGTTAATCTTATTCTTTCCTTCGTTGAAAATTACGTATAAAACAAGCATTTAATGGATAAATTTGAGCATACGTAGTTTTATTTTAGATTTTGATTTTTTTGCGGGCCGTTTTTTAAAAAAAGGCAAGTTATTTTTTTCCGAATCGCATCAAAATCTAATCAGCACCAGGGTAACCCATAAACAACTTATCTACAGAATTTTGAGAAATTCCGTCAATTAGTTTTTCAGCTAGAACGGATACAAGCTTTTGCGCGCCATTTCGCAAAAAAGGCGGGTTATTTTACCCCGAATCGTACCAAAATTAATCAGCACCAGATTCGCCCACAAGTGACTTATCAACCAAATTTTATGAAATTTGGTCCATTAGTTTTTGAGTTAGAATGGATACATACATTGCACAGACACACACACACACACAGACGTCACGCTAAAAATAGTATTTTCGTGTTCTAGAGGTCTCGAAACGTGTAGATCCGTCAAAAACTCGATTTGCGATTTCAGGCATGATTCCAATACTTTCCTTACACATCACCATGTATTGCAGGGAAAGTAAAAATCTGATGTGGTCAGCACATGACTTTCCCTGCAGACTCAAATTCATACTTTCTTTATTTCTTTAATAATTCATTAGATTGAGTTTAATTGAACCAAATAACACTAAATTTGCATTTTTAATTCAATTTTTGTTTTTATTTGGTAGTTGTATATTTTTCCAAAAGTGGCATAACTAAATGTGAAAAATCTCAAATATCTCGAGAACTGTTAGTCCTAGAGTTATTCTTATTCTTTTCCTCATCAAAAATTACGTATAAAACAAGCATTTAATAGATATATTTGAACGTACGTAGCTTTTTTTAACATTTTGGCGATTTTTGAGGGCCATTTCGTAAGAAAAGGCAGGTTGTTCTTTTCCGAATAATACCAAAATCTAATAGCAAAATCTAATCATTCAGAGTATCCCCCAAGTGACTTATCTACTAAATTCTGTGAAATTTGGTCAATTAGTATTTTAGCTAGAGTGGATACATGACATTTTTTCGGGCCATTTCGTAAAAACAGGCAGGCTGTTCTTTTCCGATTAATATCAAAATCTAATCAGTACCAGAGTATTGTGCAAGTAACTTATCTACCAAATTTTGTGAAATTTGGTCAATTAGTATTTTAGCTAGAATGAATGCATGAAATTTTTACAGGCTTTTTCGCAAAAAAAGGCGGGTTCTGTTTTCACGAATCGTACCAAAAACTAATCAGCACCAGGGTCATATCCAAGTGACTTACCTACCAAATTTTATGAAATTCGGTCCGTAAGTTTTTGATTTAGAGTGGATACATACATTGCACAGACACACGAACACACAGACAGACAGACAGACTGACAGACAGACAGACACACACACAGACGTCACGCTAAAAATAGTTTTTTCGTATTCTAGAGGTCTCGAAACGTATAGATCCGTCGAAAACTCGAGTTGCGATTTTCGACATGATTCCAATACTTTCCATGCTTTCCTATACATTACTATGTATTGCAGGGAAAGTAAAAAGGATAAAATTCTATATCAAGTATGGCATGTATACATAAAAAATTTAAAAGTGTTCTCAGAGGTAGAATTTTAAAGGCTTAACGCGCATGGAATCGAGAACGAGTCGCCAAGCATAGCTCAAAACCTGAACGGGATTAAAATTACAGATCTCAGCACTGTATAAATAAATAAACATGGATTCATACACTAAATTGGAGCGGGGATTTTCTACAACTAATCAGAAGGAAAGTTTTTTCGAGAAGGAGCTGAAAATTATCTTTGGCAACAAGTTGGGCAAGACCAGTAGATTGATTTTGATTTTAAAAGTCGCGGGCATGTTCAGCCAAACGTATGTCTACCGTACGCTTAGTGCTACTTATATAACATTTAAAATCATTATTAGGAGAAAGAAGGGGTACCGCATATACCTCAGCTTGACTTTTAAAGTTTTCCTATCCATAAATTTATCAGTGCGAATACGATTAAACATGGTGATCATAGTTGAGTTAGCAGGCCTAAATTTAACATTGACATCACCATGTATTAATAGGGTGGATATGCATCTTTGAAGAATAGTTATTTACTTTTCTACAATACCTTAGAAATGTTATGCAAAAGTCAAATCTCGAAAACACACTATTCAAGTATCTATGGTAATTTTGTGAATTTAAAATATTTACGGGAAATATTTTTATCACGTTTATTTTTATCCCCTTAGGCCTTAATGTACACCAACTCTTGCCAATTACCTTCTCTGTTTAGGATTTATAGGTTATTATATGTCTGTTAGAAATTTTGGTGGCTTTTATAATGCCCAGTTCCTTCTGGTATTTGGGATTCTGGCAATTCAAAATCTCATTAACTTGGCGATATTTGACGCTGGTTTTCGGAAGTTTTTGGCCAAATCCTTCGCCAACATTACTTATATATAATCATCTTCTCTGCAATTTCCTAATTTCAAGTAAAAGTTGTTTCCTAGCAATGCAGATGAAATAGATCTGTGAACAAAATATGTCTTACAAAATCCCGTCTATATGAAAGTTCGACGATGAAAATAAAATACATTAGACATATTATGTAATTTTTACAAAAATATTGCAAAATATATATACATCAATTAAATGTAAAAATAAACACCAACACAAGTTATGCGATATTATTTTTGTCTCAAATTCTATAAATTGCAAGTTTTCGAAGTTTGAAGTTTTTATCAAATTGTCAATATTAGGATTCTTAATTTTCGTTTTTAGTCCAAAACTTTAACAATACCCTAAGCATTTGATGATAAAACAAACAATGCAGCTATCGGTGGTAATATTAGAAACAAAAAAAACAATGATGTAATTTTCGTTTTAAAAAGCTTTCATAAAGTGATCTTGACAAAAAAATGCGTTTTAAAATAAATAAGCATGAGTCACGATAATTATATTTGGTGAGTAACGCCATTAAAGGAAAAGAAACACATTTAAAACAATAAAATTTTGCGTTGCATATGACAAATATTCCTTTAACGTAATTTACAAACTTTACTTTTATTTGTTTTTTCATTCTGAAAGAGAGAATTGTTTCTGTTTTTACGGATATCAATTGTACCATGTTAAGATATATGTTCTTATATTGAGTAATATTATTCTCGATATTAAGTAATTTTTAAAGGATATTTATACATATCTTGAATTTGCATTAATAGACACAAAACACTGACATTTCCTCGCTTGCATTATTACTTTTAAGTATTAAATTCATTAAAATTTAAGTATTATAGATTTATTAATTACGATTTAAGTATTGAAATTGCCCCTCAAAAAGATAGAGCATCACATGTCCAGCGGAGATTGTGATTTGACTTCCGGTTCCTATGAATTCATTCCTATGACGTCCATGTAACTTTATCTGCCGTTAGTGAACCACTGATACGTCCAAGGTACTAGGGGTGAGGCAGTATATTGGAAGGGCACGTGCTTCTACAGCTCCAGACCCGCCTCACCTAAGTGGTACACTAATCTGTGGATTAACCCGGTAATCATGATTTTGGTAATCATGAAGAAGATTCTTCCAGGTGGCGAAGAGGAACTCTGCCTTTGTGGCCTGTTTCCAGACCCGTCGGTGACTAGGGAAATACTCTGTGGGACTAAATTCTGGATCCGTCCGGTGAATTGTGTCGTTGAACTCGCTCCCCTGGTTTTTGCGTTGATCGGCGGTTGATAGACCCCTTGCATCCCTTCCTATAAGTGGCGTAAACCAATGAATGTCGCTCAGCAGGGATTGTTTGGATCATTCAAAGATACCAATATTTCATTTTAACGATGATCTTGCTATTTAAGCAAGCAATTTTCAATTAACGGTATATGAGAAGAACAGAGTACCATTATGCACAATGATGAAGACTTCACACATCATTTAAATTTTAAGTTTAATTTAAGTTTAAAATTTAAATGAGACAACTGGGTTTACTCCGACAGCAGATTAAATGTAGACGCGTGGTTAGAATCCTGGTTTGGAAAAGATTATTTTGCAATATATAAGTCATCTATCTTATAAACAATTTTGCTCAAACTTCTAATTTAAATACTCTGGAAATTAAAAACACTTTGTTAGTACAGTATGCGACAGTTAAGTAAAGGTGTACACTGGTTTTTGAGACAAAAAACAGCCTCCTTCGGGAAAAAAAAATCTGATGTGGGCAACACATGACTTTCCTTATATAATATAATGAATTCACTACTTTTACAGTAAAAAAATAGGTTTTTCTTATAGTAGATACTAATATTCATTCCAAGATGTTGAATTTTAGACAATTAGTCGTCATTTTCATTGATTTGGCGTCATTTGTATCCATTTGGCGAGATTTTCGTTAATTTGGAAATATTTCAAAAAGTCGCCAAGTTGGCGACATTTCGCCAAATTCATCGCCAAAATCTCGCCAAGCGTTATGGACGAATAAATAAGTTATTCTTACAGCAGTTAAATGACTATTGGCGTTCAAATACAAAAGTATTACTTAAAGTATCTTTTCTCATGAATGGAATGAGCTAGATCCACGAGAATGATGTCACCCAATTGTTCGCATGGTATTACATATGAAAAGTAAACATGTTTTTCAATAGGAAGTGTTTTTTTTATTTTATATCACTTTTTGATAATTTTTTTAAAAAATGTACAATATCTCGACAACAGTTCATGTTAGCGTTCTAAAATTTATGTCAATCGTTTTCTAATGAAAAATTACATAAGAAATGTCTATTTGCGTAACTTTATTAGCGGTTTTAATTTTTTGACGATTTTTTCGAAATTTCATTCGAAAATTTAGGGGGGTTCTGAACATTCGATTGCGTATACAAACAACAGGCTTCCAGTGTTTACGGATTGTGATTTTTGTACCAAATTTTGGTCGAATCGGCCTATTCGTTCGTCAGTTATCGTCTCCACAGTCTCACTGACACACGCACACACATACTTTCACACACACACACACACAGACATCACTTCAAAAATGTTTGATTCGTGATCAGGGATGCTTGAAACGTGCTCTCCCGTCGAAAACTCGAATTCGAATTTTCGACCCCGTCACAATACTTTCCTTATACATTATGTATATAAGGAAAGTAATATATTGACCGAGAGAATTTTCAGATCCCAGTAATATAAACGTGACACGAGACGAAAAGCTTTGTCAAATCGAAACTATAAAAAAAAATCTGATGTGAGGAACACATGACTTTCCTAATATAATGCAATGAATTTACTACTTTTACAGTGAAAAAAATAGGGTTTTTTTTTATAGTAGATACTTATATTCTTTCCAAGATATTAAAGTTTCGACTATTAGTAGTAATTTTCATTGATTTAGCGTCATTTTTATCCATTTGGCGAGATTTTCGTTAATTTGGCAGCATTAAAATGTCGCCAAGTTGGCGACATTCCGTCAAATTCGTCGCCAAAATCTCGCCAAGCGTTATGGACGGAGAAATAAGTTATTCTTATAGCGGATAAATGACTATTGGCATTCAAATACAAAAGTATTACTCAAAGTATCTTTTGTCATTAATGGAACGAGTTAGATCCACGAAAATGATGTCACCCAATTTATCACATGATATTACATATGAAAAGTCAACATATTTCTCAACAGTTAATATTTTCTTTTTAGTTAATGGGATCTTTTGATAAATGTATTTGAAAAATATGCAATATCTCGAGAACGGTTCGGGCTAGCGTTCTAAAGTTTATGTCAATCGTTTTCTAAGGAAAAATGACATAAGAAATGCCCATTTGCGTAATTTTATTAAAGGTTTTAATTTTTGATGATTTTTTCAAAATTTTACTCGAAAATTTAGGGGTTTCTAAACATTCGATTACGTTTAAAAACAATTGGCTTCCAGTATTCACGGATTGTGATTTTTGAATCAAATTTCATTCGAATCGCTCCATTCGCTCGTGAGATATCGTCTCCACAGACTCACTGACACACACACACACACACACATACTTTCACACACACACACACACACACACACACTTTCACACACACATACACACACACACACACACACAGACATCACTCCAAAAATGTTTGATTCGTGATCAGGGATTCTTGAAACGTGCTCTCCCGTCGAAAACTCGAATTCGAATTTTCGACCCCGTCACAATACTTTCCTTATACATTATGTATATAAGGAAAGTAATATGGATATTTCTTTATCGTTTAAAATGGATGCTTTTTACTTTCCTTATATACCTAATCTACGAGGAAAGTATTGTGACGGGGTCGAAAATTCGTATTCGAGGTTTCCACGGAAGAGTACTTTTCAAGCATCCCTGATCACGAATCAAACATTTTTGAAGTGATGTCTGTGTGTGTGTGGGGGGGGGAGTATGTGTGTGTGTGTGTGTGTCAGTGAGTCTGTGGAGACGATAACTGACGTACGAATGGATCGATTCGAACAAAATTTGGTACAAAAATCACAATCCGTAAACACTGAAAGCCTATTGTTTTTATAAGCAATCGAATGTTCAGAATCTCCTTAAATTTTCGAATGAAATATTAGAAAAAACGTCAAAAAATCAAAACCGCTAATACTAAGTTACACAAATAGACATTTCTTATGTAATTTTTCATTAGAAAACGATTGACATAAATTTTAAAACGCTAACATGAACCGTTCTTGAAATATTGCACATTTTTCAAAAAAGTCATCAAAAAGTTATATAAAATAAAAAAAACAATATTTCCTATTGAGAAACATGTCCACTTTTCGTATGTAATACCCTGCGATAAATTGGATGACATCATTCTCGTGGAACTAGCTCGTTCCATTTATAAAAAAATATACTTGAGTAATACTTTTTTATTTGAACGTCAATAGTCATTTATCTGCTGTAAGAATAACATATTTCTCCGTCCATAACGCTTGGCGAGATTTTGGCGACGAATTTGGCGGAATGTCGACAACTTGGCGACATTTTTAAGTGTTGCCAAATTAACAAAATTCTCGCCCAATGGATAAAAATGACGCTAAATTAATGAAAATGACGACTAATTGAAGAAAATTCAATATCTTGGAAAGAATATAAATATCTACTATAAGAAAAACGTATTTTTGTTTGTTTTTTCTGTAAAAGTAGTAAATTCATTACGATATATAAGGAAAATCATGTGTTGCCCACATCAGATTTCTTTTATTTTGCCACTGATGAAGGGCATAGTAATGCCCGAAAGCGTTATGGATGTGTAATTTTAGTACGCCCTTGAAGGTGGTTATAATAAAATACTTCTAACTATGGCCAATTCTTTGTTTTTCTTTATTTTTAAAGACAGCGCTATTTTGCCTTATTTTCCAGTTTATAAACGAACAAGCATTAAATTGTTTGTATTTAAGGAAAAACTGTCGTTTTTCGTAAAATAATATGCTTAAAAAATATTTTTAAATCCCCATGTTAAAGTTGGTATTGATATTTGATAAGTGTTTGTTCCAAATTTAATACATTTCCTGTAAATAATTTCTGTGAATAAGTTACACAAATTCTGTCTTTTTTAGTATGCACTGCAATGGCAAGCTACAAAATACTGCCCTTCTCTTTAATTACAATAAAATTAAACACGCATTTCTTTGTTCCTGTGCATTACATTTTAGAATAAAATGTATAAATAATTCCAGCTCAATATCGGTAATTTTCAATCTCATAGCCACGTGAAAGTTTATAATAAATGTAATACAATTTTCTGCGGAAAATATTTAATTACAGTTGCAAAAAAATTGGTAGAAAAGTCTAAAGAACAAGATTGCATTTTGACTAAAGCATTCGCGAGATAATATTTCCCCGAATTCCCTTATATACTCTAACAAAAGAAGATCTAAGAACACTTATTATGTGAACTTGAAAAAATTTACCAATGAAATTGGTAAATCGCATTTATTGACGCTTCACTGCAGAAATACAAGACTTTACCAAACAATTATGTTGCATTGATGGAATATTTTTTCATTCGATCTGTATGGACACAGAAAATGTGATACTAAAAGTCATAAATAATGTACAGTTGCATTTCAGTTTAATAATTAATAATGGGTCATTCCATGTCAAATCACCCAGAGGTGGTTGCTTGATCTTTTTGTTAATTTTTTATATTTTCACCATAGGCGGTCACCATAGTGTTTTTTCATTTTTCTAAATTTCACGAGAAATAAATAGTAAACAGTAAAGGACAGATGCAAATTGTAAACGATAAAACTATAAACAAGAAAATATTAAAATATGTATGTATCATTAAAATTGAGGAGATTGCTGACAGTTATTACTACATATATTCATTGTTGTAAAATGAACTGATAAGAAGAACATTCTGAATCAAAAATAATTAAATTATTTTCTACCACAATATTTTTTGAACGCGACAACTATGTTATATATTCCGACAACGATCAACTCCTATTAGAGGATGAAGCTTGAATCCAAGAATCGACTGCATGATAGGCCCCACCCCAGTTCGATAGGATGGTATTGCCCCCGCCGACATTATTCCAAGGAAATTAGGGGAAGAGTTCCATTATCAGTGTTTATAACTGACGAAGGTTCAAATAAGATTGAAATGGAGATGAAAACGCATAGAAAGATATGCAATGTGAGAATGCCATTTCAGATCTCTTCCTAGTACTAGAGGGCCTACTGGGAAGAGCTACGGATTATACTTGTATAAGCCACGGATTATACTTGCATAATCCACTTGTGGCATATGCACCAGGTTGAGCCCAGGGATGCCAAACTGAATGGGGAGGAACATGCAATGTGTTAATTCTTGTAGAGGAAAGTGGAGAGCCTCTTCTAGTACTTGAGTATTCAAGTACGCAATGCATAGGCAGTGTCAGTATTGTCTATGTATTGTTATATTTTTTGCATTTTGAAATTGAACATTTGGATGCAATAATCAATGTGAAATTTTGTGGTGTAGTATGTTATATTGATTTATTAATTTTGCGTGTAGTAGAATATCGGGAATTACGTTTTTTCAACCCTAAAACTCTCCAATTTTCTTTAGTGAGAGACTACTTACCTTTGTTATTTGAGTATTCAAGTACGCACGGCATAGGCAGTCAGTATTGTCTATGTATTTTTAAATTTTGTGCATTTTGAAATTGAGCATTTAGAAGCAATAATCAGTGAAGTAGATTTTTTGGTGCATTAATTTTGCGTATAGTAAAATATCGGACAAATATTAATTATGATCCTTAAACCCTCTCATTTTCTTCACTGAGTGGAGCTTCCTTCCGTATTTACACTGCTTTAGTATTCCAAGTACGCAATGCATATGCAGTCAGTATTGTCAATGTACTATTATATTTTGTGCATTTTGAAATTGAGAGTTTGAGTGCAATAATCTGTGAAGTAGAATTTTTGGTGTCGTATGTTGTATTAAATTATGAGTTTTGCGTACAGTAGAATCTCGGGCATTAATTTGTTAACCCTAAACCCTGCAACTCTCTTATTTTCTTCAGTGAGAGACTACTTACCTTTGCTGCAAAGAAAATATAATTTGTCTAGTCATTAAAGGCAATCTAGTAATTTTTACACATACATTCTTTATTTAATTATATTATAATTTACTTTAGTGTTTATAAACATTACCGTTATCTAATATAAAATCATTCCATTAACTTCAAACAATGGGATATCTTCTTTTATATTTTGTGAGACCACAGCTTTATTTATTATTTCGAGACCAAAGTGGTGATCACCCTTGTTAACGTGAAACTTAAATTAATTCTATACTCGCCATATGAGCATACTGAAATCAGCATATACCTACAACTGCATGTGACACTACACTAAATTCAATCACATAGAAATATTGTTACCAGCTACTAAGCAATGCATAGTCCATATATCAAAAAATCTGATGTGGACAACACATGACTTTCCTTATATAATGCAATGGATTTACTATTTTTACAATAAAAACGATATGTTTTTCTTATAGTAGCTATTTATATTCTTTCCAGGAAATTTTATTTTCGTCACTTAGTCGTCATTTTCACTGATTTAGTGACATTTTTATCCATTTGGCGAGATTTCCGTTAATTTGGCCAAGTTGGCGACATTTCACTAAATTCGTCGCCAAAATCTCGCCAAGCGTTATGGACGAAGAAATAAGTTTTTCTTACAGCAGATAAATAACTATTGGCGTTCAAATACAAAAATATTACTCAAAGTATCTTTTCTCATGAAGGGAACGAGCTAGGTCCATGAGAATGATGTCACCCAATTTATCGCATGATATTTCATATGAAAAGTGAACATGTTTCTGAATAGGAAATATTTTTTTATATATTTCAAATTCAGCGCCAGAATCTCGCCAAGCGTTATGGACGGAGAAATAAGTTTCGATTTTGATTACATTTAAAACGCTTTCAACGCTTTCGATTACATTTAAAAACAATAGGCTTCCAGTATTCACGGATTTTGATTTTTGTACCAAATTTCGTTCGAATCGGCCCATTTGTTCGTCAGTTATCGTGTCCATAGTCTCACTGACAAACACACACACACATATACTTTCACACACACACACATATACTTTCACACACACACATATACTTTCACACACACACAGAGACATCTATTCGAAAATGTTTGATACGTGATCAGGAATGCTTGAAACGTGCTCTCACGTTGAAAACTCGAATTCGAATTTTCGACCCCATCACAAACCTAACAGCATTTTTTTTTCACAGCGACGTAAGATTTACGTTACACTGTGACTTTAGGACGTCACAGGACGTCGCAGTACGTCTCGGCAATGTCATATTGAGGTCACAGCGAAGTCATTTTTTCATGGTCGTTTGTGACGTCGCATATTAACATGTTTGTGACATCTCATTGTAATTGCCATTATAATGTCGTCATATTGTTACGTGTTAATGAAATTGTGTAAACGTCACAGAATATAGTCACAATGAAGTTACAAAGTTACTAATACGCAACGTCGCATAGAAGTCACAAATATGATGTCACATTCTGACCCAGGTGTCACGTGATTACAACGTCACTGTCACACATGTGGCGATCTTTGCTGTGAGGGAATACTTTCCTTGAAAACACCGGTTCTCGTTAGATCACCGAAGTCAAGCAGCATCGGGCGCGGTTAGTAATTGGGTGGGTGATCACCTGGGAACACCGCGTACTCGGGCGCGGTAGCCCGGTGGTTTGCACGCTGCCACAACTGCCGTCGTGTTCATGCGGAGTACGATCACGTTAAACATGTGGGTCCGTAAGTCCTTTTGAGATGTTGGTGGTAGGGGAAAGAGGGTACGGTCCCTGTGGATGCCTCCCCCACTGGGTTCCGGCCTAAGTTGGGTGGCACTTCCTGGCTGTCCAAACAGTTACCTCACACCTTTCTGGTAGGTCGGACGGTCTGGGTCTTAACAACAGCAATACTTTCCTTATACATTATGTTCATAAGGAAAGTAAAAATAGATTATTTTTATAATAGTTATTTATATTCTATCCAAAATATCGAATTTTCGTCAATGAGTCGTTATTTTCCATGTCGTCATCAGTGAGTCGTCATTGATTTAGCATCATTTTTATCCATTTGGCGAGCTTTTCGTTAATTTAGCAACATTTAAAAAAGTTGCCAAGTTGCCGACATTCTACCAAATTCGTCGCCAAAATCTCGCCAAGAGTTATGGACGAAGAAATAAGTTATTCTTACAGCAGATAAATAACTATTGGAGTTCAAATACAAAAGTATTACTCAAAGTATATTTTTTCATGAGTGGAACGAGCTAGATCCACGAGAATGATGTCACCCACTTTATCGCATGGTATTACATGTGAAAAGTGAACAGGTTTTTCAATAGGAAATATTTTATTTTTTATTTTATATGACTTTTTAATAACTTTTTGAAAAATGTGCAATATCTCGAGAACGGTTCATGTTAGCGTTCTAAAATTTATTTCAATCGTTTTCTAATGAAAAGTTACATAAGAAATGTCTATTTGCATAATTTTTTTAAATATTTTGATTTTTTGATGGGTTTTTTCAAAATTTCACTCGAAAATTTAAGGGGGTTCTCTACATTCGATTACATTTAAAAAAAAATCTGATGTGGGCAACACATGACTTTCCTTATGTAATGCAATGAAATGACTACTTTTACAGCAACAAAATAGGTTATTCTTATAGTAGATACTTATACCCTTTCCAAATATAGAAATTTCGTCAATTAGTCGTCATTTTCATTGATTTAGCGTCATTTTTATCCATTTGGCGAGATTTTCGTCAATTTGACAACATTTAAAAAAGTCGCCAAGTTGTCGACATTTCACTAAATTCGTCGCCAAAATCTCGCCAAGCGTTATGGACGAAGAAATAAGTTTTTCTTACAGCAGATAAATAACTATTGGCGTTCAAATACAAAAATATTACTCAAAGTATCTTTTCTCATGAAGGGAACGAGCTAGGTCCATGAGAATGATGTCACCCAATTTATCGCATGATATTTCATATGAAAAGTGAACATGTTTCTGAATAGGAAATATTTTTTTAATTTTATATGACTTTTTGATAATTTTTTTGAAAAATGTGCAATATCTCGAGAACAGTTCATGTTAGCGTTCTAAAATTTATGTCAATCGTTTTCTAATGAAAAGTTACATAAGAAATGTCTGTATTATATCTTAAACTTTATTAGCGGATTTGATTTTTTGACGATTTTATCAAAATTTCACTCAAAAATTTAGAGGGGTTCTGAACTTTCTATTGCATATTAAAACAACAGGTTTCCAGTGTTTACGGATTGTGATTTTTGTACCAAATTTCGTCCGAATCGGTCATTTCGTTCATCAGTTATCGTCTCCACAGTCTCACTGACACACACACACATACTTTCACACAAACACACACACATACTTTAACACACACACGCACACACACACACACACACACACACACACACACAGAGAGAAAGACATCACCTCAAAAATGTGAAATTGGCTTTTTCCTGTGAAATGTGGCTAATATTTTTATCAGATTTGTATTTATGAAGTATTTTTCTACATATTTACAAACATTGCTACAAAATGTGAATTCAAGGATATATAGACTTACATTTTTTTCTTAGCTTTTGGCTAGAATGTCCTCTTTCGTTTTTATAGCTCATAGAATTTGTATGAATTGCAGAGTTTGATTTAAATCAACTAAATTCTGAATTTCGTAGAAAATCCATAATCCCTAAAGCTATAATTGCTACACAAATAAACCCAGTGGCAGATAGACACAGATGCATAAATATAGATATATAACCTCATGCATC
The DNA here is from genome assembly GCA_951213105.1 of Amaurobius ferox. Classification (NCBI taxonomy): domain Eukaryota; kingdom Metazoa; phylum Arthropoda; class Arachnida; order Araneae; family Amaurobiidae; genus Amaurobius; species Amaurobius ferox. Next base: position 94,188,286 of record OX578138.1, on the reverse strand, counting down.
TCACTGAAAATAGTCCTGTTTAAAAAATTGTTCCTTTTTACATGGTGAGTTCTGTTGCCCAAAACAGGGCAATATAAAAAAAAATTAAAAACATGGGACCAGTAGGCACAAATTTTAGATATTGGTGGTTGGCCTCAAACAAAGGCGTAGACAAATGGCGGCAATTTCGACAGTGTTGGTACGGTAAAATTATGACCCCAAAAAATACATTTCACGCAGATTACAATTGTGACTTCGGGCGTAAACAATGTTTAGGGCCAGGATTTAAAACAAATTTCATTCGAGCTAGAGCAATCTCGATACAACATAACACTCATGAATGGCCAATGAAAAGTAAGAGGTCAGTCTTTACTCATGGCCAAAAAGGCTGATGCTAAAAGGAAGAGTTCAGCGAATGAAGTGACTGATTTTTGGAGAGCGAATGAAAGATGATCAAGTTGAGTTAAAAGAGAGAGAGTTTAGAGAGTTCAGTGAGATAAGTCATAGAATGAAATTCAGTGTAGATCAATTCAGATCAGCCAGATGAATAATATCCAAGCAGATCAATGACAAAGTCAGATCAATGCGGATCAACGGGCCATCAAAACAAGGCCAAAATGCCAAGGTATGTGCTGGTCTTATTATATAGAATGTTGAGCTTTCTCTTTTGAATAAAGTGAAAGTGATATGGTCTCAGACGGGTGTCTACTTCTCCTTGAGTAAAATTGTGTAGTAAGCTTTTGGGTAATGTTAATTATGCTCATGATTAGTCTCAATAAATGTTAATTTTTACAGTTAAAATTGTTTTTATTAATGAGTAATGTTTTTAATCCATGAATTATGTTAAGTGAGCTTGCACTGAGAAATATTGGTGGGTATAATGCTGCACGAATACTAGTAATTTATATGCGACCTTAAACTTAAAATCGGCTTTGCTACTCTGCAATCAAATTCCATTCACCACACAATCCATTCAGTTAAATGAATTCTGTATGTGATATATATTATAGGTACAATTTAAACCATTGTGCAAATCAGCAGTGCAAAAATACATAATACACTATAATAATTTGCTTGTCACGAATCATTAAATAAACACATTTTTAAAATATTCCCCAAAATCATTTTCTTTAAAGTAAAGTTTTTTTAATGAAATGAGAAATGTGAGTTTTTTTATTCTGTCACATTTTAACAAAAGAGAAAAATAGTTCAAACAAAGAAATTCAGGTTACAAATGACAAAAATCATAATAACGTAATTTGGAACGGGTTTTTTTTTACAGTGGACGTATTTTAAAAAGAGCAATTGTTCCACGGTCATTAACATTCAGTTAAGGAGTTTGCTCTAATTCACACTTTATGGTGTAGTTCATAAATACGTAAAGCCTACACACATCATTTATTTAGCTGATAAATGACAGAACGTTTAATTTGTTTGTATTATATTATCATTTTGACGTGTTTTTTTCTTCCCGTACGCTTGGAGAGGAAAAGTATCTACATATTATTATAATCATTTAATTGAAATAAATTATTATAAATTTGGTTTCTCTCAAATATTGAATGTTTAATGGGAAATAAATATTTTCTTTTTATTTTGCATCGCGGAAATAGTGTGATTTTTAAAAAATAAAAAGCAGGACACAGAAACTGCACTATACCACATAAAATGTAAATTAAAAATGTATATATATATATATATATATATATATATATATATATATATATATATAAACAATCATGGGTATTGATAGCATCCGCAATAAGCAATATAGTCCACATATAAGAATATTTCAATAATTAATTCGATTGGTGTCATTTTCGTTAATTTAGTGTTCTTTTTTACAATTTTGACAATATTTTTATCAATCTGTGCGAAATATCTCCAACTTGGCGATATTTCAATGAATTACTCGCCAAGTTCCAACCAACTCGTCGGCAAGCATCACAGACAGACGGAGAGAAGAGCTTTTCGTATATACTTGTATGAATGACTATTGGGGAATTTTTCGGTACGAAACTATAATCCAGAGTGTCTTCTCTTGTGGATGGAATGACTTGGATGATCCGCAAAATTGATAGTATCGTATTTGCAGCATAATATTACATATGAAAAGTGAACATAGTACGCAATACGTGAAACGTTTTTAATATTTTGTAACATTTTTATAAAAGTTATTTTAAAATCGTGCATTGTATCGAAATCAATTCACGCTAGTTTGTGTTGATAAAATATGTGTCATTCATTTACTAATGAAAAATTATGTAATGTGACATTATTGAAGGTTTTGATTTTCTAATGGTTCTGTTTTTCAAAGTTTCATTCGAAAATCTTGGGGTCTTCCGAACAATTGATTTCGTTTAGAATCAATACATTCCAGTAGGGGAGATTCGGGTAAGTTGACAAAGCGGGTAAGATGACGAAATCGAGATTTCTCTGAAACCCTGCACATGGCAGCACTCATCAACAAGTAAGATATTCGAAATACCCCCCAAAGCGTCCATCGTGAATGTGATAAGAATCGGCTTCATTGTTTTGATGACACGGAGCAAAGAAGCTACAGGTACGTTTTGTTATAATTTTTCAAGTATTTAAATTAGGATTTAAACCGGCATTAACATTAATGTTCTGTAAATTGAATTGCTTTATCAATAAGTTCAAATTCTTGGCAAATGCTGGTAAAATAGCTTCTTTTTGATAAATTTCTTGATGTTTTTATTTGAAGTCATCTGACGGAGATGGCTCTTTCGGGTAAGATGGCGAACACATAGTGCGTGCAAGATGGCGAATTAGCCATTTTACCCGAAATTTAGAAAACATTTTTTTAAGAAATAAGTAGGCTAATAGACAAACTATGAATACTTTTTATTTATTTCAGAGATGGTAAAACCGTTCAACAGAAAGACTTACCGACAAAACCACTGCACCAATGCCACAATCTTCTATAGTTGGAACATCATCCACTCCTGCTGCTGCTGAAGAAATGCAGAGAACATCAAGTTTACCTCCTCTGTCCACTACAAATTCACAATTTATTTTCAACACACCAATGCCACCATCTCCCATAGTTGGAACATCATTCACTCCTGCTGCTGCTGAAGAAATGCAGAGAACATGAAATTTACCTCCTCTGTCCCCTACAAATTCACAAGTTATTTCCACCACACCAATGCCACCATCTGCCATAGTTGGAACATCATCCACTCCTGTTTCTGCTGAAGAAACACAGAGAACATCAGATTTGCCTCCTCTGCCTCATGTAACTCCACAACAGAGGAAGCAAAGAAAAAATTGCCATCTTTCTATATTACAAGTTCTCCTGTTAAAAACGCTCTAGAAGATCGAAAGACAGAAATGGAAAAATAGAGAAACAAAAAAGAAAAAATGCAAAGAGTAAGGAAGATATTAATAAGCAAAGAAAATCAGGCATTAACTGTAAATTCCCAATGAGCAGGAAATCTGAAAAGCTTTCAAAAAAGTTCTAGATGAAACATCATCCGACTCATCAATTCACATTGATTATCAAGAAAGTAACGACAGTCTCTGTAAAGAAGAGAGAGAATGCGTTATTTGTTCTCAATATTGTAAAGATGAATTATGGTTTTGTCATAAAAGATATGACATTTTGTGCAATCCTAATTATTGCACAGGGTTTAAGAACCTTTTAAACCTTTTTTAATTTAAATTATAATGAAGTTAAAGTTAATATTTTACAAAGTTTCCTTTTAAAAGTATTCTAAAGACATTCGCCTGGCAAAAGAGCCATTTTCAAAATCATTTTCACACAGGATGTAACATCTGCAGGATGAGCTCACAGCTGCAAAAGAGAGCAGTCTACAGCCCCCCCCCCCTTTAGCACATGCAAGGAAGATTTTACATTGCTTAACCCGTAACGGTCAAAATTCCTTAACAGCCACAGACTTTGTTTCCCACAGAAACCTTATACCGGAATTCTGCGCCCTTCAAGTTCACATGGGCAGTCATTTGAAGATGGCCATTTTCACTGTCAACTTCCAAAAATAATGGGGAAAAGCTACTCCCACTTTACAGTACAGCTGGACAAAAGTCGCGGATGGACATGACGCTTCAAGGGGGAACTCAACATCATATCCCCTTGGATTTTGCATTATAGCAGGCTACATCCAATAAGAGGTTCTGTAAGTCAAGGAGTAGCCAATTACAGATGTTACTGCAAGAGCGCTATGACTAGCGCAGCAAAAAATATAATAAAAAAAGAGAGAGAGAGGAGAGAGTCGTCGAAAAGTGTGGTCCGGCTCGCGCCGGCCACTCTGGGCACTTTTCTACAGAAATGATGATGGCAAAAATTGGGCCGCACCATGCTGGTTAAGAATCTGCATGTACGAAACGACGGACAGGAGTCCGGATGACCCGAGCCGTACTTTAGGCTTAGAGGCCCACTTCGCTCGTTATGTTTCATTTTCAAAGAAATGTTTCTAAATTTTGGTCTGTTGCTGACCTATACAAAAAAAAGAATGCTGGCTCTATGATTGGAGCGACTCTATACAGGACTTGGGGTCCTGAGGGTAGTAATTCTTTCCTAATGGAGGCTTGAGCCTGCATAGACTCCGGAAATCAATTATGGAATGTTCATAATATCAATTGACAATGGCGACATCTTCTGACGAGCTGATAGCGATGATATCGGAATAATCGATGGCTATGAAACGAAACTCTGCTCAATAGATACCCCAGCTACCTCTGTTCTACGGTTGACAAAGGCTGATTTAAACTTTACATCATCACTAATGCTGTGAAATAAGTCGGTGGACTCCCAATTTGTGAAAAACAGAACCATTCCGAGCAAAAAAAGAAAAGACGAACTTTATGTCACCGATGACAGTAGCAGGTACCTCAACCCACAAGCCTCAGCATATCATGCCCGTAAGTTACTCCATTTCTAATATTGTAATTCCAGTGTCCAATGACTCTAATTAATTAGAATAATATAATGAAGAGATAAAGATAGAAACTAAAACTGTGTTATTTGTAACTATTGATTGAGATAACAAAATGTAGCAATACTTTAAACAATTTTTAATGGATTGACATTCGAATCCAAGCATTTATTTACAATGCTCAAATATAATACTAATTGAATAATGTTAAATGAAACTCCCATGGAGACATAGATGAAAGAATATAATAATAATATGAGGAATATTAAAAAGTAAAATTATAATGATGAAACATATTTAAATAATTTTAAGAAGTGTTATACGAGAAGTAATATAATTAAATATGGTTTATGTGATTATGAATTAAGTTGTTATTATAAGACTGTGCAATGGATAAATATTCCCTTCTCTCGAATATAAATAAATACATATATATATTAATAAATGTTATTTTGGATCCACACCTGCCTCTTCCTTTGTCTCCAAGCCTTTTAAAATTAATTAACAATAATATGATTTGTTTCAGGTATCTTGGAGGGTAAGTCTGTTTATTTTTTAAAATGCTAGCCACTAGTGATCAAATTATTTAAATTTAAGTAATAGACCATAATTAATGATAGCTTAATGAAGTATACATTTAAGGATTTAATTATTAGAGTTTTTCGTGGTCTATATACTTCTTTAATTTGTGTCAGGATAGATGCGGCCTTTACATCCTGATAGGTTTCAGTGCTCTCTCTCTGCAAAGAATGAGCACATGCCCAATACTCTGATATCGATCCAAAAGAAGCTTAGATTAATCATTACATATGTGATTTTTGTATGGCCTAAAATACCTGAAAAAAATTCCTAAATCAACTTCCATTTTTGTACAATTTAATTGTTCGTCATCTTATCCCACCTTAAAAGTCATCTTACCCGCCAGTTAGGGTAAGATGACGAAACTGTCCCTCATGCAATAAGGTTTATTTGTTCATTTTCTTGTTGTTTAAAAATAATCTAATAATCCGTCATTAAAGCAAACAATTAGTGTACTAAATATAGAAAAAACTGCAGCTTTATTGGCAAGATGTAACAACTTAAATGTAAGTATTGATTAAGTTCGTCAACTTACCCGAACTTTCCCGATTCACCAAATGTAATATTAGTGCCAAATTTCGTTCGAAATGATCCATTCATTCGTGAAATATTGCACACACACTAACATACATACGTATATGAGCATAGATACGCACTAACATGCATACTAACATACATGCACACTAACATGCATACTAACATACATGCACATACACACAGAGATGTCACCGCACAAACCCTTGTTTTGAGTTCGTTGATGCTTGAAACGTGCTCTTTCGTAAAATACGTGTATGCGAATTTTCAACTCCGTCACAATACTTTTCCTATAAATTATACTGCGTATATAGGACGAGTACAAATGTTTAGAAAAATTATTTCCAGAAAAGTGTTGATAGCTTTGGAGTCATCTGAAGAACAATACTCAATTATCCCAGCCCAATGCTCTGCAGAACATATTTATATTGTTACACTAGCAACATAATCATTCTTTGGAGTATATTGGAGTATATATATACATATTTTTTCCAATGGCCAGGCACTAAACTTACGTCTTTTTGCTCTGTGTACGGTCGAAATCGTAAACTATTTAGCCGTTCAAGGACGTTGCCCCAGGCGCACCAGAGGGTGACGGAACACACTGCGACCACAACACACAACCATGTCTTACGTGGGACTCGGACCCACAACGTGGCTATAGATCAATCGCTGGAAACACTCGCCTTGACCGTTCGGCCACCAGGTCGACTGAAATGAGTCAACAGTACACGGGGTTCACAGGTGGTCACCCACCCAAGTACTAACCGTGCCCGATGCTGCTTAACTTCGGTAATCTGACGAGAACCGATGTTTTCAGCACGGTAGAGCCGTTGGCTCGGAGTATATAATATAAAGAAACGTTAATTTCACAATCATGTGCAAATTCCTATAGTATACCAAATGACATCGTCAATCAAAATATTCTGTTAAAATATTTAATTTAATGCTCCTATAAAAAGTATAAGAATATATGTTGTCGCTGTACAGAATTATCTTCACTGGCAGATCTGAAGAAAAAAGCATTCTGGTCTCGTTTGTAAACAAATTTACAAAAAAATATGAAACTGACAATTTTTACCAAATTAAAACAATAACGTAATAAATTAAAAACATCAATAATACCCGAAAATATCAATAATAATGTTTAAACCTGAAGACCGTAATTGATATAATTCAGTCTAAAATGCAATATCTGTGAAATACATTTTATATACTTTATTATTTAAACTGAAAAGATTTAATAAAAATCATCGCATAGACACATTGGATTTAAATCCGTTGCTAATCGACATGATACCATTTTCTTAAAATAAATGAACGTGAAAAATATCGTCTGCATAATGCTATCTATAAAATGTTCAATTGTGGGATTTTAATTAACATCTAGAAAACCCCTGTGCTTAGAAACTCTGAACATTTGGCAGATCTGAAGAATAAAACATACTGGCCCGTTTGTAAACAAATTTACAAATAATATGAAATTGAATCAATATAAGCAAAAGGAAAGCGATAAAATTCTATAGAACCCGTACTACTTATATACGTAAATATTAGAAGATATAATCGCTATTTGTAGATTACATGTATAAGTTGAAAATATCAATAAACCCGTAATCTTTAAACCTGAAGGCAGTAATTGATTCCAATATATGCCAAAACAATTCCAAATGTGCTAAAATTTTATGGCAAGATATATATATATCCGTCCTGCTGATAATGTCGTAGATTATAAGATATGTTCGAGTGTTAGTAGAAGATTACTCGTATGACAATATGAGTCTCAAAAATATTTGCCAAAATAAAACAGATGATGTGATAAATTGAAAATATCAATAATCCCCGTGATCTGCATACCAGAAGGCCGTACTGGATTCTAATATATGCCAATATATGTCAAAATATATGGCAATACACCTGTACTACTTATATTCTCCTAGATTAGAAGGTATACCAGTGCATTTATAGAATATTACTCGTACAACGTACAATATACGAGTTTCAACAATTTTTGCCGCAATAAAACAATGGCATAATATCTTAAAAATATCAATTATCCCCGAAAATATCAATAATCCCCTGAATCAATAATCCCCAAAAATATCAGTAATAATAATGTTTAAATCTGAGATAATTGATATTATCCAGTCAAAAATGTAACGGCAATAGAATTTATTTTATATACATATCTTCATTATTCAAATCAGAAAAGATTTAATAAAAACACATTGGATTTAAATCCGTTGCTAAGCGACATGATAGAATTCGCTTCAAATATATTTGTGGACAAAATATCGTCTGAATAATTCTACCTCTATGGAAGGTTTGGCAGCATTTGAAAATATCGCCAAATTTATCGCTAAGTGGGGCTGTAGAACTGGCAGTCACATTTGGCGACAAATTGACAAAACATCATCCCAATACTACCCCCCTAACAAAACATAATTAATTTCATTTATTTATTCCAATTTTATCAATTACAAGCTATTTTTATGGATTTACAAACATTTTTATAAATTAGGTGACATTTCAAATATTCGCTAAATGTGTTACTAAGTTGGACGGTTAGACTGACAGACATATGCTAACCAAACATCAATTCAGTACTCTCTTCTAACAAAGCAAATTAAATCTCATTGATTTGCGTCATGTTTATCAATATGGCGACATTTCCGCCAATTTGGCAACGTTTAAGAATTGTTGCCAAGTTAGCTATATCCAGCTAAATTCGTAGCTCTGAATTTGGAAATCGGAATAGAACATCCTGATCCCGTTTGTATATACTAAATGAAAACACTAAAATTATATTAGAAAATATACCCGTTCTACTCTTTTTCTGTTTCAACATTCGGCTAAATGAATTTATTGATAAACACAATATATGAGTTTATTAGCTAAACACACTGATACATAAGAATGAAAACAATTTTCCAAAATAAATGAAAGTGATGTACGCAGTCCGCATTTAATATAATTAAAAAAAAAATCAAACCGTTCATTTATAAGATATATTTTCAATCCATTTATTTATTATTCAAATCGAAAAAATAATAATAAACATTAACAAATACATTTAATTTAATTGCGCTGCCGAACAACATGATATAATATAGAATCATTTTGATTTCTTAATACATTTAATTGTTGATTAAAAGCTTGTTAAAAGTAAACCATGGTGATAGATTTTCTATTTAAATTCATGTTTCAAACATTCATGGTTTCAAACGATTCATGTTTTCAGAAAGTGACAAATTAGTGCAACAATCGTCCACCAAGCACGAGATGAAGTTTTAATTCACTTTAACGTTTTAAACAAACAGTTTTCAATCTTTTCGTTTCAAGGAACCAGGGAGTTAGAACGTAGAACTCCTAGGAAAAAGTTTCGTTTTTCATTTACATCTCGACAACCCCTGGTCTTAGAAACTGAAAACTTGGATACTTTTTAAGGAGGGGGGCTATTTCAAAGCTACCACAAAATTTCATTAAATTCGATTTAGTCGTTCTCCCGTAATGATCAGACAAACAAATGTTTCGTGTTTTACTAATATCTCGAGAACCACTTGTTGCAGAAACTCGAAACGTGGACAAAATTTAAGACGGACTAGTTTAAGGCCACCCACAAAATTTCATCAAAGTCGGTTTAACCGTTCTCCCGTGATGATAGGACAAACAGACAGAGAGACTTTCAATTTTATTTATATAGATTTACTCTGTAATTATTTTAGCAAATTTTTACTTCATACTAGCAGTATACCCGTTTTTGTACGGAATGTGTAATATAAAGAACTTAAAATTCGCAATTATGTGCAAACTCCTATAGTATTTAAAATGACAATATTATTCAAAGCATTCTATTAAAATATTTAAATTGATACTCCTGAAAAGAAGTTTAAGAATCTCTGTTATCGCTATACAAAGTCATCTTCACAGGCAGGTCAAAAGAATAACACATTATGGTCCCGTTTGTAAACAAATTTACAACAAACATAAAATCGAATCATTATATGACAAAATGAAAGTGCTATAACTGTATTGGAAGATATAACAGTACTATTTATATTCTTGTAGATTAGAAGGTATACCGATACTACAATATATGAGTTTGAAAAATATTACCCAAAACAAAACAAAAAAAGTATCAATTATGTCTTCAATCTGTAAACTTGAGGGCCGTAATTGAGTCTAATATATGTCAATACATGCCAATATTTGTTATTCCAATATTTGCCAAAAGAAAACAAATAACGTATTAAATAGAAAATATCAATAAACCCAGTAATATTTAGATTTTCAGGCTGTAATTGATATAATCCAGTCAAAGATGCAATTTCGATAAAATTTACTTTATATACATTTCTTTATTTTTTAAATCGGAAAGGATTTAATAAAAATCGTCTGTCGCATAAACATATTGGATTTAAATCCTTTGCTAAGGGACATGATATCATTTTTTTTACATAAATTTACGGGGAAAATATCATCTGCATAATGCTATGTCAATGGAAAGTTTAACTGTGCGTTTTTAACACTTTACAACAAAGTTGGAAAGTGTTTATGACATTGTTCATTCTATCTGTCTGTTTCTCTGTCCGTCTGTCTATCTGTCTGTCTGTTCGTTAGCACGATAACTGCCGTAAAAATGACTTAATCAAAATTAAATTTTAGTATGTTGTTCAGATGGTCAGTAGGACCTGTGGGAATATAAATGAATAATATCACCCAATTAGTTTTGGATTGAACCCGGGTTGAAAAAATGAAATACATTGAACCCTATAGGACCTAATTTTTCAAACATTTTTATGGGGATTTAAAATTCACAAATTGCTTCAAAAATTTAAGGTAATATTCAAATTGTTCCATAAAATATATAAAAAAAAATTCACCGAAATATATTCAGTAGTTTTTTAAATAAAAATTAAAATAATAATTACACCTTTTATATGAAGCGATCACGTGACCATGATATGAAAAGATCACGTGACCCACTTCAAAATAAAATATGGCATCCATCTTGTCTCAAAATCGTGATTTTTAAAGTTCTTTTTAATTCATATTGAGTGTTGTATTCGTCCTAAAACCGCTTTATTTTTGCTTAAATTCTGTACATCTACATACTGAAACAACGCAATGACAATATATTTGAGTTTAAATGATTATCCAAATTTGATTATTTCTACAACGAAGCCTATTTTTCACTTATGTAAAATGTAAACAGCAAAATATGTAGGATAAGTTGCATAAGAATTGCTGTATTTTTTAAACGCAAAAGTATTTAGCTCATGGAGTCAGCATAGATGATATGAATGAAATATTCATTGATTTTACATTGAGAAAGACAATTCTTTTCGATGAAGTTTTAAGCATAGAGTTTAATTACTTGTAGCTCCATGGTCTTAAGTTCTTACATAAAATAAATTATTTTAGTACTCTGAATGAAATGATTGGGAAAATGTTCTGAATGAAATGCTGCTTTTAAAGAGAGAGCCAGGAGTGTTATTTCTTCTATGACGTCATTTGAATGAATGTCAGTTGTTTTCGATGAGATTTTCAAATATAATAAATAATTGTATTATTATGATGATTTTAAAACTATTCCAGAGGAATGTATTGCATTTTAGAGATGTTTAAACCAGGCAATTTATATTTCAATGCCGTCATTTGAATGAAGTACATTTTTCTCGATGAAGGTTTATGTTTTCAAATATAATAAATTAATGTTGTATTGTGATAAATTTTAAAATATTACTTAGGAATGTATTGCATTTTATAGATGTTTAAATAAAATTGAATTGAAGTTGGAAAGTGTTTCATAATCAAGGCTTTAAACATGGTTGATCCTTCTTGTTAATTAATATCTTGACAACCCCTAGACCTAGAAACTTTAAACATGGACAATATGCCAAGCTTACCCACTAAATTTCATGAAATTCTTTTCATCCGTTCTCCTGTGATGATGAGACAAACATACAGACAGACAGATTTTCAATTTTATTTATATAGACTTCTAGCGTAGAATCATATTTGCTGTTGTTGTTAATAATCCTACCCAACTTTGCGAGGGGTCCAATTAGCTCCATGAGTCTATGTACCTTCAAGAAATCACTGACCAATAAAGGGACTACCGGAAAAAGCATCTTTAAATACCCCAAACAGTGACCGGGGCAGGCCTGTTCAATATTACACTTTGAGCAAACGGTATAAATCTATTTCCATTATTAAAATTTAAGACAATTTAAATGTCCACTAACAAGTTTGGAAATTGTGCTCTGTAGATGTTTTAGCTCCCATAATTAAGAACACCGTATGGCCGATCTCTACTGTACCAATTATGCACACGAGAGAACCTGCACGTATTAAGGTTCGAAATCTTCCTTCTTGAGACGATCTCAAGAAATGAATTATTGGAGGTCATAGGTATAGTAGTTCTTTCGTTTGCCAACGCATCGGCAGTTATTTACTTTCATTAAAGAAACACAAAATTGGTACAGTTTAATAACACTCATTTAAAAAAAAACAGAGAAAAAGCAGTCAAATATTTACATATTTTATATACAGAAATAAATATATTTTCTTCAATAAATTCCCACTTTTGAAATAAAAAAAATAATACTTCTATAATGTTATTTGCTTAAAAGAAGTAAACATGCTTTTAAAAACAATGAGGTGCACATTTAGAAATGACAATTAAACGAGAAAGAAAATTTACGACCTTTTAATCTTTTTCGTTACGACAGCGGATGCATTTCATCAAAGAAAATTGTTTTCTTTAGTTTTCGGATATTTTTCTCAGCGGAATGAGTTCTCGTTGTTCTTTATTGAATATTTTATGAATGTTTAAAATCATTAAGCCGTTTGTTTTTCCTAACATTACAATATTGACTAGCAGTGCTTCGTAAGGGATATATAATATAAAGATAATTAAATTTCGCAAATAATGTGCAAATTCTTATAGTATTCCAAATTATATTGTCATTCAAAACATTCTACTTAGTTTTCCGAAAAAAGTATAGGAATACCAACTGTCGCTATACAAAATTATCCCCACCTGCTGATCTGAGGAATAAAACATCCTGGTCCCGTTTGCAACCACATTTATAAACAAACATGAAATTAGATCAATGTATTCCAAAGTAAAATCCCTAAAATTGTATTAGAAGTACATATACCATTACTTCTTGTATTCTATTTCAACAACAATATATGAGTTAAACATAATATATGAGTTTAAGAAGCCTTTGACGTAATAAAACAGAGGACGTACATGAAAATACCAATAATTGCTCCGTAATATTTAAACCCGAAGGCCTTAATTGACATAATAAAATTCCGATAACATTTATATTTCTATACATTTTTTATCATTTAAATCAGAAGAGATTTAATAAATCGTCTGATGTATAAATACATTGAATTTAATTCCGTTGTTAAGCAACGTGATATATTTACCTTTATATGAATTGATGATAAAAGTATCGTCTGCACAATGCTATCTCTATGGAAGGTTCAATGTTTATAATTATTTTGATAACCCTGGTTCTAGAAACTGGAAAGTTGGACTAACTTTAAAGTAGGACTACTTCACGGTTATACACAAAACTATCATTTAAACCAGAAGATACTTAATAAATCGTCTGATATATAAATGCATTGAATTTAATTCCGTTGTTAAGCAACGTGCTATATTTACCTTCAAATGAATTGATGATAAAAGTATCGTCTACACTATGCTATCTCTATGGAAGGTTCAATGTTTATAATTATTTTGATAACCCTGGTTCTAGAAACTGGAAAGTTGGACTAACTTTAAAGTAGGACTACTTCACGGTTATACACAAAACTATCATTTAAACCAGAAGATACTTAATAAATCGTCTGATATATAAATGCATTGAATTTAATTCCGTTGTTAAGCAACGTGATATATTTACCTTCAAATGAATTGATGATAAAAGTATCGTCTACACTATGCTATCTCTATGGAATGTTCAATGTTTATAATTATTTTGATAACCCTGGTTCTAGAAACTGGAAAGTTGGACTAACTTTAAAGTAGGACTACTTCACGGTTATACACAAAACTATCATTTAAACCAGAAGATACTTAATAAATCGTCTGATATATAAATGCATTGAATTTAATTCCGTTGTTAAGCAACGTGATATATTTACCTTCAAATGAATTGATGATAAAAGTATCGTCTACACTATGCTATCTCTATGGAAGGTTCAATGTTTATAATTATTTTGATAACCCTGGTTCTAGAAACTGGAAAGTTGGACTAACTTTAAAGTAGAACTACTTCACGGTTATACACAAAACTATCATTTAAACCAGAAGATACTTAATAAATCGTCTGATGTATAAATGCATTGAATTTAATTCCGTTGTTAAGCAAAGTGATATATTTACCTTCAAATGAATTGATGATAAAAGTATCGTCTGCACAATGCTATCTCTATGGAAGGTTCAATGTTTATAATTATTTTGATAACCCTGGTTCTAGAAACTGGAAAGTTGGACTAACTTTAATGTAGGACTACTTTACGGTTATTCACAAAACACCATGAAATTCGTTGTTGCCGTTCTACCTTGATGATGTGAAAAACATATACACATATTCAGACATATTTTTAGTTTTATTTATATAGATTGATCTTTGCAATAAATGTACTTTTTTGAAAAATACTATTTTAATGCTTAAGTATTAAACATTTTTTGAGAATATATATATATATATATATATATATATATATATATATATATATATATATACCGGGTGATTCAAACGTTCGGAGCAAAAGTAAAACGTTATAAAAATATCTATGAGTCGGAGAGACATGCGGTTTGCAGATTAATATTCACCGTTGTGGGGATTTTGTGTGGCATGGAAAAGCATTAGTTCAATCTCTCGACACTCCGGGGGCTGCGGCAGATAAAACCATGGAGATGACTTATGCACGGAGGCGATTGCAAACATGAGTGGTCTGCGAGATCCCCAGATCTCACACCCGTGATTTTAGGTATCCCCCACAACGAGAAATCCCAGAGTGTGAGATCCGGGGATCTCGCAGACCAGCCATGTGTGCAATCACCTCCATGCATAAATCATCTCCATGGCTTTATCTGCCGCAGCCCCCGGAGTGTCGAGAGTTTGAACTAATTTTTTTTTCATGCCATACAAAATCCCCACCACGGTGAATATTAATCTGCAAACCTCATGTCTCTCCGACTCCTAGATATTTTTTAGAGCGTATATATATATATATATATATATATATATATATATATATATATATATATATATATTTATATATATATATATTTATATATATATATATATATATAATATATATATATATATATATATATATGTATATATATATATATATATATATATATATATATATATACATATATATATATATATATATATATATACATATATATATATATATATATATATATATATATATATATATATATATATATATATATATATATATATATATATATATATAAATGGTACATGCTTAAAATGGTACAACCGATTTTGTAGTTAGCAATTTAAAGTCTACATTTTACGTTGCATCAAAATTTGTTTAAATGTTAAAAATTTGAAATGGATAGCATATGCCATGTTATACAATTAAAACCTTATTCTGATATAAGTTGTCCGGTGTCAACTTATAAATAAACATAATTCCTAAATGATAAGCATTAATTTCAGACTAATTATTAAAGACACCTTTGCCTTTTTTTACATAATTATTTATTTTAAGAAACATACTTTTCACTAATAAACTCATTTTACACACGCGAATTCCTCATGAGCAAAAAGGGTACCTGTTGCGGATGCCATATATATTGTAGGATGCTTTGCTGGAATCAGCTTGGCAAATATCATCTATGAGCCATGGCTTCGTTTTTAACACTTTACAACAAAGTTGAAAAGTGTTTATGACTTTGTTCATTCTGTCTGTCTGTCTGTCTGTCTGTCCGTTAGCACGATAACTGCCGTAAAAATGACTTAATCAAAATGAAATTTTTGTATGTTGTTCAGACGGTCTGTAGAACCTATGGGAATATAAATGAATAATATCACCCAATTAGTTTTGGATTGAACCCGGGTCGAAAAAATGAAATAACATTGAGCCCTATGGGACCTAATTCTTCAAACATTTTTTAAGCGGATTTAAGATTCACAAATTGCTTCGAAAATTCTAGGTAATATTCAAATTGTTCCATAAAATATATAAAAAAAATCAGCGAAATATATTCAGTAGTTTTTTAAATAAAAATTAAAATAATAATTACACCTCATATATGAAACGATCACGTGACCATGATATGAAACGATCACATGACCCACTTCAAAATGATATATGGCATCTATCTTGTTTCAAAATCGTGATTTTTTTAAGTTCTTTTTAATTCATATTGAGTGTTGTATTCGTCCTAAAACTACTTTATTTTTACTTAAATTCTGTGCATCTACATACTGAAACAACGCAATGACAATATATTTGAGTTTAAATGCTCATCTAAATTTGATTATTTCTACAACTAAGCCTATTTTTCACCTATGTAAAATGTAAACAGCAAAATATATAGAATGAGTTGTATTAGAATTCCTGTATGTTTTTAACACAAAATAATTTAGTCCATGGAGTCTGCATGGCTGATATGAATGAAATATTAATTGATTTCATAAAGAGAAGGACGATTTTTTGAAGTTTCAGGCATAGAGTTTAATTTTTTGTAGCTCCATGGTCTTAAACAAAATGTTTAAATAAAATAAATTATTATAGTATTGTGATGAATGAAATGAATGGGAGAAAGTTATGAATGAAATCCTGTTTTTATAGAGAGATCCAGGCGTGTTATTTTTTCTATGACGTCATTTGAATGAATTTCAGTTGTTTTCGATGAAGTTTTCAGATATAATAAATTATCGTAGTATTATGATAATTCTAAAACTATTACCGAGGAATGTATAACATTTTAGAGATGTTTAAACCAGGCAATTTATATTTCAATGTCGTCATTTGAATGAAGTTCATTTTTTTCGATGAAGGTTTAAGTTTTCAAATATAATGAATGCTTTAAGCATGATTGATCTTTCTTGTTTTAATTTGATGTGGTTTTATGATATATTTATTTGATCCTCGAGAACGATTCATGCTAGCGTTCTAAAGTTTATATCAATCGTTTTCTAATGAGAAGTTGCAACCTAAATGACTATTTACATAACTTTATTAAAAGTACTGTTTTCTTATGATTCTTTCAAATTTCATTTCAAAATTTAGGGTTTCTTTTCTTTGCGTTTAAATCAATAGGCTTTCAGTACCGTGGGAATGCTTTTTTATCCAAAATGTGTTCGAATCGCATTATTCTTTCGTGAGATATCGTCTTCTCAGACCCACTGAAACACACACGCACATAGACATCACCTCATAAACATTTGTTTTGTGTTCAGTGATGCTTAAAACGTGTTCTTCCTTCAAAAATTTGAACTCGAATTTTCGACCCATCACAATACTTTCCTTATACCTTATACTACGCATAGAAGGAAAGTAAAAATTGCAATATTACAAAACTTTGATAACATTGCGCACAGATAAAATTGATACTTCATGTTCTGTCTAATATTGAAATTATTTTAACAAATACAGTTTACATTGCTGCATAAAGTTCTATTTAAAAGCGCATTACTTCATACATTTTAAATGTCTAAGCTTTAAAATTGACGCATTTGCATTCTGGTATTTTAAATCAGATTTGAATTCCACAATTTCAAACTTTAGTTGCATACCAGTTTTATCTCAAATTGAAAATTAACCGGATTTTAGATATTGTTCATTCCAGAACGATTTATGATTTTGGAAAGCGTGCGTAACTACATATTTAACAATAGACATGTTCTTAATTCGTTTTTAGTTCAGATTGAAATTGAATTATAACCCATCATTTTCAATTCCGCGCCACAATTCTGATTAAAATGAGGAGATGGAAGCTTACATGTGCCAAAAAAGTATTAATAAATATACAACTAATATAATGTAAACTTTTTGCAGAAAAGCTCAAACATTCATCAAAATAACCAAGGAAAATAGAAAAGAAAAGGTTCGTTAGAGCTCATTCAGACGTAAGACTCTTCAAAAAGAGAGGGTTTTATAAATAGATCAATTTTACCTTCATGATAAATATTGTGGTTGTGGGTTGATACCTGAAACTTTTAAAATTCAAACTGACAATCATCGAATGACAAATGTTATAACAACAACATTTTTGAAATGTAAAAGTAAAAAATTACACATTTTTTCCATAGTTATTTCACTGAATATGTATGTTTCCTATAAAACGTTTATATTAACTTATTATTACTTGGCAGAGTCCACTTCAAAGGTAAGAACTTTTAATTAAGTCCCAGTAGCACAACGGCATTAGCTGAACTGTACGAAGATCCAGGTGTCGATTCTCACTTGGGACAGCACACTTTACAAAGGCTCCCGAACAAATCAACTCTATAGGCTAATTCAAATATGTCGGAGGCCTGAGGGTGACCTCAATACGACAAAACGGATTCAGTATAATCTGGTGCATTTTGAGCTCCGATTTCAAATCGGTAATATAACGACTACGCAGGAAGCTAAATAGAAACAGAATAAAAATAGCAACAAGAGATTAACCTCAGGTAAAAACAGCAGGAGATGGTCAGTCTAATTATCCGTTGAACACCAATCTGGCCATAGAGGTAAAGAATGCAGAGTCTGCTTCAATAATAAGAGCTTGTCAATTCCTCGCAGTAGCTCAAATGTAGAACATCGGTTGGCCTGTACAAAAGACCAGGTTTCGATTTCCTGTTGAAACAGCTATGTTCTTTACAATTTTCGCCCAAACAAATCAACGCTGCATGTTAGTACAAAGATGTCGGAGGCCTGAAGGTAGCCAGTCCTAATACTTCTAGCACGGATTCAGTAGACTCTGATCTTTTGAGGACAGATTTCAAATCGGGAGGACAACGATCACGAAGGAAGCTAACCTGGAAAATAAAAGTAGCAGCAAGATACTACCTGAGGTAAAAAAAGTAGGAGGTGGCCTGTCGGACTTTTATTTGAACACCAATCTGGCATTAGAGGGTGCAGAGTCTGCTTCAACGATAACAGCTAATCAATTCGTCCCAGTAGCTCAACGGTAAAGCATCAGCTGGTCTGTACGACAATCCAGAGTTCGATTTCCAGCTATAACAGCGATATTCTTTTCAATTTTCGTCGAACAAACCATCCCTGCAGGTTAGTGCAAATATGTCCGAGAGCTGAAGGTGACCCTAATACGACTAGCACGGATTCAGTAGACTCTGGTGTACTGAACGCCTATTTCAAATCGAGAGGACAATGAACACACAGAAGCTAACCTGGAGGATAAAAATAGCAGCAATAGACTAACCTGAGGTAAAAATAGCAGAAGGTGGTCAGTCAGATTGTCAGTTGAATACCAATATCAAATTAAAGGGTGGAGAATGCAGAATATACTTCAACGGTAAGTGATTGCAATTCCATCCCAGTAGCTCAAATGTAGTGCATCGGCTGGACAGTACGAAGCTCCAGGATTCGATTCCCGGTTGGGACAGCAAGGTTCTTTATAATTTATTATTGATACTTTAGGACATGCACACGCACACGAAACAAACATTTAAAAAAATTATTCCGACAAATGCTTCATAGATACTTATGTTTGTTATGGTATTAACGTTAGTGTACGGTTGAAAAATGTTTACAGCGAATTTAAATCTCAGACTATAGTCAATTATATATATGCCTTTCAACTCGGAGACCTAAACATCTAAATACTAAACATCAAAAACTGTGTTTCAAAATTTATGTAAAAATAATTTCAAAGAAGAATGTCCGGTTTTAAATATATATATATATATATATATATATATATACGGAATGTATTGTTTGTTTATTGGTGGCAGATATTTTGCCATATTATTATTCCTTGGAAATTTGGCCCAAAAATGTCTATTTCTAAAATCTGCTATAGATATCGCATAGATAATAACTGATATAGATACATCGGCAATTTCTGATGAGAGTGGGGGTGTTTACTAACAATTTTCACTTACGGTTATTTTAGCATTTTCGTTTAATAAATTGGCATTTTACTTGTAACGTATGTTTTTCATTATTGGCAATTGATAGAGGTTATTTGAAAATTTATATGGAATTGAAACAAATTGAAATTGAAACAAAAGTATAGTGGTTCACTAAGAATTTTCACTGCCTGTTGTTTTTCCATTTCAGGCTCAAAAAAATTCCTTAAAACATATAATTTTGGGGATTGATTATGATCTATAATTATAGATGATCTGTAATTATAAATAGAACTTACATAATTATTAATATGGAATTAAAATAAATTTTGAATAAAGTAGAGTACACAAAGAATTTTCACTGCCGCTCCTATTCCAATTCAGGTTAAAAAATTTCCTTAAAACATCTATTTTTTAGGATTGGTTATAATCTATAATTATAGATGATCTATAGTCATAAATAGAACTTATATAATTATTAATCTGGAATCAGTATTAAGTTAGTTAGGGTTTTATAGAATCCAATATCCGATGCTGGCGACTTTACTTCCGATTTCAAAATCTATATTTTCCTTAAATTATTTATTTCTCTGAATCTGCTATAGCTATAGCTAAGACGGTGACGTCATCATCTAATTCCAGATGGGGTTAGATGTTTAATAAAGATTTCCAATGTCGGTATAGAACCTTTTCATCAAACGTCTATTTCACAATATTGGCTACAGATAAAGCTTAGATGATGACTAATGTGAATTTAGGATTTAATTCCAGAGAAGGTTGTTTGTATGTGTCTGAGGAGATATATTGAAGATTTCAACTTTTGGGTTTTTTTCACTTCCGGTTTAAAAATATTCCTTGAGACATATATTTCTCTCTATTGGCTATAGATACAGCTTATACTATAAACTCATCATATGCGAATTATAATCTAAACATTATATTATTACTGATATACGAGGAATATGGTGTGTCGCGAACTCCCTTAATTAAAAAGGAAAATTAACTTTCCCTGCAATACATTAGTATTCGAATCTGGAAACGCCGGATTATGCCACGAAATCTGATAATGTACAAGTGCGGCTCATGAAGTTAGAAAGAAGGAGATAAAACTCCTATGGATGGAACTCTTGATAATGCCATAATGATTTGAGAATTATACTTAGGTATATCTAGTGTTAGTAAAGTAGCTGCTATTGTTAGTTGACACAACAGACAGGCGTAGTATTTAGTATATGTATTTTTGACTATGTTTAAATTAAGGGTTCCCTAATTATGAGCATAATTAACCAGTATTTTTTCATAGTTGCAGGATTGCGAACAGAATATAGGGAAATAAAAATAAATTGAAAGGTAAAATGATTTTGAATAAGTGATATTCTTTATTGTTTCAGTTCTGATTTGAATCGCGCTAACAATTTAATTTTACAAAATTGTCAGTTTAGATAAATATTTTAGGCCTTTCACCGTAGAAATTCATACGCCGTAGGACTATTTATCCTATCCCAGCGCGAGCTGAATTAATATCTCAAACGATATTGGCGGTTGCTTGATATGAAGTTTTAACTTCTTACATTTATCTCCATGGTTCTCATAGGTAAATTCAGCAAACATATGTGGCTTTAGAATAAACTAGTGTGGCTTTAGAATAAACTAGTGTGGCTTTAGAATAAACTAGTGTGGCTTTAGAATAAACTGAACATTGCATTTTGTTAATTTTGGAACTCGACATGTAACGTATTGGTGATATCGATGCAGTATAAAAATATATTTCCCCTTTCATAGAATGAGTTTTATGTTATTTTGTGTAATATATTTGTATTTATTCTACTATGAGGGATCATCGAACATCCTAATTCGGAAGGAAGTGTATCTTCTATAAAAACAGGTGAACTTTAACGTCGTTGTGACATATACCCTCACAGCAAAGATCGTCACATGTGTGACAGTGATGTTGTAGTCACGTGATCCCTGGGTCACAATGTGACATCACATTTGTGACTTCTATGCGACGTTACGTATTAGTAACTTTGTAACTTCATTGTGACTATATTCTGTGACGTTTCCACAATCTAATTAACACGTAACAATGTGACGACATTGCAATGGCGATTACAATGTGAAGTCACAAACAAGTTAATATGTGATGTCACAAACGACCATGAAAATGACCAAAATGACTTCGCGATGACCTCAATATAACATTGCCGAGACGTACTGCGACGTTCTGTGACGTCCCAAAGTCACAGTGTGACGTAAATCTTACGTCACTGTGAAAAAAAAATGCTGTTAGGGATATGGTTTTATTGGAAATCAATCCATTACATAATTAAGATACAGAGATGGAAATACAAAACAGAGAAAACTAACTAAACGCAAAAAAATAATATTACAAAAATAATATTACAAATATTATAAAAAAAAAAACACAAAGCCCAATGAGAAGAGGTCGATGAAGGGGTCGCGAATTCAGAGACAATCCATATAACTTCCAGCTTACTGCAAACATCAACTTGCTATTTTGAATCTTTATCTTAACTCGGGTGCACTGAAAGGTGACTTAATTCACAACATCAGCACTGCAAATGGGGAACACATCCGTTTGCCGAATTCCTATCGTACTTCGGTGTTCGGCCAGGAAATTCTGACCCGTTTTTAATCTAAAATTGCTCACTGCCTCCCGAGGAGGTTAGTTGATACAGTTTAAAGTATTAGAATCGCATTTCCTTTCCCTGCGACACCTGGATTTAACATTGAATTCCGGAGGAGTTAATGAGAGAGTTTTCATTTGCTACTCTGAAAATGATTCTTGCTGTGTTTACGAAAACTCGCATAAGTAAGTATAAGAGAACAAAAGTTCTTAACATTTGCTTTAAAACTGAAGACTTGCCGTCATAAGAAAGCTCTTTCATAAATCTCTTGTTAGTTTTGTTTCCGAATGAAGAAATAACCATATAAATGTAACAAAGAAAATTCCAGTTACAAATGAGATATATGCGATAACAATAATTTATAGCTTTTGCATATTTTATTTTTATTTCTACCGACTAAAACTCTCTGATAAAAGAGAAGTATTTTTCTACGGTCATTAAATAATTTGATAAAAAATGCTCTGTTATAATTTGTGTTCCATGAATTTATTTTGAACAAGAAAATTTTACACAACATTTACTTGCCTGCCTAACATCCATATATATGAACTCCCTTTTGTTGTATTTTCCCTATTTAGTGATGTTCTGCTGTTAAAAAAAACGGCTACTATATATTTTTTTCATTTATTCAAAGCAGTTTTATTCAATTTTTATTTGCTTCGCAAATAGAGAATGTGTTCTGAAAAATGAATCATTGAACACTCATTTATATTTGTATGCAGAGAGCATTGAATACAAACAAATATTCCTAATATCCGAAACTTAATTTGGAAAATACATAAATAAATGGATTTGAAATGATATGAGTTTTTATTTCACATTTTTTAAATGAAATAAATTATTTATTGTTTGATTTAATGTCATAAATCTTTGACCCTTTTTTCCACCACTAAATGCTATAATTTTTGTTGCTGTATTTTATTTTAAACAAAATATTACATTGTTCTAATTGCAATACATATTTTTATGATAAATGTGATTTTTATTGTGATCCAGAAAAAAGAATATATGTCTCGTGAAAAGATTGGGGTATTTATTATTTATTTATATGGGCAGTAATTATAGTGATAGTTTTAGGAAGAGTTTTCGTTGCGTACCAAAACATACCCCACATTTCTAGCAGTCTAGCTAACTAACTAGTTCAACTAAATATCCTATAATAAAAGCACTAAAAATACTGGATACTAAAATGACGGCACGTCGTTTTTTTTACTACTTAATTATTTATTAAAATATTCCACTTCACTTAAACATTTAATTACATTATACAGTAATCATATAATTTTAGGTTTAAATCCAATCTGGAAACGATTGTGATAACAAAAATGCGCGAGGTATTGAAGTTCAAATTAAATATTTTAGATGTTCCATTATATTTGGGAGCCATTATAACAGCTAAATCCGACTGCAGTTATCCTGATTTTCTTTGTTAATTGAGCACTTTAGTTGCTGTTATACTGTTAAAATGGTATGGCCATTCTACTTAATCGAACTCAGACAATTCTGTAGTGAAACGTGAAACTTTCGAACTTACTGCAAAGCAGAAAATAAACATTTCAAACATTTTTTTCGTTACCAAGCAGTATCTTGAAAGTAGCAAGAAATGAAGACATTTTACTAAAGGTATTTTCGAAGCTAAATGACTTTTTACAGTTTAAACTATGCAATAAGAAATGTCTAAAGAACAGTTAAGCAACCTTAATAAGCACAAGTAACACAATAAGCAGCATACATCTAGTCGGAGGATACGCTGGCTACCCTTTTAAAATGCAAGCTAACCAACAAATCTAAAGTCCTAAAGATCAGTTTGCGCAAAATGAAGAATTTCCGCAGTGGATTATACACATTTGCGCAATTACACGCATTTGTGCATAATAATTTCTGCAGTGGATTATACATGCCAAAGGAATGGATATTATATACTCAAGGCCTGTATAACCCCTTCTTTTGGCTTCTCCTTTGGAGTTCGATTTTGTTATTAACACTTTACAACATAGTTGAAAAGTGTTTATGACTTTGATCAGTCTGTCTGTCTGTCTGTCCGTTAGTACGATAACTGCCGTAAAAATGACTTTATCAAAATGAAATTTTAGTATGTTTGTCAGACAGTCTGTGGGACCTATGGGAATATAAATAAATAATATCACTTAATTAGTTTTTTATTGAACCCGGGTTGAAAACATGAAATACATTGAACCATATGGGACCTACTTTTTCATACATTTTTTAAGCGAATTTAAATTTCACAAATTGCTTCGAAAATTTTCGGAAATATACAAATTATCCCATAAAATATATAACAAAATTTCAGAAAAATATGTTAGGTGGTTTTTTAAATAAAAAGTATTTAATATAGTGAGAAAAACAAATTTAATTAAATTCTGACTCTTGCTATATCCTCCAGAAAGGAATAATAGATATATTGTATAATAAATATTTTCCAAGAGTTTAATTATTTTGTATATGAGAGGTTTCACATTTTAAAAAAATATGGTAGATAACAATTTTTCAAATTTTTATATAAATTAAATTATTATAGTATTGTGATGAATGAATATATAATAAATTATTATAGTATTATGGTAATTTTAAAATAATAAATTATTGTAGTATTATGATAATTTAAAAAATATTATGGAGGAACGTATCGTATTTTAGAGATATTTATATAAAATTGCATTGATGTTGGAAAGTGTTTCATAATCAATGCTTTATGCATGATTGATCTTTCTTGTTAACACTTTACAACAAAGTTGAAAAGTGTTTGTGACTTTGTTCATTCTGTCTGTCTGTCTGTCCGTTAGCACGATAACTGCCGTAAAAATGACTTAATCAAAATGAAATTTTAGTATGTTTTTCAGACGGTATGTAAGACCTATGGGAATATAAATGAATAATATCACCCAATTAGTTTTGGATTGAACCGGAGTTGAAAAAATGAAATACATTAAGTCCTATGGGACCTAATTTTTCAAACATTTTTTAAGCGGATTTAAAATTCACAAATTGCTTCGAAAATTTTAGGTAATAGTTAAATTGTTCCATAAAATATATAAAAAAAATTCAGCGAAATATATTCAGTAGTTTTTTAAATAAAAATTAAAATAATAATTACACCTCTTATATGAAACGATCACGTGGCCATGATATGAAACGATCACATGACCCACTTCAAAATGATATATGGCATCCATCTTGTTTCAAAATCGTGATTTTTAAAATTCTTTTTAATTCATATTGAGTGTTGTATCCGTCCTAAAACTACTTTATTTTTTCTTAAATTCTGTGCATTTACATACAGAAACAACGCAATTACAATATATTTGCGTTTAAATGCTCATCCAAATTTGATTATTTCTACAACGAAGCCTATTTTTCACCTATGTAAAATGTAAACAGCAAAATATGTAGAATGAGTTGTATTAGAATTCCTGTATTTTTTTAACACAAAATAATTTAGTCCATGGAGTCTGCATGGCTGATATGAATGAAATATTAATTGTTTTCATAAACAGAAGGACGATTTTTTTCGATGAAGTTTTAAGCATAGAGTTTAATTATTTGTAGCTCCATGGTCTTAAATAAAATGTTTAAATAAAATAAATTATTATAGTATTGTGATGAATGAAATGAATGGAAAATTATTTATGAATGCAATGCTGCTTTTATAAAGAGAGCCAGGCGTGTTATTATTTCTATGATGTCATTTGAATGAATTTCAGTTGTTTTCGATGAAGTTTTCAAATATAATAAATTATTGTAGTATTATGATAATTCTAAAATTATTACCGAGGAATGTATCATATTTTAGAGATGTTTAAACCAGACAATTTATATTTCAATGCCGTCATTTGAATGAAGTTCATTTTTTTTCGATGAAGGTTTAAGTTTTCAAATATAATAAATTAATGTAGTATTGTGATAAGTTTTAAAATGTTACCGAGGAATGTATTTCATTTTCGACATGTTTAAATAACTGAATTGCATTGAAGTTGGAAAGTGTTTCATAATCAATGCTTCAAGCATGATTGATCTTTCTTGTTGATCTTCTATTTGGTAAGCCTCCACCCTGTTTCTTTTTTTTTGCGCCATTTACTCTTTGAGACTTCGGGTTTGTTGGTTCTCTGGTACTGATAAAGGGGATCCAGCGTATTTTTGAAACAGATGTATGCCACTTATTGTGTTATTTTTGCTTGTGTACGTTGCTTAAGCTTTTCCTTATCCTCTGCAGAAAGAGTATTTTACTTATTGAAGAAATAATTACTTATTAATCTAATAATTTATTTTTCATATCTTGTATATTTTGCCCGTAATTATTCATTTTGCAAAGAATATCGTTTGGAATATGTTTACTTTTATTTATTATTTTCACACAAAATGAAATGCATAATTTAATCTCTTAGTTTCCCTTCATGACAATTTGATATCGCTTCTAGGACATTATTGCTGTTCCTGAAAATATTTGAAAGGCCGGCTTTTATTTCGTAATTTAATGATGTAGGAATTTATCATGAGGAAATGGATAGGATTAAATATATTAAATAGATAAGATATGATTTATGTTATTACTATCCCAATAAAAAATAACATTTACTATTTGAATAGTGACTTTCTTTTCAAACATATTTTTTTATTGAGCATTGTTTTGTTTCATTGAAATATGAAGAAGCGTAATGACGTTCGCCTTAATTACATTTCATATACGTTTGTGAAGTTGCAGGCATGCACTCATGCAATGACAATATGGCATGCAATCCCATACAGAGCATGGAATCTTCATTATAAGAGAAATAAAAGATAATTTATTACAAATCGATTAGAATAAATATCTGAAAATAAATTATGCTGTTATTATAAAAATAACATTAGAATACAAATAGCCTTTAATTTTTAACACTTCGCAACATCGTTGAAAAGTGTTTATGACTTTGTTAACACTTTAAAACATAGTTAAAAAGTGTTTATGACTTTGTTCATTTTGTCTGTCTGTCTGTCTGTCTGTCTGTCTGTCTGTCCGTTAGCACGATAACTGCGGTAAAAATGACTTTATCAAAATGAAATTCTAGTATGTTTTTTAAACGGTCTGTGGGACCTATGGGAATATAAATAAATAATATCACCCAATTAGTTTTTTATTGAACCCGGATTGAAGAAATGAAATACATTGAACCCTATGGGACCTAATTTTTCAAACATTTTTAAGCAAATTTAAAATTCACAAATTACTTTGAAATTTTTAGGAAATATTCACAATATCCCACAAAATATACAAAAAAATTTCAGTAAAATATGTTAACTAGTTTTTTAATTAAAAATTATTTACTTTAGGGAAAGAAACAAATTCAATTAAATTCTGACTTTTGGGACATCCTCCTGAAAGAAAAAAGAGAAATATATATTATATAATGAATATCTTTCCAAGGGTTTAATAATTTTGTATATGTGAGAGACTTCAAATTTTAAAATAAATATGGTAGAATAATTTTTCAATTTTTTTTTAAATTTTTATATAACTCTTCATGATATACTTATTTGATGGTATTTTTAATGCAATTTCCGAAGTCCTATAGAGTTAAAATTTGGTACACAGCTAAAGTTTGTTGAACATTTTATTCTACAAAAATTTGGTGGATCTTTAAATATAGATCATACATTTGTTTCAAAATGGCCTGCAAATAATCCCCGTTCACTTCTATAAATCATTGTTAAAAATTCTGATGTGGGCAGCACATGTCTTTCCCTTAAGACTCATATTCACGTTCTCTTTATTTCTTCAATAATAATTTGAGTTTATCTGCACAAAATAACAGCCATAAGTATTTTAAATGGCATTGAATTTGCACGTTAAACTTAAATTTAGTTCTCATTTGATAGATGGACTTGTCAAAGGTGGCGTAGCGAAAACGCGAAAAAACTAGAATATCTCAAGAACGGCTAGTCCTAGAGTAGTGGGGTTAGTCTTATACTTTTTGTTGTCAAAAATCACCTATAAAATAGGAATTTAATTGATATAATTGAGCACACGTTGTCTTTTATTTTTATATTTAACGATTTTTGCGGGCCATTTCGCAAAAATAGCCCGTTCCTTTTTCCCGAATCGTACTAGAATAATCTACAAATGATTTATATACCCAATTTTGTTTAATTTGGTATATAAATCACTTGTAGGTTATTGAAATATTATACACTAAATTTTGCTAAACTTGTTCCATTAGTTTTTAGCTAGAGTGGATAAAGGCAATTTCTGCCGGCCATTTCGCAAAGAAGGCAGATTATTTTATTACGAATCGTACTATAATCTAATGAACATCAGGACTTCCCACAAAAAACATACCTACCAAATTTTATGAAATTCGGTCCATTAGTTTTTCAATTAGAGTGGATGTAATATCCCCACAGACCCAGAGTAACATACACAGATACACCCTTACACACACAGACGTCTTCCTAAAAATAGTTTTTTCGTCTTCTAGAAGTCCCAAAACGTGTAGATCCTTCGAAAATTTGAGTTTCGATCTTCGGCACGATTCCAATACTTTGAATACATACAAACACACACACACACATATATTATCTGTGTATTTGTGTATTATCTGTGTATCTAAATTCCGTGCCTATGCAATTACAATAGTTGTGATTTTAAATGATCCCTAAACTTTTATTATTTCTTCAACTAAGCCTAATTTTAACTTATGCAGAATGCAAATATCTCAAGCGATTGTAAGGTGAGTTACATAAGAATTTCTGATTTTTTTTCACACAAAATTTAGCTCTGGAGTCTGAAATACAAGTTATATGAATGAAATAGTCATTGATTTTGCATAGAGAATCAGATGACTTATATTTCGATACAGTTTTAAATATTTAAGTATAATAAATTACTGCAGTACTGTGATAATGTAAAAGGTATCACCACTGAATGTATCACATTTTAAAAATTTTTAAATGAAATTGCATTTCAGTTGGAAAGTGTTTCATAATCAATGCTTATGCATGATTGATCGTTCTTGTTTTTTGTTATTTTTGTTATTTTAAACTTACAGTTAAATTTATAATAGTTTTATTATGTAATTACACATATTTTACAAATATTTGTTTGTTTATAACATATGAAATTATCATTTAAAAATTTTTTCTTTCAATTACTGATTATTCAATTTATACAAAGAATACCGTTATGGGAGTGTATAATATAATTTTTTCTATTATCCTTATTTTGAAGAGCACAGATAACTATTAATATTGTTATTATCATTTTAATATAATTTTAGATTGAAGTAGAAGATATTTAAATCTTTTTATTTTTCAATATGATATATTTATATATTTTAGATGTGAGTATTTTTTAATATTATATTCTTTTAAATGTAGTAACGCGGTGGTTGAGCGGTCACGGATCACATTTCGTCGTTCTCGCTTGGCTGACGGGTTGTACGTTCAAGTCGCACCTGAGATATTGTGTTGTTGGGCCCAGTGTGCTCTGCTCCCACTGGTGGGCTGGGGCAACGTCATGTGACTGCGAAATGGTTCATGATGCCGCCCGATTTATAGGTAAATGTGGAAATGTATTATGTCAGTGGCCATTTATAATAAATAAATATATTTTTGTTATTTACACAGTTGCTAGTCAAAACACCTAGATCTTACGGCTTACAGAAAATCGGTGTTTTACACATTCATAGCTCTATTCTGTAAGTTGCAGAATCCACTGCGATGATAGCAGCTTGCAATTTCGTCAAAGTAGCTCAACGGTAGTGCATCGCTTGGCGAATTTGGAGATCCAGGGTTCGAATCCCGATTAGGACAGCAATGTTCTATACAATAGCGAAAAAATCAACCCTGTAAGTTAGTGCAAAGCTTTCGGAGGTCTGCAAGTGACCCTAGTACGACTAGTACGGATTCAGTGGATTCTGAAAGATTGAGCGCCGATTTCAAATTTAAGAGGATAACGACAAGGCAGGATACAAACCTCTGCAAAAATAGTAGTAGCAGGAGGCTAACCTAGGGTAAAAATAGTAGGAGGTTGTAAGTCAGATTGTCAGTAGCCCGCTAATCTGATATTAGATGTTGGAGAATGCAGAGTTAGTTCACTTCGACGATAAGAGTTTGCAATTTCGTCCAAATAGCTCAACGGTAGAGCGTCTGCTAGCCAATTACAAGATCCAGGGTTCGGTTCCCGGTTGAGGCAGCATGGTTCTTTGCAAAGTATTTACAATATTTTCAACAAATAGAAGTTTGTTCATTAAACTTTAGTGAATTTATCTGACTGTTTGAAGAGCTCATTTGAAAATTTGATTACTTTGTCATTAAAAACGTCGAGCTCTTCTTTGGTTAAGACTTTATCTTGGCGTTCGAGAAATGTACCTGATTCTGGCATAAAGTACAGATTGTTGAAATAAAAATAAGATATGGAGAGAATGGATGTATGGATTCGTTTAAGGCAATGTTTACTGGGCAAAGAATAAGAGGCATTCTGAGAGCCTATTGAGTGAGTGGCATTTTTATCCCTGGAAGTTCAGTTGGCTGAATTAGAAATCCAGACATCAAAGAGAAAACTTCTCACATAAAGTGGATTTAGTGTCGGAAATAAATTTGTACCAGAGATGTAAAAGAGGTTTATGCGATTTAGCGAAAAAAAAATTACGACACGGTACACTTATGGGATTTTATTATAATACAATTTATCAACTTACACAGTTGGATGAGAAAAATACATGACATTTCTGAAATCTGGAAGATAGAGTAGGAGATAGTGAAGGTCATATTATTAATTATAGCTAATTTATGGCTGATACAACGATAGAGACATTTGAATTCTTGTATTTGCAACAATTTATGAGTTCTCTGATATCCCTGTTTATTCCTTTCTGGACACGATGCCTCTCAAACAAATTGAGAGAATCGAATTAAATTTGTCATAGTTATTTAAACTGATTATCTATCAGTCTCCTAGGACCAAAAGACAATTTTATTTATTTATTTTCAATTTATTTCAAATTTCGAAAAACATTAAAAAGAAAATATTGTCATTTTTCAACAAAGAACTCAAATAATCCTTTCACCACCAGTGATTCTTGATTTAGAGGCTATTGCCGCTAGTTTTCACGGATCAGACGATCAAATAGGCATCAAACGAGCTCAAAACTTATGTTATATTTTCCCCGGTAGATGTATTTACATTGAAGCATCATGCATGTTTTTTGCTTTCTTCAACTAAGAACATGATCTCCAGTACAGAAACATGGAAATCATGATTTTAGCCCACATACCTTTGATAAAATCAAAGTGTTCACAAAAATAGTAAAAATACTTCTACCTCATGGTATATACAAGCTGCATGGTATATACAAGCAACAAAATGCTCTAAGCAGTACTTTCTATTAACTTCCTACTGACTTGTAGAGAAATTTAAATTATATTTTTCTACCGGTTTATTTTATACAAGCATGAATTAGTCGACATTGACTGGGTCAAAATCTCACTGGGTAAATAATACAGATTACCTATAAGCCTACTCACTTTCAAAATCCCCTGTTTTGAACTAAGACCATCCCCACGTATTGTGTCTATCCTAATCATTTAGATTTAATACATGTGGTGTCTTACGTAACAGTTTTATGCGCATGAGCACAAACGTCCACGGCTTACAACAAAAATGCTATTTTTTGTGATGTCCACCACCAACGGAAGGAAGAACCGGATTTAAAACTTCGATGTTTATGTTTTTAATTGGAAATTGAATGAAAATCAGGAAATAGAGTAATTAAAATTTTTTATTTGAGTGATAAGATATACACTCATATTTTCTGCCAATGAAATGCTTTGTATAAAAATATGCTAATCGTTACAACTAACGTACATCGATCTTTCCGACGATGTCAAGATGAAAACTCTGATAATATGATTGACGATAAGAAACCGATTTCTGTAGAACTCGCTCAAAATTGCGCTTCAATATAACTAAAAAACTAATTCATTTTTTCTAAAAATCAAGCAGAACAGGAGTTCAGCTAACATAGTACCTAATATTGCGGTTGTCAAATATCTTGATAGCCCGCTGCAGACGACACATATACACACACATACAGAAAAACAAACATCTTATAACTTTCCTTATATACAATAATGTATAAGGAAAGTATTGTGACTGGACCGAAAATTCGAATTCGAGTTTTCGACGTGAGAGCACGTTTCTCCCGTCGAAAACTCGTTTCAAACATCCCTGATCACGAAACGAACATTTTTGAGGTGATGTCTGTGTGTGTGTGTGTGTGTGTGTGTGTGTGTGTGTGTGTGTGTGTGTGTGTGTGTGTGTGTGTGTGTGTGTGTCAGTGAGAGTGTGGAGATCATATCTCACGAACGAATGGAACAATTCAAATGAAATTTGGTACAAAAATCACAATCCGTGAATACTGGAAGTCTATTGTTTTTAAACACAATCGACAAACATTTTTGAGATGATGTCTGTGTGTGTGTGTGTGTGTGTGTGTGTGTTTGTCATTGAGTCCGTGGAGACGATAACTGAAGAATGAATGGACCGATTCGAACGAAATTGTGTACAAAAATCACAATCCGTGAATACTTGAAGCCTATGGTGTTTATGCCCAATCGAATGTCCAAAACCCTCCTAAATTTTCTAGTGAAATTTTGAAAAAATCATTAAAAAATCAAAACCATTAATAAAGTTACGCAAATAGGCATTTCATATGTAATTTTTCAGTAAAAAACAATTGACACAAATTTTAGAACGCTAGCATGAACCGTTCTTGAGATATTGCACATTTTTCAAAAAAATTGTCAAAAAATCATGTAAAATAAAAAAAAATATTACTTATTGAGAAACATGTTCACTTTTTATATGTAATATCATGCGATAAATTTGGTGACATCATTCTCGTGAATTTAACTCGTTCCATTCATGAAAAAAGATACTTTGAGTAATACTTTTGTATTTGAACGCCAATAGTCATTTATCTGCTGTAAGAATAACTTATTTCTCCATCCATAACTCTTGGCGAGGTTTTGGCGACGAATTTGATGGAATGTCGTCAACTTGGCGGCTTGTTTAAATGTTGCTAAATTAACGATAAACTCGCCAAATGGATTAAAATAAGGCTAAATCAATGAAAATGACGACTATTTGACGAAAATTCAATATCTTGGAAAGAATATATCTACTATAAAAATAACCTATTTTTTTACTGTTAAAGTTGTAAATTCATTGCATTATATAAGGCAAGTCATGTTCTGCCCTCATCAGATTTTTTTTATTTTGCAAGATTTGTTTATTTTTTTTTCACTACATGTAGATTACTTACTGAACTTGCAAACCAATTTTATCATGAATAACTTTTCGAAAGTGAATTACTGCAAAGCGCATTTGAATGCACCAATACTTTATTTTCTAAATTCAGTTTTGAATATCTAAATAAGTTTTGAGTCACTACGCATTCTAGTAAAAAAAACATGTCTTTAAATATTTTTTCAACATAGGTTAAATGTAATTTTATTTTAGTACATACAACATTATACAGGAAGTTTCAAAACGTGATTTATTCCTACTTTTGCCATTAAGCCCACCTGTCACTTCGGGAAAACCTTACTTAGCTTGATCAACGCTGGGTGTCAAAATACTCCGGTCTAATGCAGTCATAAATTTTCTCGAAAAGTGAAAAGATACTTTCCCTGTCAGTTGCTCGTTATAACATATAGCAGGGATTTTTTTTATTGTACTTCCTAAAGGTAACGTGGAGTTATAATGTAACGTTAAAATTATCTTCAAATATTCAATTTCAGTATAACCTTTATGAAAATACCAAATATGGATATTTTTTGAAGTTTAAAGTAATTAACCGTTATGCATGATGCAATAAAGATAAAATGTTTGCCTTTGGCTATAAATATTTTTAAATTATTAAAAATATAAACAGTAATTGTAAGACCAGGATTCACGTAGGCAGTTTTATATGTGGATTTATGATATCTATCAGGTCAGATAATGGCATCAGACTGCAAGGCGCCAATGTATTGCAGCTCTGACCCGAGAGGTCAGAAAAGACTATAAATAAGGGGGCTTCAAGCACAGGTTGGGCGAGCCAGAGCAGTTACTGAAGGCTAAAGGAAAAGACATGGGATTGGTTAAGAAGTTAAACCAATATGGAAGAAGTGCTACCACGTCACACTGAGGTAAACCAATGGTCATCGAAGAGGTATATCAGACCTCCGACAAATAGATGTGGCAACCGAGAGAAGGTTCTACAGATTCAGAGATAAAACAGAGGCCATTCAGTGTAACAAGTCGAGTTCAGTAGTAGACCAGTTAGAGTAAGAGAGATATGAAACAGAGATCAGTAAGAGTTCAGTAGTAGAGCGGATCCATGGGATTGGTTAAGAAGTTAAACCAATATAGAAGCAATGTTACCGTGTCGCTCTGAGGTCAACCCATGATCGCCGAAGAGGCATATCAGACCTCAGGCAGAAAGAGGGGATAACCGAGAAAAGATTCTACAGATTCAGAGGTAAAACAGAGATAATTCAGAGTAACAAGTCGAGTTCAGTAGTAGATCAGTTAGAGTAAGAGAGATATGAAACAGAGATCAGTAAGAGTTCAGTAGGAGATCGCATTCAGAGATCATGAAATAGAGATCATTCAGAGTAATGTAGTGAGATATGTAAGAGTAAGAGAGATATGAGTAACAGTAACAGGCTACCACAGTAAGAAGGAATACACCCATTGAAATATTCCTGATGTTACGCGCACGCAGTGACGTCAGCGTTCAGACGAGAGTCAGTGGTAAGGCTCCTCCTTATAGAGTAGTAGAAGAGCTCTAGTAGAAGAGCTCTAATCAGTGGAGTGACGTCATAAAATGGAGACAAATGTTGCCGAAGAGGCAGTGTGCAATTGCAAGTTGTGTGTAAATGTCCAAATACAAAATTGGAGATATGTGCATATCAAACATTATGAAAGGTCGTAATCAGTTTTATAATAATAAGTTACCTAGTCTCACATGCCGAGTCTCCTGCTTAATTATATGTGGTAATTGTTGTAATTAATTTAATAATGAATAGAATGTTCTTAATAAATAAAGTTAAAATGGGTGCAGTTAATTGTGAGTAGGGTTATGTTAATATATTGTATTCCAGGAACTCGAGCTGAAAGATTATATGGTGGGTTTTAATGCGGCACAATGCAAAGCAATGTTTCACGACTTACGATGTACGACCATGTCCTAAGATTAATTAAATATGTTTCTTAAAGGAAAAGTGAAAGTTTCGTTCTTAAATGTGCACCACAGTAACATAAAATGGCAGATAATATATACGTATAAATAACAAATAATAGTAAGAAATATGTCCATGATATACGGCGCTAATATAGATAAGTTGGTTTTTTATCGATATCAATTTTTGTCATTTCAACAGTTTTAGCGATATTTTCGTAATATATTTACTATTTACTAATATTGGCACCAAAGAATAAGCGAAATATCGGGAATTATGCTTAATAATTCAGGAATTGTATATGGTCTTAGTATCTGTACAGTTAATTACAAAACCACTGATATATGGAAGCACTATGGATACTGTACAAATACACGAAAATGAGGAAACAGTTACCAGCATAACAATCACTATCAAATGACCTGTTTTGTATTTGCTAGAGTTCACTATAATGTATTGATAATTTAATCAGTCATGATTTGTTCAAGAAATGCTATTTTTATACAAAATAAAAATATATGATGCTGTGGGAAAAAATAACACACTTGCTTTTACTTACAATGTGAGCTCAATAAGCTAAATCTCATGCAAATTACTTAATTCATTAGAAAGACTTGTGAAAGAAAATACTTGTATTAATTTCTCATGAACGAGTTATGGTAACTCTTTAAAAATGTTGTCCATGAAATCTAAATCCATGAAAATCTATTCAGATCCATGAAAATCCGGAAGTAGTATATTTAACACTATCATATTATTTGCCCTTTGCATTAAAACTATTGAAGGGGTAAAAAATACGTATAAAAAGTTTAAAACCGAGTGCACTCCTTAAAATTATATTTATACTTTCCTTGTATACATAGTATAATGTATAAGGAAAGTATTGTAACGGATTCAAAAACTCGAATTCGAGTTTTCGATGGGAAAACACGCTTCAAGCAATCATGATCACGAAACGAAAATTTTTGATGTAATGTCTCTGTGTGTATGTCAGTGAGACTGTGGAGACGATATCCCACGAATGAATGGAGCGATTCGAATAAAATTTGGTACAAAAATAAACATTCGCGAATACTCTAAACCTGTTGTTTTTAAATCCAATCGAATGTTTGATGATTTTTTTGATGATTTTTGATGACATTTTTTCATGATTTTTTTCAAAATTTCACTCAAAAATTAAAACCTTTAATAAAGTTACGCAAATAGACATTGTTTATGTAATGTTTCTTTAGGAAACGATTGACATAAGCTTTAGAAAGAATGAACCATTCTTAAGATATTGCACATTTTTCAAATAAATTTATCAAAAAATCCCATAAACAGAAAAAATGTTAACTGTTGATAAAGATGTTCAGTTTTCATATGTAATATCATGCGGTGATTTTGGTGACATTATTCTCGTGGATCTAGCTCCTTCCAGTCATGACAAAAGTACTTAGTAATACTTTTGTATTTGAACGCCAATAGTCATTTAACTGCTATAAGAATAACTTATTTCTCCATCCATAACACTTGGCGAGATTTTGGCGACGAATGTAGCGGAATCTCGCCAACTTGGCACCTTTTTTAAGTTGCCAAATTAACAAATATCTTGTCAAATGGATAAAAATGAAGCTCAATCAATGAAAACCACGACTCATTGACGAAAATTCAATATCTTGGAAGGAATATAAGTATCTACTAAAATAGTAATCTATTTTTTTTACTGTAAAAGTAGTAAATTCATGGCATTATATGAGGAAAGTCATGTGCTGCCCACATCAATTTTTTTAAAAAATCAGGCTTAAAGTATATTGTGGTCGCTGAAATACTTAACAAACACATATTTTATACAAGAAACCTAAATTTTTGATATCTACTGCCATTGTAAAATTACATTTGAGGATATAGTAGGTATAGTATTTATTCTATTTTTACACACATCGCCTTTACACTATTAAAAAAAAATCTGATGTGGGTAACACATGACTTTCCTTATATAATGCAATGAATTTATTACTTTTACAGTAAAAAAGAATAGGTTTTTCTTATAGTAGATACATATATTCTTTCAAAGATATTGAATTTTCGACAATTAGTCGTCATTTTCATTGATTTAGCGACATTTTAATCCATTTGGCGAGATTTTCATTAATTTCACAACATTTCAAACACTCGCCAAGTTGACGACATTCCGCCAAATTCGTCGCCAAAATCTCGCCAAGCTTTACTGACGAAGAAATAAGTTATTCTTATAGCAGATAAATGACTATTAGCGTTCAAATACAAAAGTATTATTCGAAGTGTCTTTTCTCATGAATGGAACGTGTTAGATTCACGAGAATGATGTCACCAAATTTATCGCGTGGTATTACATATAAAAAGTGAACATGTTTCTCAAAATGAAATATATATATTTTTTATTTTATATGATTTTTTGATAATGTTTTTGAAACATGTGCAATATCTCGAGAACGGTTCATGTTCGCGTTCTAAAATTTATGTCAATCGTTTTCTAATGAAAAATTACATAAGAAATGTCAATTTGCGCAACTTTATTAGCGCATTTGATTTTTTGATGATTTGTTTCAAAATTTCACTTGAAAATTTAGGGTAGTTCTGTACATTCGATTACGTTTAAAAACAATAGGCTTCCAGTGTTTACGGATTGTGATTTTTGTACCAAATTTCGTTGGAATCGGTCCATTCGTTCGTCAGTTATCGTCTCCACAGGCTCACTGACACGCACAGACACACACACGCACACACACACACACACATACTTTCACATACACACACACACACAGACATTACCCCAAAAATATTTGATTTGTGATCAGGGATGCTTGAAACGTGCTCTCCCCTCGAAAACTCGAATTCGAATTTTCGACCTCGTCACAATACTTTCCTTATACATTATGTATATAAGGAAAGTAATAAAATTTATAATTTCGCCGTTTTTTTATTAATATTGACACTCCTTTATATTATACCCCTCGGATTCTTGCATATACTCTCTCCCCTTTAACACTAGAATAAATGAGGAATATTTGGGGGAATCATTTCTCAATGTAGTTATGCGGTCAAAATGACCGCATAACTACATTGTACTAGTCCGTACATCTTCCGTTGTTCT
The DNA here is from genome assembly GCA_951213105.1 of Amaurobius ferox. NCBI lineage: Eukaryota > Metazoa > Arthropoda > Arachnida > Araneae > Amaurobiidae > Amaurobius > Amaurobius ferox. Next base: position 94,149,198 of record OX578138.1, on the reverse strand, counting down.
AGTGTTAACATGTAGTAGCACTCACACTGTTAAGGGTATCTTTGATTTCGTCAATAAGTTAAAAAAATTGCTCTCCTTTTAGTACCTGGTGTTATTAAACACCATGCTGTCATTTGACATAATTTTTTTTTCACCAATACCAGTATTGAAAGAGCAATTAATTATTTGAAAAAGAGGTTATATGAAGTTTAATTTTCAGATTTTGAAGTAAAAATATGTTTTGTATAAATTATGATGGGTCGATATATCAGTCGAAAGTCATAAACACTTTACAACAAAGTTGAAAAGTGTTTATGACTTTGTTCATTCTGTCTGTCTGTCTGTCTGTCTGTCCGTTAGCACGATAACTGCCGTAAAAATGACTTAATCAAAATGAAATTTTTGTATGTTGTTCAGACGGTCTGTAGAACCTATGGGAATATAAATGAATAATATCACCCAATTAGTTTTGGATTGAACCCGGGTCGAAAAAATGAAATAACATTGAGCCCTATGGGACCTAATTCTTCAAACATTTTTTAAGCGGATTTAAGATTCACAAATTGCTTCGAAAATTCTAGGTAATATTCAAATTGTTCCATAAAATATATAAAAAAATTCAGCGAAATATATTCAGTAGTTTTTTAAATAAAAATTAAAATAATAATTACACCTCATATATGAAACGATCACGTGACCATGATATGAAACGATCACATGACCCACTTCAAAATGATATATGGCATCTATCTTGTTTCAAAATCGTGATTTTTTTAAGTTCTTTTTAATTCATATTGAGTGTTGTATTCGTCCTAAAACTACTTTATTTTTACTTAAATTCTGTGCATCTACATACTGAAACAACGCAATGACAATATATTTGAGTTTAAATGCTCATCTAAATTTGATTATTTCTACAACTAAGCCTATTTTTCACCTATGTAAAATGTAAACAGCAAAATATATAGAATGAGTTGTATTAGAATTCCTGTATGTTTTTAACACAAAATAATTTAGTCCATGGAGTCTGCATGGCTGATATGAATGAAATATTAATTGATTTCATAAAGAGAAGGACGATTTTTTGAAGTTTCAGGCATAGAGTTTAATTTTTTGTAGCTCCATGGTCTTAAACAAAATGTTTAAATAAAATAAATTATTATAGTATTGTGATGAATGAAATGAATGGGAGAAAGTTATGAATGAAATCCTGTTTTTATAGAGAGATCCAGGCGTGTTATTTTTTCTATGACGTCATTTGAATGAATTTCAGTTGTTTTCGATGAAGTTTTCAGATATAATAAATTATCGTAGTATTATGATAATTCTAAAACTATTACCGAGGAATGTATAACATTTTAGAGATGTTTAAACCAGGCAATTTATATTTCAATGTCGTCATTTGAATGAAGTTCATTTTTTTCGATGAAGGTTTAAGTTTTCAAATATAATGAATGCTTTAAGCATGATTGATCTTTCTTGTTTTAATTTGATGTGGTTTTATGATATATTTATTTGATCCTCGAGAACGATTCATGCTAGCGTTCTAAAGTTTATATCAATCGTTTTCTAATGAGAAGTTGCAACCTAAATGACTATTTACATAACTTTATTAAAAGTACTGTTTTCTTATGATTCTTTCAAATTTCATTTCAAAATTTAGGGTTTCTTTTCTTTGCGTTTAAATCAATAGGCTTTCAGTACCGTGGGAATGCTTTTTTATCCAAAATGTGTTCGAATCGCATTATTCTTTCGTGAGATATCGTCTTCTCAGACCCACTGAAACACACACGCACATAGACATCACCTCATAAACATTTGTTTTGTGTTCAGTGATGCTTAAAACGTGTTCTTCCTTCGAAAATTTGAACTCGAATTTTCGACCCATCACAATACTTTCCTTATACCTTATACTACGCATAGAAGGAAAGTAAAAATTGCAATATTACAAAACTTTGATAACATTGCGCACAGATAAAATTGATACTTCATGTTCTGTCTAATATTGAAATTATTTTAACAAATACAGTTTACATTGCTGCATAAAGTTCTATTTAAAAGCGCATTACTTCATACATTTTAAATGTCTAAGCTTTAAAATTGACGCATTTGCATTCTGGTATTTTAAATCAGATTTGAATTCCACAATTTCAAACTTTAGTTGCATACCAGTTTTATCTCAAATTGAAAATTAACCGGATTTTAGATATTGTTCATTCCAGAACGATTTATGATTTTGGAAAGCGTGCGTAACTACATATTTAACAATAGACATGTTCTTAATTCGTTTTTAGTTCAGATTGAAATTGAATTATAACCCATCATTTTCAATTCCGCGCCACAATTCTGATTAAAATGAGGAGATGGAAGCTTACATGTGCCAAAAAAGTATTAATAAATATACAATTAATATAATGTAAACTTTTTGCAGAAAAGCTCAAACATTCATCAAAATAACCAAGGAAAATAGAAAAGAAAAGGTTCGTTAGAGCTCATTCAGACGTAAGACTCTTCAAAAAGAGAGGGTTTTATAAATAGATCAATTTTACCTTCATGATAAATATTGTGGTTGTGGGTTGATACCTGAAACTTTTAAAATTCAAACTGACAATCATCGAATGACAAATGTTATAACAACAACATTTTTGAAATGTAAAAGTAAAAAATTACACATTTTTTCCATAGTTATTTCACTGAATATGTATGTTTCCTATAAAACGTTTATATTAACTTATTATTACTTGGCAGAGTCCACTTCAAAGGTAAGAACTTTTAATTAAGTCCCAGTAGCACAACGGCATTAGCTGAACTGTACGAAGATCCAGGTGTCGATTCTCACTTGGGACAGCACACTTTACAAAGGCTCCCGAACAAATCAACTCTATAGGCTAATTCAAATATGTCGGAGGCCTGAGGGTGACCTCAATACGACAAAACGGATTCAGTATAATCTGGTGCATTTTGAGCTCCGATTTCAAATCGGTAATATAACGACTACGCAGGAAGCTAAATAGAAACAGAATAAAAATAGCAACAAGAGATTAACCTCAGGTAAAAACAGCAGGAGATGGTCAGTCTAATTATCCGTTGAACACCAATCTGGCCATAGAGGTAAAGAATGCAGAGTCTGCTTCAATAATAAGAGCTTGTCAATTCCTCGCAGTAGCTCAAATGTAGAACATCGGTTGGCCTGTACAAAAGACCAGGTTTCGATTTCCTGTTGAAACAGCTATGTTCTTTACAATTTTCGCCCAAACAAATCAACGCTGCATGTTAGTACAAAGATGTCGGAGGCCTGAAGGTAGCCAGTCCTAATACTTCTAGCACGGATTCAGTAGACTCTGATCTTTTGAGGACAGATTTCAAATCGGGAGGACAACGATCACGAAGGAAGCTAACCTGGAAAATAAAAGTAGCAGCAAGATACTACCTGAGGTAAAAAAAGTAGGAGGTGGCCTGTCGGACTTTTATTTGAACACCAATCTGGCATTAGAGGGTGCAGAGTCTGCTTCAACGATAACAGCTAATCAATTCGTCCCAGTAGCTCAACGGTAAAGCATCAGCTGGTCTGTACGACAATCCAGAGTTCGATTTCCAGCTATAACAGCGATATTCTTTTCAATTTTCGTCGAACAAACCATCCCTGCAGGTTAGTGCAAATATGTCCGAGAGCTGAAGGTGACCCTAATACGACTAGCACGGATTCAGTAGACTCTGGTGTACTGAACGCCTATTTCAAATCGAGAGGACAATGAACACACAGAAGCTAACCTGGAGGATAAAAATAGCAGCAATAGACTAACCTGAGGTAAAAATAGCAGAAGGTGGTCAGTCAGATTGTCAGTTGAATACCAATATCAAATTAAAGGGTGGAGAATGCAGAATATACTTCAACGGTAAGTGATTGCAATTCCATCCCAGTAGCTCAAATGTAGTGCATCGGCTGGACAGTACGAAGCTCCAGGATTCGATTCCCGGTTGGGACAGCAAGGTTCTTTATAATTTATTATTGATACTTTAGGACATGCACACGCACACGAAACAAACATTTAAAAAAATTATTCCGACAAATGCTTCATAGATACTTATGTTTGTTATGGTATTAACGTTAGTGTACGGTTGAAAAATGTTTACAGCGAATTTAAATCTCAGACTATAGTCAATTATATATATGCCTTTCAACTCGGAGACCTAAACATCTAAATACTAAACATCAAAAACTGTGTTTCAAAATTTATGTAAAAATAATTTCAAAGAAGAATGTCCGGTTTTAAATATATATATATATATATATATATATATATACGGAATGTATTGTTTGTTTATTGGTGGCAGATATTTTGCCATATTATTATTCCTTGGAAATTTGGCCCAAAAATGTCTATTTCTAAAATCTGCTATAGATATCGCATAGATAATAACTGATATAGATACATCGGCAATTTCTGATGAGAGTGGGGGTGTTTACTAACAATTTTCACTTACGGTTATTTTAGCATTTTCGTTTAATAAATTGGCATTTTACTTGTAACGTATGTTTTTCATTATTGGCAATTGATAGAGGTTATTTGAAAATTTATATGGAATTGAAACAAATTGAAATTGAAACAAAAGTATAGTGGTTCACTAAGAATTTTCACTGCCTGTTGTTTTTCCATTTCAGGCTCAAAAAAATTCCTTAAAACATATAATTTTGGGGATTGATTATGATCTATAATTATAGATGATCTGTAATTATAAATAGAACTTACATAATTATTAATATGGAATTAAAATAAATTTTGAATAAAGTAGAGTACACAAAGAATTTTCACTGCCGCTCCTATTCCAATTCAGGTTAAAAAATTTCCTTAAAACATCTATTTTTTAGGATTGGTTATAATCTATAATTATAGATGATCTATAGTCATAAATAGAACTTATATAATTATTAATCTGGAATCAGTATTAAGTTAGTTAGGGTTTTATAGAATCCAATATCCGATGCTGGCGACTTTACTTCCGATTTCAAAATCTATATTTTCCTTAAATTATTTATTTCTCTGAATCTGCTATAGCTATAGCTAAGACGGTGACGTCATCATCTAATTCCAGATGGGGTTAGATGTTTAATAAAGATTTCCAATGTCGGTATAGAACCTTTTCATCAAACGTCTATTTCACAATATTGGCTACAGATAAAGCTTAGATGATGACTAATGTGAATTTAGGATTTAATTCCAGAGAAGGTTGTTTGTATGTGTCTGAGGAGATATATTGAAGATTTCAACTTTTGGGTTTTTTTCACTTCCGGTTTAAAAATATTCATTGAGACATATATTTCTCTCTATTGGCTATAGATACAGCTTATACTATAAACTCATCATATGCGAATTATAATCTAAACATTATATTATTACTGATATACGAGGAATATGGTGTGTCGCGAACTCCCTTAATTAAAAAGGAAAATTAACTTTCCCTGCAATACATTAGTATTCGAATCTGGAAACGCCGGATTATGCCACGAAATCTGATAATGTACAAGTGCGGCTCATGAAGTTAGAAAGAAGGAGATAAAACTCCTATGGATAGAACTCTTGATAATGCCATAATGATTTGAGAATTATACTTAGGTATATCTAGTGTTAGTAAAGTAGCTGCTATTGTTAGTTGACACAACAGACAGGCGTAGTATTTAGTATATGTATTTTTGACTATGTTTAAATTAAGGGTTCCCTAATTATGAGCATAATTAACCAGTATTTTTTCATAGTTGCAGGATTGCGAACAGAATATAGGGAAATAAAAATAAATTGAAAGGTAAAATGATTTTGAATAAGTGATATTCTTTATTGTTTCAGTTCTGATTTGAATCGCGCTAACAATTTAATTTTACAAAATTGTCAGTTTAGATAAATATTTTAGGCCTTTCACCGTAGAAATTCATACGCCGTAGGACTATTTATCCTATCCCAGCGCGAGCTGAATTAATATCTCAAACGATATTGGCGGTTGCTTGATATGAAGTTTTAACTTCTTACATTTATCTCCATGGTTCTCATAGGTAAATTCAGCAAACATATGTGGCTTTAGAATAAACTAGTGTGGCTTTAGAATAAACTAGTGTGGCTTTAGAATAAACTAGTGTGGCTTTAGAATAAACTGAACATTGCATTTTGTTAATTTTGGAACTCGACATGTAACGTATTGGTGATATCGATGCAGTATAAAAATATATTTCCCCTTTCATAGAATGAGTTTTATGTTATTTTGTGTAATATATTTGTATTTATTCTACTATGAGGGATCATCGAACATCCTAATTCGGAAGGAAGTGTATCTTCTATAAAAACAGGTGAACTTTAACGTCGTTGTGACATATACCCTCACAGCAAAGATCGTCACATGTGTGACAGTGATGTTGTAGTCACGTGATCCCTGGGTCACAATGTGACATCACATTTGTGACTTCTATGCGACGTTACGTATTAGTAACTTTGTAACTTCATTGTGACTATATTCTGTGACGTTTCCACAATCTAATTAACACGTAACAATGTGACGACATTGCAATGGCGATTACAATGTGAAGTCACAAACAAGTTAATATGTGATGTCACAAACGACCATGAAAATGACCAAAATGACTTCGCGATGACCTCAATATAACATTGCCGAGACGTACTGCGACGTTCTGTGACGTCCCAAAGTCACAGTGTGACGTAAATCTTACGTCACTGTGAAAAAAAAATGCTGTTAGGGATATGGTTTTATTGGAAATCAATCCATTACATAATTAAGATACAGAGATGGAAATACAAAACAGAGAAAACTAACTAAACGCAAAAAAATAATATTACAAAAATAATATTACAAATATTATAAAAAAAAAAACACAAAGCCCAATGAGAAGAGGTCGATGAAGGGGTCGCGAATTCAGAGACAATCCATATAACTTCCAGCTTACTGCAAACATCAACTTGCTATTTTGAATCTTTATCTTAACTCGGGTGCACTGAAAGGTGACTTAATTCACAACATCAGCACTGCAAATGGGGAACACATCCGTTTGCCGAATTCCTATCGTACTTCGGTGTTCGGCCAGGAAATTCTGACCCGTTTTTAATCTAAAATTGCTCACTGCCTCCCGAGGAGGTTAGTTGATACAGTTTAAAGTATTAGAATCGCATTTCCTTTCCCTGCGACACCTGGATTTAACATTGAATTCCGGAGGAGTTAATGAGAGAGTTTTCATTTGCTACTCTGAAAATGATTCTTGCTGTGTTTACGAAAACTCGCATAAGTAAGTATAAGAGAACAAAAGTTCTTAACATTTGCTTTAAAACTGAAGACTTGCCGTCATAAGAAAGCTCTTTCATAAATCTCTTGTTAGTTTTGTTTCCGAATGAAGAAATAACCATATAAATGTAACAAAGAAAATTCCAGTTACAAATGAGATATATGCGATAACAATAATTTATAGCTTTTGCATATTTTATTTTTATTTCTACCGACTAAAACTCTCTGATAAAAGAGAAGTATTTTTCTACGGTCATTAAATAATTTGATAAAAAATGCTCTGTTATAATTTGTGTTCCATGAATTTATTTTGAACAAGAAAATTTTACACAACATTTACTTGCCTGCCTAACATCCATATATATGAACTCCCTTTTGTTGTATTTTCCCTATTTAGTGATGTTCTGCTGTTAAAAAAAACGGCTACTATATATTTTTTTCATTTATTCAAAGCAGTTTTATTCAATTTTTATTTGCTTCGCAAATAGAGAATGTGTTCTGAAAAATGAATCATTGAACACTCATTTATATTTGTATGCAGAGAGCATTGAATACAAACAAATATTCCTAATATCCGAAACTTAATTTGGAAAATACATAAATAAATGGATTTGAAATGATATGAGTTTTTATTTCACATTTTTTAAATGAAATAAATTATTTATTGTTTGATTTAATGTCATAAATCTTTGACCCTTTTTTCCACCACTAAATGCTATAATTTTTGTTGCTGTATTTTATTTTAAACAAAATATTACATTGTTCTAATTGCAATACATATTTTTATGATAAATGTGATTTTTATTGTGATCCAGAAAAAAGAATATATGTCTCGTGAAAAGATTGGGGTATTTATTATTTATTTATATGGGCAGTAATTATAGTGATAGTTTTAGGAAGAGTTTTCGTTGCGTACCAAAACATACCCCACATTTCTAGCAGTCTAGCTAACTAACTAGTTCAACTAAATATCCTATAATAAAAGCACTAAAAATACTGGATACTAAAATGACGACACGTCGTTTTTTTTACTACTTAATTATTTATTAAAATATTCCACTTCACTTAAACATTTAATTACATTATACAGTAATCATATAATTTTAGGTTTAAATCCAATCTGGAAACGATTGTGATAACAAAAATGCGCGAGGTATTGAAGTTCAAATTAAATATTTTAGATGTTCCATTATATTTGGGAGCCATTATAACAGCTAAATCCGACTGCAGTTATCCTGATTTTCTTTGTTAATTGAGCACTTTAGTTGCTGTTATACTGTTAAAATGTTATGGCCATTCTACTTAATCGAACTCAGACAATTCTGTAGTGAAACGTGAAACTTTCGAACTTACTGCAAAGCAGAAAATAAACATTTCAAACATTTTTTTCGTTACCAAGCAGTATCTTGAAAGTAGCAAGAAATGAAGACATTTTACTAAAGGTATTTTCGAAGCTAAATGACTTTTTACAGTTTAAACTATGCAATAAGAAATGTCTAAAGAACAGTTAAGCAACCTTAATAAGCACAAGTAACACAATAAGCAGCATACATCTAGTCGGAGGATACGCTGGCTACCCTTTTAAAATGCAAGCTAACCAACAAATCTAAAGTCCTAAAGATCAGTTTGCGCAAAATGAAGAATTTCCGCAGTGGATTATACACATTTGCGCAATTACACGCATTTGTGCATAATAATTTCTGCAGTGGATTATACATGCCAAAGGAATGGATATTATATACTCAAGGCCTGTATAACCCCTTCTTTTGGCTTCTCCTTTGGAGTTCGATTTTGTTATTAACACTTTACAACATAGTTGAAAAGTGTTTATGACTTTGATCAGTCTGTCTGTCTGTCTGTCCGTTAGTACGATAACTGCCGTAAAAATGACTTTATCAAAATGAAATTTTAGTATGTTTGTCAGACAGTCTGTGGGACCTATGGGAATATAAATAAATAATATCACTTAATTAGTTTTTTATTGAACCCGGGTTGAAAACATGAAATACATTGAACCATATGGGACCTACTTTTTCATACATTTTTTAAGCGAATTTAAATTTCACAAATTGCTTCGAAAATTTTCGGAAATATACAAATTATCCCATAAAATATATAACAAATTTTCAGAAAAATATGTTAGGTGGTTTTTTAAATAAAAAGTATTTAATATAGTGAGAAAAACAAATTTAATTAAATTCTGACTCTTGCTATATCCTCCAGAAAGGAATAATAGATATATTGTATAATAAATATTTTCCAAGAGTTTAATTATTTTGTATATGAGAGGTTTCACATTTTAAAAAAATATGGTAGATAACAATTTTTCAAATTTTTATATAAATTAAATTATTATAGTATTGTGATGAATGAATATATAATAAATTATTATAGTATTATGGTAATTTTAAAATAATAAATTATTGTAGTATTATGATAATTTAAAAAATATTATGGAGGAACGTATCGTATTTTAGAGATATTTATATAAAATTGCATTGATGTTGGAAAGTGTTTCATAATCAATGCTTTATGCATGATTGATCTTTCTTGTTAACACTTTACAACAAAGTTGAAAAGTGTTTGTGACTTTGTTCATTCTGTCTGTCTGTCTGTCCGTTAGCACGATAACTGCCGTAAAATTGACTTAATCAAAATGAAATTTTAGTATGTTTTTCAGACGGTATGTAAGACCTATGGGAATATAAATGAATAATATCACCCAATTAGTTTTGGATTGAACCGGAGTTGAAAAAATGAAATACATTAAGTCCTATGGGACCTAATTTTTCAAACATTTTTTAAGCGGATTTAAAATTCACAAATTGCTTCGAAAATTTTAGGTAATAGTTAAATTGTTCCATAAAATATATAAAAAAAATTCAGCGAAATATATTCAGTAGTTTTTTAAATAAAAATTAAAATAATAATTACACCTGTTATATGAAACGATCACGTGGCCATGATATGAAACGATCACATGACCCACTTCAAAATGATATATGGCATCCATCTTGTTTCAAAATCGTGATTTTTAAAATTCTTTTTAATTCATATTGAGTGTTGTATCCGTCCTAAAACTACTTTATTTTTTCTTAAATTCTGTGCATTTACATACAGAAACAACGCAATTACAATATATTTGCGTTTAAATGCTCATCCAAATTTGATTATTTCTACAACGAAGCCTATTTTTCACCTATGTAAAATGTAAACAGCAAAATATGTAGAATGAGTTGTATTAGAATTCCTGTATTTTTTTAACACAAAATAATTTAGTCCATGGAGTCTGCATGGCTGATATGAATGAAATATTAATTGTTTTCATAAACAGAAGGACGATTTTTTTCGATGAAGTTTTAAGCATAGAGTTTAATTATTTGTAGCTCCATGGTCTTAAATAAAATGTTTAAATAAAATAAATTATTATAGTATTGTGATGAATGAAATGAATGGAAAATTATTTATGAATGCAATGCTGCTTTTATAAAGAGAGCCAGGCGTGTTATTATTTCTATGATGTCATTTGAATGAATTTCAGTTGTTTTCGATGAAGTTTTCAAATATAATAAATTATTGTAGTATTATGATAATTCTAAAATTATTACCGAGGAATGTATCATATTTTAGAGATGTTTAAACCAGACAATTTATATTTCAATGCCGTCATTTGAATGAAGTTCATTTTTTTTCGATGAAGGTTTAAGTTTTCAAATATAATAAATTAATGTAGTATTGTGATAAGTTTTAAAATGTTACCGAGGAATGTATTGCATTTTCGACATGTTTAAATAACTGAATTGCATTGAAGTTGGAAAGTGTTTCATAATCAATGCTTCAAGCATGATTGATCTTTCTTGTTGATCTTCTATTTGGTAAGCCTCCACCCTGTTTCTTTTTTTTGCGCCATTTACTCTTTGAGACTTCGGGTTTGTTGGTTCTCTGGTACTGATAAAGGGGATCCAGCGTATTTTTGAAACAGATGTATGCCACTTATTGTGTTATTTTTGCTTGTGTACGTTGCTTAAGCTTTTCCTTATCCTCTGCAGAAAGAGTATTTTACTTATTGAAGAAATAATTACTTATTAATCTAATAATTTATTTTTCATATCTTGTATATTTTGCCCGTAATTATTCATTTTGCAAAGAATATCGTTTGGAATATGTTTACTTTTATTTATTATTTTCACACAAAATGAAATGCATAATTTAATCTCTTAGTTTCCCTTCATGACAATTTGATATCGCTTCTAGGACATTATTGCTGTTCCTGAAAATATTTGAAAGGCCGGCTTTTATTTCGTAATTTAATGATGTAGGAATTTATCATGAGGAAATGGATAGGATTAAATATATTAAATAGATAAGATATGATTTATGTTATTACTATCCCAATAAAAAATAACATTTACTATTTGAATAGTGACTTTCTTTTCAAACATATTTTTTTATTGAGCATTGTTTTGTTTCATTGAAATATGAAGAAGCGTAATGACGTTCGCCTTAATTACATTTCATATACGTTTGTGAAGTTGCAGGCATGCACTCATGCAATGACAATATGGCATGCAATCCCATACAGAGCATGGAATCTTCATTATAAGAGAAATAAAAGATAATTTATTACAAATCGATTAGAATAAATATCTGAAAATAAATTATGCTGTTATTATAAAAATAACATTAGAATACAAATAGCCTTTAATTTTTAACACTTCGCAACATCGTTGAAAAGTGTTTATGACTTTGTTAACACTTTAAAACATAGTTAAAAAGTGTTTATGACTTTGTTCATTTTGTCTGTCTGTCTGTCTGTCTGTCTGTCTGTCTGTCCGTTAGCACGATAACTGCGGTAAAAATGACTTTATCAAAATGAAATTCTAGTATGTTTTTTAAACGGTCTGTGGGACCTATGGGAATATAAATAAATAATATCACCCAATTAGTTTTTTATTGAACCCGGATTGAAGAAATGAAATACATTGAACCCTATGGGACCTAATTTTTCAAACATTTTTAAGCAAATTTAAAATTCACAAATTACTTTGAAATTTTTAGGAAATATTCACAATATCCCACAAAATATACAAAAAAATTTCAGTAAAATATGTTAACTAGTTTTTTAATTAAAAATTATTTACTTTAGGGAAAGAAACAAATTCAATTAAATTCTGACTTTTGGGACATCCTCCTGAAAGAAAAAAGAGAAATATATATTATATAATGAATATCTTTCCAAGGGTTTAATAATTTTGTATATGTGAGAGACTTCAAATTTTAAAATAAATATGGTAGAATAATTTTTCAATTTTTTTTTAAATTTTTATATAACTCTTCATGATATACTTATTTGATGGTATTTTTAATGCAATTTCCGAAGTCCTATAGAGTTAAAATTTGGTACACAGCTAAAGTTTGTTGAACATTTTATTCTATAAAAATTTGGTGGATCTTTAAATATAGATCATACATTTGTTTCAAAATGGCCTGCAAATAATCCCCGTTCACTTCTATAAATCATTGTTAAAAATTCTGATGTGGGCAGCACATGTCTTTCCCTTAAGACTCATATTCACGTTCTCTTTATTTCTTCAATAATAATTTGAGTTTATCTGCACAAAATAACAGCCATAAGTATTTTAAATGGCATTGAATTTGCACGTTAAACTTAAATTTAGTTCTCATTTGATAGATGGACTTGTCAAAGGTGGCGTAGCGAAAACGCGAAAAAACTAGAATATCTCAAGAACGGCTAGTCCTAGAGTAGTGGGGTTAGTCTTATACTTTTTGTTGTCAAAAATCACCTATAAAATAGGAATTTAATTGATATAATTGAGCACACGTTGTCTTTTATTTTTATATTTAACGATTTTTGCGGGCCATTTCGCAAAAATAGCCCGTTCCTTTTTCCCGAATCGTACTAGAATAATCTACAAATGATTTATATACCCAATTTTGTTTAATTTGGTATATAAATCACTTGTAGGTTATTGAAATATTATACACTAAATTTTGCTAAACTTGTTCCATTAGTTTTTAGCTAGAGTGGATAAAGGCAATTTCTGCCGGCCATTTCGCAAAGAAGGCAGATTATTTTATTACGAATCGTACTATAATCTAATGAACATCAGGACTTCCCACAAAAAACATACCTACCAAATTTTATGAAATTCGGTCCATTAGTTTTTCAATTAGAGTGGATGTAATATCCCCACAGACCCAGAGTAACATACACAGATACACCCTTACACACACAGACGTCTTCCTAAAAATAGTTTTTTCGTCTTCTAGAAGTCCCAAAACGTGTAGATCCTTCGAAAATTTGAGTTTCGATCTTCGGCACGATTCCAATACTTTGAATACATACAAACACACACACACACATATATTATCTGTGTATTTGTGTATTATCTGTGTATCTAAATTCCGTTCCTATGCAATTACAATAGTTGTGATTTTAAATGATCCCTAAACTTTTATTATTTCTTCAACTAAGCCTAATTTTAACTTATGCAGAATGCAAATATCTCAAGCGATTGTAAGGTGAGTTACATAAGAATTTCTGATTTTTTTTCACACAAAATTTAGCTCTGGAGTCTGAAATACAAGTTATATGAATGAAATAGTCATTGATTTTGCATAGAGAATCAGATGACTTATATTTCGATACAGTTTTAAATATTTAAGTATAATAAATTACTGCAGTACTGTGATAATGTAAAAGGTATCACCACTGAATGTATCACATTTTAAAAATTTTTAAATGAAATTGCATTTCAGTTGGAAAGTGTTTCATAATCAATGCTTATGCATGATTGATCGTTCTTGTTTTTTGTTATTTTTGTTATTTTAAACTTACAGTTAAATTTATAATAGTTTTATTATGTAATTACACATATTTTACAAATATTTGTTTGTTTATAACATATGAAATTATCATTTAAAAATTTTTTCTTTCAATTACTGATTATTCAATTTATACAAAGAATACCGTTATGGGAGTGTATAATATAATTTTTTCTATTATCCTTATTTTGAAGAGCACAGATAACTATTAATATTGTTATTATCATTTTAATATAATTTTAGATTGAAGTAGAAGATATTTAAATCTTTTTATTTTTCAATATGATATATTTATATATTTTAGATGTGAGTATTTTTTAATATTATATTCTTTTAAATGTAGTAACGCGGTGGTTGAGCGGTCACGGATCACATTTCGTCGTTCTCGCTTGGCTGACGGGTTGTACGTTCAAGTCGCACCTGAGATATTGTGTTGTTGGGCCCAGTGTGCTCTGCTCCCACTGGTGGGCTGGGGCAACGTCATGTGACTGCGAAATGGTTCATGATGCCGCCCGATTTATAGGTAAATGTGGAAATGTATTATGTCAGTGGCCATTTATAATAAATAAATATATTTTTGTTATTTACACAGTTGCTAGTCAAAACACCTAGATCTTACGGCTTACAGAAAATCGGTGTTTTACACATTCATAGCTCTATTCTGTAAGTTGCAGAATCCACTGCGATGATAGCAGCTTGCAATTTCGTCAAATTAGCTCAACGGTAGTGCATCGCTTGGCGAATTTGGAGATCCAGGGTTCGAATCCCGGTTAGGACAGCAATGTTCTATACAATAGCGAAAAAATCAACCCTGTAAGTTAGTGCAAAGCTTTCGGAGGTCTGCAAGTGACCCTAGTACGACTAGTACGGATTCAGTGGATTCTGAAAGATTGAGCGCCGATTTCAAATTTAAGAGGATAACGACAAGGCAGGATACAAACCTCTGCAAAAATAGTAGTAGCAGGAGGCTAACCTAGGGTAAAAATAGTAGGAGGTTGTAAGTCAGATTGTCAGTAGCCCGCTAATCTGATATTAGATGTTGGAGAATGCAGAGTTAGTTCACTTCGACGATAAGAGTTTGCAATTTCGTCCAAATAGCTCAACGGTAGAGCGTCTGCTAGCCAATTACAAGATCCAGGGTTCGGTTCCCGGTTGAGGCAGCATGGTTCTTTGCAAAGTATTTACAATATTTTCAACAAATAGAAGTTTGTTCATTAAACTTTAGTGAATTTATCTGACTGTTTGAAGAGCTCATTTGAAAATTTGATTACTTTGTCATTAAAAACGTCGAGCTCTTCTTTGGTTAAGACTTTATCTTGGCGTTCGAGAAATGTACCTGATTCTGGCATAAAGTACAGATTGTTGAAATAAAAATAAGATATGGAGAGAATGGATGTATGGATTCGTTTAAGGCAATGTTTACTGGGCAAAGAATAAGAGGCATTCTGAGAGCCTATTGAGTGAGTGGCATTTTTATCCCTGGAAGTTCAGTTGGCTGAATTAGAAATCCAGACATCAAAGAGAAAACTTCTCACATAAAGTGGATTTAGTGTCGGAAATAAATTTGTACCAGAGATGTAAAAGAGGTTTATGCGATTTAGCGAAAAAAAAATTACGACACGGTACACTTATGGGATTTTATTATAATACAATTTATCAACTTACACAGTTGGATGAGAAAAATACATGACATTTCTGAAATCTGGAAGATAGAGTAGGAGATAGTGAAGGTCATATTATTAATTATAGCTAATTTATGGCTGATACAACGATAGAGACATTTGAATTCTTGTATTTGCAACAATTTATGAGTTCTCTGATATCCCTGTTTATTCCTTTCTGGACACGATGCCTCTCAAACAAATTGAGAGAATCGAATTAAATTTGTCATAGTTATTTAAACTGATTATCTATCAGTCTCCTAGGACCAAAAGACAATTTTATTTATTTATTTTCAATTTATTTCAAATTTCGAAAAACATTAAAAAGAAAATATTGTCATTTTTCAACAAAGAACTCAAATAATCCTTTCACCACCAGTGATTCTTGATTTAGAGGCTATTGCCGCTAGTTTTCACGGATCAGACGATCAAATAGGCATCAAACGAGCTCAAAACTTATGTTATATTTTCCCCGGTAGATGTATTTACATTGAAGCATCATGCATGTTTTTTGCTTTCTTCAACTAAGAACATGATCTCCAGTACAGAAACATGGAAATCATGATTTTAGCCCACATACCTTTGATAAAATCAAAGTGTTCACAAAAATAGTAAAAATACTTCTACCTCATGGTATATACAAGCTGCATGGTATATACAAGCAACAAAATGCTCTAAGCAGTACTTTCTATTAACTTCCTACTGACTTGTAGAGAAATTTAAATTATATTTTTCTACCGGTTTATTTTATACAAGCATGAATTAGTCGACATTGACTGGGTCAAAATCTCACTGGGTAAATAATACAGATTACCTATAAGCCTACTCACTTTCAAAATCCCCTGTTTTGAACTAAGACCATCCCCACGTATTGTGTCTATCCTAATCATTTAGATTTAATACATGTGGTGTCTTACGTAACAGTTTTATGCGCATGAGCACAAACGTCCACGGCTTACAACAAAAATGCTATTTTTTGTGATGTCCACCACCAACGGAAGGAAGAACCGGATTTAAAACTTCGATGTTTATGTTTTTAATTGGAAATTGAATGAAAATCAGGAAATAGAGTAATTAAAATTTTTTATTTGAGTGATAAGATATACACTCATATTTTCTGCCAATGAAATGCTTTGTATAAAAATATGCTAATCGTTACAACTAACGTACATCGATCTTTCCGACGATGTCAAGATGAAAACTCTGATAATATGATTGACGATAAGAAACCGATTTCTGTAGAACTCGCTCAAAATTGCGCTTCAATATAACTAAAAAACTAATTCATTTTTTCTAAAAATCAAGCAGAACAGGAGTTCAGCTAACATAGTACCTAATATTGCGGTTGTCAAATATCTTGATAGCCCGCTGCAGACGACACATATACACACACATACAGAAAAACAAACATCTTATAACTTTCCTTATATACAATAATGTATAAGGAAAGTATTGTGACTGGACCGAAAATTCGAATTCGAGTTTTCGACGTGAGAGCACGTTTCTCCCGTCGAAAACTCGTTTCAAACATCCCTGATCACGAAACGAACATTTTTGAGGTGATGTCTGTGTGTGTGTGTGTGTGTGTGTGTGTGTGTGTGTGTGTGTGTGTGTGTGTGTGTGTGTCAGTGAGAGTGTGGAGACCATATCTCACGAACGAATGGAACAATTCAAATGAAATTTGGTACAAAAATCACAATCCGTGAATACTGGAAGTCTATTGTTTTTAAACACAATCGACAAACATTTTTGAGATGATGTCTGTGTGTGTGTGTGTGTGTGTGTGTTTGTCATTGAGTCCGTGGAGACGATAACTGAAGAATGAATGGACCGATTCGAACGAAATTGTGTACAAAAATCACAATCCGTGAATACTTGAAGCCTATGGTGTTTATGCCCAATCGAATGTCCAAAACCCTCCTAAATTTTCTAGTGAAATTTTGAAAAAATCATTAAAAAATCAAAACCATTAATAAAGTTACGCAAATAGGCATTTCATATGTAATTTTTCAGTAAAAAACAATTGACACAAATTTTAGAACGCTAGCATGAACCGTTCTTGAGATATTGCACATTTTTCAAAAAAATTGTCAAAAAATCATGTAAAATAAAAAAAAATATTACTTATTGAGAAACATGTTCACTTTTTATATGTAATATCATGCGATAAATTTGGTGACATCATTCTCGTGAATTTAACTCGTTCCATTCATGAAAAAAGATACTTTGAGTAATACTTTTGTATTTGAACGCCAATAGTCATTTATCTGCTGTAAGAATAACTTATTTCTCCATCCATAACTCTTGGCGAGGTTTTGGCGACGAATTTGATGGAATGTCGTCAACTTGGCGGCTTGTTTAAATGTTGCTAAATTAACGATAAACTCGCCAAATGGATTAAAATAAGGCTAAATCAATGAAAATGACGACTATTTGACGAAAATTCAATATCTTGGAAAGAATATATCTACTATAAAAATAACCTATTTTTTTACTGTTAAAGTTGTAAATTCATTGCATTATATAAGGCAAGTCATGTTCTGCCCTCATCAGATTTTTTTTATTTTGCAAGATTTGTTTATTTTTTTTTCACTACATGTAGATTACTTACTGAACTTGCAAACCAATTTTATCATGAATAACTTTTCGAAAGTGAATTACTGCAAAGCGCATTTGAATGCACCAATACTTTATTTTCTAAATTCAGTTTTGAATATCTAAATAAGTTTTGAGTCACTACGCATTCTAGTAAAAAAAACATGTCTTTAAATATTTTTTCAACATAGGTTAAATGTAATTTTATTTTAGTACATACAACATTATACAGGAAGTTTCAAAACGTGATTTATTCCTACTTTTGCCATTAAGCCCACCTGTCACTTCGGGAAAACCTTACTTAGCTTGATCAACGCTGGGTGTCAAAATACTCCGGTCTAATGCAGTCATAAATTTTCTCGAAAAGTGAAAAGATACTTTCCCTGTCAGTTGCTCGTTATAACATATAGCAGGGATTTTTTTTTATTGTACTTCCTAAAGATAACGTGGGATAATGTAACGTTAAAATTATCTTAAAATATTCAATTTCAGTATAACCTTTATGAAAATACCAAATATGAATTTTTTTTTAAGTTTAAAGTAATTAACCGTTATGCATGATGCAATAAAGATAAAATGTTTGCCTTTGGCTATAAATATTTATAAATTATTAAAAATATTAACAGTAATTGTAAGACCAGGATTCACGTAGGCAGTTTTATATGTGGATTTATGATATCTATCAGGTCAGACAATGGCATCAGACTGCAAGGCGCCAATGTATTGCAGCTCTGACCCGAGAGGTCAGCAAAGACTATAAATAAGGGGGGCTTCAAGCACAGGTTGGGTCGAACCAGAGCAGTTACTGAAAGCTAAAGGAAAAGGCATAGGATTGGTTAAGAAGTTAAACCAATATGGAAGAAGTGCTACCACGTCACACTGAGGTAAACCAATGGTCATCGAAGAGGCATATCAGACCTCCGACAAATAGATGTGGCAACCGAGAGAAGGTTCTACAGATTCAGAGATAAAACAGAGACCATTCAGTGTAACAAGTCGAGTTCAGTAGTAGACCAGTTAGAGTAAGAGAGATATGAAACAGAGATCAGTAAGAGTTCAGTAGTAGAGCGGATCCATGGGATTGGTTAAGAAGTTAAACCAATATAGAAGCAATGTTACCGTGTCGCTCTGAGGTCAACCCATGATCGCCGAAGAGGCATATCAGACCTCAGGCAGAAAGAGGGGATAACCGAGAAAAGATTCTACAGATTCAGAGGTAAAACAGAGATAATTCAGAGTAACAAGTCGGGTTCAGTAGTAGATCAGTTAGAGTAAGAGAGATATGAAACAGAGATCAGTGAGAGTTCAGTAGGAGATCGCATTCAGAGATCATGAAATAGAGATCATTCAGAGTAATGTAGTGAGATATGTAAGAGTAAGAGAGATATGAGTAACAGTAACAGGCTACCACAGTAAGAAGGAATACACCCATTGAAATATTCCTGATGTTACGCGCACGCAGTGACGTCAGCGTTCAGACGAGAGTCAGTGGTAAGGCTCCTCCTTATAGAGTAGTAGAAGAGCTCTAGTAGAAGAGCTCTAATCAGTGGAGTGACGTCATAAAATGGAGACAAATGTTGCCGAAGAGGCAGTGTGCAATTGCAAGTTGTGTGTAAATGTCCAAATACAAAATTGGAGATATGTGCATATCAAACATTATGAAAGGTCGTAATCAGTTTTATAATAATAAGTTACCTAGTCTCACATGCCGAGTCTCCTGCTTAATTATATGTGGTAATTGTTGTAATTAATTTAATAATGAATAGAATGTTCTTAATAAATAAAGTTAAAATGGGTGCAGTTAATTGTGAGTAGGGTTATGTTAATATATTGTATTCCAGGAACTCGAGCTGAAAGATTATATGGTGGGTTTTAATGCGGCACAATGCAAAGCAATGTTTCACGACTTACGATGTACGACCATGTCCTAAGATTAATTAAATATGTTTCTTAAAGGAAAAGTGAAAGTTTCGTTCTTAAATGTGCACCACAGTAACATAAAATGGCAGATAATATATACGTATAAATAACAAATAATAGTAAGAAATATGTCCATGATATACGGCGCTAATATAGATAAGTTGGTTTTTTATCGATATCAATTTTTGTCATTTCAACAGTTTTAGCGATATTTTCGTAATATATTTACTATTTACTAATATTGGCACCAAAGAATAAGCGAAATATCGGGAATTATGCTTAATAATTCAGGAATTGTATATGGTCTTAGTATCTGTACAGTTAATTACAAAACCACTGATATATGGAAGCACTATGGATACTGTACAAATACACGAAAATGAGGAAACAGTTACCAGCATAACAATCACTATCAAATGACCTGTTTTGTATTTGCTAGAGTTCACTATAATGTATTGATAATTTAATCAGTCATGATTTGTTCAAGAAATGCTATTTTTATACAAAATAAAAATATATGATGCTGTGGGAAAAAATAACACACTTGCTTTTACTTACAATGTGAGCTCAATAAGCTAAATCTCATGCAAATTACTTAATTCATTAGAAAGACTTGTGAAAGAAAATACTTGTATTAATTTCTCATGAACGAGTTATGGTAACTCTTTAAAAATGTTGTCCATGAAATCTAAATCCATGAAAATCTATTCAGATCCATGAAAATCCGGAAGTAGTATATTTAACACTATCATATTATTTGCCCTTTGCATTAAAACTATTGAAGGGGTAAAAAATACGTATAAAAAGTTTAAAACCGAGTGCACTCCTTAAAATTATATTTATACTTTCCTTGTATACATAGTATAATGTATAAGGAAAGTATTGTAACGGATTCAAAAACTCGAATTCGAGTTTTCGATGGGAAAACACGCTTCAAGCAATCATGATCACGAAACGAAAATTTTTGATGTAATGTCTCTGTGTGTATGTCAGTGAGACTGTGGAGACGATATCCCACGAATGAATGGAGCGATTCGAATAAAATTTGGTACAAAAATAAACATTCGCGAATACTCTAAACCTGTTGTTTTTAAATCCAATCGAATGTTTGATGATTTTTTTGATGATTTTTGATGACATTTTTTCATGATTTTTTTCAAAATTTCACTCAAAAATTAAAACCTTTAATAAAGTTACGCAAATAGACATTGTTTATGTAATGTTTCTTTAGGAAACGATTGACATAAGCTTTAGAAAGAATGAACCATTCTTAAGATATTGCACATTTTTCAAATAAATTTATCAAAAAATCCCATAAACAGAAAAAATGTTAACTGTTGATAAAGATGTTCAGTTTTCATATGTAATATCATGCGGTGATTTTGGTGACATTATTCTCGTGGATCTAGCTCCTTCCAGTCATGACAAAAGTACTTAGTAATACTTTTGTATTTGAACGCCAATAGTCATTTAACTGCTATAAGAATAACTTATTTCTCCATCCATAACACTTGGCGAGATTTTGGCGACGAATGTAGCGGAATCTCGCCAACTTGGCACCTTTTTTAAGTTGCCAAATTAACAAATATCTTGTCAAATGGATAAAAATGAAGCTCAATCAATGAAAACCACGACTCATTGACGAAAATTCAATATCTTGGAAGGAATATAAGTATCTACTAAAATAGTAATCTATTTTTTTTACTGTAAAAGTAGTAAATTCATGGCATTATATGAGGAAAGTCATGTGCTGCCCACATCAATTTTTTTAAAAAATCAGGCTTAAAGTATATTGTGGTCGCTGAAATACTTAACAAACACATATTTTATACAAGAAACCTAAATTTTTGATATCTACTGCCATTGTAAAATTACATTTGAGGATATAGTAGGTATAGTATTTATTCTATTTTTACACACATCGCCTTTACACTATTAAAAAAAAATCTGATGTGGGTAACACATGACTTTCCTTATATAATGCAATGAATTTATTACTTTTACAGTAAAAAAGAATAGGTTTTTCTTATAGTAGATACATATATTCTTTCAAAGATATTGAATTTTCGACAATTAGTCGTCATTTTCATTGATTTAGCGACATTTTAATCCATTTGGCGAGATTTTCATTAATTTCACAACATTTCAAACACTCGCCAAGTTGACGACATTCCGCCAAATTCGTCGCCAAAATCTCGCCAAGCTTTACTGACGAAGAAATAAGTTATTCTTATAGCAGATAAATGACTATTAGCGTTCAAATACAAAAGTATTATTCGAAGTGTCTTTTCTCATGAATGGAACGTGTTAGATTCACGAGAATGATGTCACCAAATTTATCGCGTGGTATTACATATAAAAAGTGAACATGTTTCTCAAAATGAAATATATATATTTTTTATTTTATATGATTTTTTGATAATGTTTTTGAAACATGTGCAATATCTCGAGAACGGTTCATGTTCGCGTTCTAAAATTTATGTCAATCGTTTTCTAATGAAAAATTACATAAGAAATGTCAATTTGCGCAACTTTATTAGCGCATTTGATTTTTTGATGATTTGTTTCAAAATTTCACTTGAAAATTTAGGGTAGTTCTGTACATTCGATTACGTTTAAAAACAATAGGCTTCCAGTGTTTACGGATTGTGATTTTTGTACCAAATTTCGTTGGAATCGGTCCATTCGTTCGTCAGTTATCGTCTCCACAGGCTCACTGACACGCACAGACACACACACGCACACACACACACACACATACTTTCACATACACACACACACACAGACATTACCCCAAAAATATTTGATTTGTGATCAGGGATGCTTGAAACGTGCTCTCCCCTCGAAAACTCGAATTCGAATTTTCGACCTCGTCACAATACTTTCCTTATACATTATGTATATAAGGAAAGTAATAAAATTTATAATTTCGCCGTTTTTTTATTAATATTGACACTCCTTTATATTATACCCCTCGGATTCTTGCATATACTCTCTCCCCTTTAACACTAGAATAAATGAGGAATATTTGGGGGAATCATTTCTCAATGTAGTTATGCGGTCAAAATGACCGCATAACTACATTGTACTAGTCCGTACATCTTCCGTTGTTCTAGTGTTAACATGTAGTAGCACTCACACTGTTAAGGGTATCTTTGATTTCGTCAATAAGTTAAAAAAATTGCTCTCCTTTTAGTACCTGGTGTTATTAAACACCATGCTGTCATTTGACATAATTTTTTTTTCACCAATACCAGTATTGAAAGAGCAATTAATTATTTGAAAAAGAGGTTATATGAAGTTTAATTTTCAGATTTTGAAGTAAAAATATGTTTTGTATAAATTATGATGGGTCGATATATCAGTCGAAAGTCATAAACACTTTACAACAAAGTTGAAAAGTGTTTATGACTTTGTTCATTCTGTCTGTCTGTCTGTCTGTCTGTCCGTTAGCACGATAACTGCCGTAAAAATGACTTAATCAAAATGAAATTTTTGTATGTTGTTCAGACGGTCTGTAGAACCTATGGGAATATAAATGAATAATATCACCCAATTAGTTTTGGATTGAACCCGGGTCGAAAAAATGAAATAACATTGAGCCCTATGGGACCTAATTCTTCAAACATTTTTTAAGCGGATTTAAGATTCACAAATTGCTTCGAAAATTCTAGGTAATATTCAAATTGTTCCATAAAATATATAAAAAAATTCAGCGAAATATATTCAGTAGTTTTTTAAATAAAAATTAAAATAATAATTACACCTCATATATGAAACGATCACGTGACCATGATATGAAACGATCACATGACCCACTTCAAAATGATATATGGCATCTATCTTGTTTCAAAATCGTGATTTTTTTAAGTTCTTTTTAATTCATATTGAGTGTTGTATTCGTCCTAAAACTACTTTATTTTTACTTAAATTCTGTGCATCTACATACTGAAACAACGCAATGACAATATATTTGAGTTTAAATGCTCATCTAAATTTGATTATTTCTACAACTAAGCCTATTTTTCACCTATGTAAAATGTAAACAGCAAAATATATAGAATGAGTTGTATTAGAATTCCTGTATGTTTTTAACACAAAATAATTTAGTCCATGGAGTCTGCATGGCTGATATGAATGAAATATTAATTGATTTCATAAAGAGAAGGACGATTTTTTGAAGTTTCAGGCATAGAGTTTAATTTTTTGTAGCTCCATGGTCTTAAACAAAATGTTTAAATAAAATAAATTATTATAGTATTGTGATGAATGAAATGAATGGGAGAAAGTTATGAATGAAATCCTGTTTTTATAGAGAGATCCAGGCGTGTTATTTTTTCTATGACGTCATTTGAATGAATTTCAGTTGTTTTCGATGAAGTTTTCAGATATAATAAATTATCGTAGTATTATGATAATTCTAAAACTATTACCGAGGAATGTATAACATTTTAGAGATGTTTAAACCAGGCAATTTATATTTCAATGTCGTCATTTGAATGAAGTTCATTTTTTTCGATGAAGGTTTAAGTTTTCAAATATAATGAATGCTTTAAGCATGATTGATCTTTCTTGTTTTAATTTGATGTGGTTTTATGATATATTTATTTGATCCTCGAGAACGATTCATGCTAGCGTTCTAAAGTTTATATCAATCGTTTTCTAATGAGAAGTTGCAACCTAAATGACTATTTACATAACTTTATTAAAAGTACTGTTTTCTTATGATTCTTTCAAATTTCATTTCAAAATTTAGGGTTTCTTTTCTTTGCGTTTAAATCAATAGGCTTTCAGTACCGTGGGAATGCTTTTTTATCCAAAATGTGTTCGAATCGCATTATTCTTTCGTGAGATATCGTCTTCTCAGACCCACTGAAACACACACGCACATAGACATCACCTCATAAACATTTGTTTTGTGTTCAGTGATGCTTAAAACGTGTTCTTCCTTCGAAAATTTGAACTCGAATTTTCGACCCATCACAATACTTTCCTTATACCTTATACTACGCATAGAAGGAAAGTAAAAATTGCAATATTACAAAACTTTGATAACATTGCGCACAGATAAAATTGATACTTCATGTTCTGTCTAATATTGAAATTATTTTAACAAATACAGTTTACATTGCTGCATAAAGTTCTATTTAAAAGCGCATTACTTCATACATTTTAAATGTCTAAGCTTTAAAATTGACGCATTTGCATTCTGGTATTTTAAATCAGATTTGAATTCCACAATTTCAAACTTTAGTTGCATACCAGTTTTATCTCAAATTGAAAATTAACCGGATTTTAGATATTGTTCATTCCAGAACGATTTATGATTTTGGAAAGCGTGCGTAACTACATATTTAACAATAGACATGTTCTTAATTCGTTTTTAGTTCAGATTGAAATTGAATTATAACCCATCATTTTCAATTCCGCGCCACAATTCTGATTAAAATGAGGAGATGGAAGCTTACATGTGCCAAAAAAGTATTAATAAATATACAATTAATATAATGTAAACTTTTTGCAGAAAAGCTCAAACATTCATCAAAATAACCAAGGAAAATAGAAAAGAAAAGGTTCGTTAGAGCTCATTCAGACGTAAGACTCTTCAAAAAGAGAGGGTTTTATAAATAGATCAATTTTACCTTCATGATAAATATTGTGGTTGTGGGTTGATACCTGAAACTTTTAAAATTCAAACTGACAATCATCGAATGACAAATGTTATAACAACAACATTTTTGAAATGTAAAAGTAAAAAATTACACATTTTTTCCATAGTTATTTCACTGAATATGTATGTTTCCTATAAAACGTTTATATTAACTTATTATTACTTGGCAGAGTCCACTTCAAAGGTAAGAACTTTTAATTAAGTCCCAGTAGCACAACGGCATTAGCTGAACTGTACGAAGATCCAGGTGTCGATTCTCACTTGGGACAGCACACTTTACAAAGGCTCCCGAACAAATCAACTCTATAGGCTAATTCAAATATGTCGGAGGCCTGAGGGTGACCTCAATACGACAAAACGGATTCAGTATAATCTGGTGCATTTTGAGCTCCGATTTCAAATCGGTAATATAACGACTACGCAGGAAGCTAAATAGAAACAGAATAAAAATAGCAACAAGAGATTAACCTCAGGTAAAAACAGCAGGAGATGGTCAGTCTAATTATCCGTTGAACACCAATCTGGCCATAGAGGTAAAGAATGCAGAGTCTGCTTCAATAATAAGAGCTTGTCAATTCCTCGCAGTAGCTCAAATGTAGAACATCGGTTGGCCTGTACAAAAGACCAGGTTTCGATTTCCTGTTGAAACAGCTATGTTCTTTACAATTTTCGCCCAAACAAATCAACGCTGCATGTTAGTACAAAGATGTCGGAGGCCTGAAGGTAGCCAGTCCTAATACTTCTAGCACGGATTCAGTAGACTCTGATCTTTTGAGGACAGATTTCAAATCGGGAGGACAACGATCACGAAGGAAGCTAACCTGGAAAATAAAAGTAGCAGCAAGATACTACCTGAGGTAAAAAAAGTAGGAGGTGGCCTGTCGGACTTTTATTTGAACACCAATCTGGCATTAGAGGGTGCAGAGTCTGCTTCAACGATAACAGCTAATCAATTCGTCCCAGTAGCTCAACGGTAAAGCATCAGCTGGTCTGTACGACAATCCAGAGTTCGATTTCCAGCTATAACAGCGATATTCTTTTCAATTTTCGTCGAACAAACCATCCCTGCAGGTTAGTGCAAATATGTCCGAGAGCTGAAGGTGACCCTAATACGACTAGCACGGATTCAGTAGACTCTGGTGTACTGAACGCCTATTTCAAATCGAGAGGACAATGAACACACAGAAGCTAACCTGGAGGATAAAAATAGCAGCAATAGACTAACCTGAGGTAAAAATAGCAGAAGGTGGTCAGTCAGATTGTCAGTTGAATACCAATATCAAATTAAAGGGTGGAGAATGCAGAATATACTTCAACGGTAAGTGATTGCAATTCCATCCCAGTAGCTCAAATGTAGTGCATCGGCTGGACAGTACGAAGCTCCAGGATTCGATTCCCGGTTGGGACAGCAAGGTTCTTTATAATTTATTATTGATACTTTAGGACATGCACACGCACACGAAACAAACATTTAAAAAAATTATTCCGACAAATGCTTCATAGATACTTATGTTTGTTATGGTATTAACGTTAGTGTACGGTTGAAAAATGTTTACAGCGAATTTAAATCTCAGACTATAGTCAATTATATATATGCCTTTCAACTCGGAGACCTAAACATCTAAATACTAAACATCAAAAACTGTGTTTCAAAATTTATGTAAAAATAATTTCAAAGAAGAATGTCCGGTTTTAAATATATATATATATATATATATATATATATACGGAATGTATTGTTTGTTTATTGGTGGCAGATATTTTGCCATATTATTATTCCTTGGAAATTTGGCCCAAAAATGTCTATTTCTAAAATCTGCTATAGATATCGCATAGATAATAACTGATATAGATACATCGGCAATTTCTGATGAGAGTGGGGGTGTTTACTAACAATTTTCACTTACGGTTATTTTAGCATTTTCGTTTAATAAATTGGCATTTTACTTGTAACGTATGTTTTTCATTATTGGCAATTGATAGAGGTTATTTGAAAATTTATATGGAATTGAAACAAATTGAAATTGAAACAAAAGTATAGTGGTTCACTAAGAATTTTCACTGCCTGTTGTTTTTCAATTTCAGGCTCAAAAAAATTCCTTAAAACATATAATTTTGGGGATTGATTATGATCTATAATTATAGATGATCTGTAATTATAAATAGAACTTACATAATTATTAATATGGAATTAAAATAAATTTTGAATAAAGTAGAGTACACAAAGAATTTTCACTGCCGCTCCTATTCCAATTCAGGTTAAAAAATTTCCTTAAAACATCTATTTTTTAGGATTGGTTATAATCTATAATTATAGATGATCTATAGTCATAAATAGAACTTATATAATTATTAATCTGGAATCAGTATTAAGTTAGTTAGGGTTTTATAGAATCCAATATCCGATGCTGGCGACTTTACTTCCGATTTCAAAATCTATATTTTCCTTAAATTATTTATTTCTCTGAATCTGCTATAGCTATAGCTAAGACGGTGACGTCATCATCTAATTCCAGATGGGGTTAGATGTTTAATAAAGATTTCCAATGTCGGTATAGAACCTTTTCATCAAACGTCTATTTCACAATATTGGCTACAGATAAAGCTTAGATGATGACTAATGTGAATTTAGGATTTAATTCCAGAGAAGGTTGTTTGTATGTGTCTGAGGAGATATATTGAAGATTTCAACTTTTGGGTTTTTTTCACTTCCGGTTTAAAAATATTCCTTGAGACATATATTTCTCTCTATTGGCTATAGATACAGCTTATACTATAAACTCATCATATGCGAATTATAATCTAAACATTATATTATTACTGATATACGAGGAATATGGTGTGTCGCGAACTCCCTTAATTAAAAAGGAAAATTAACTTTCCCTGCAATACATTAGTATTCGAATCTGGAAACGCCGGATTATGCCACGAAATCTGATAATGTACAAGTGCGGCTCATGAAGTTAGAAAGAAGGAGATAAAACTCCTATGGATGGAACTCTTGATAATGCCATAATGATTTGAGAATTATACTTAGGTATATCTAGTGTTAGTAAAGTAGCTGCTATTGTTAGTTGACACAACAGACAGGCGTAGTATTTAGTATATGTATTTTTGACTATGTTTAAATTAAGGGTTCCCTAATTATGAGCATAATTAACCAGTATTTTTTCATAGTTGCAGGATTGCGAACAGAATATAGGGAAATAAAAATAAATTGAAAGGTAAAATGATTTTGAATAAGTGATATTCTTTATTGTTTCAGTTCTGATTTGAATCGCGCTAACAATTTAATTTTACAAAATTGTCAGTTTAGATAAATATTTTAGGCCTTTCACCGTAGAAATTCATACGCCGTAGGACTATTTATCCTATCCCAGCGCGAGCTGAATTAATATCTCAAACGATATTGGCGGTTGCTTGATATGAAGTTTTAACTTCTTACATTTATCTCCATGGTTCTCATAGGTAAATTCAGCAAACATATGTGGCTTTAGAATAAACTAGTGTGGCTTTAGAATAAACTAGTGTGGCTTTAGAATAAACTAGTGTGGCTTTAGAATAAACTGAACATTGCATTTTGTTAATTTTGGAACTCGACATGTAACGTATTGGTGATATCGATGCAGTATAAAAATATATTTCCCCTTTCATAGAATGAGTTTTATGTTATTTTGTGTAATATATTTGTATTTATTCTACTATGAGGGATCATCGAACATCCTAATTCGGAAGGAAGTGTATCTTCTATAAAAACAGGTGAACTTTAACGTCGTTGTGACATATACCCTCACAGCAAAGATCGTCACATGTGTGACAGTGATGTTGTAGTCACGTGATCCCTGGGTCACAATGTGACATCACATTTGTGACTTCTATGCGACGTTACGTATTAGTAACTTTGTAACTTCATTGTGACTATATTCTGTGACGTTTCCACAATCTAATTAACACGTAACAATGTGACGACATTGCAATGGCGATTACAATGTGAAGTCACAAACAAGTTAATATGTGATGTCACAAACGACCATGAAAATGACCAAAATGACTTCGCGATGACCTCAATATAACATTGCCGAGACGTACTGCGACGTTCTGTGACGTCCCAAAGTCACAGTGTGACGTAAATCTTACGTCACTGTGAAAAAAAAATGCTGTTAGGGATATGGTTTTATTGGAAATCAATCCATTACATAATTAAGATACAGAGATGGAAATACAAAACAGAGAAAACTAACTAAACGCAAAAAAATAATATTACAAAAATAATATTACAAATATTATAAAAAAAAAAACACAAAGCCCAATGAGAAGAGGTCGATGAAGGGGTCGCGAATTCAGAGACAATCCATATAACTTCCAGCTTACTGCAAACATCAACTTGCTATTTTGAATCTTTATCTTAACTCGGGTGCACTGAAAGGTGACTTAATTCACAACATCAGCACTGCAAATGGGGAACACATCCGTTTGCCGAATTCCTATCGTACTTCGGTGTTCGGCCAGGAAATTCTGACCCGTTTTTAATCTAAAATTGCTCACTGCCTCCCGAGGAGGTTAGTTGATCCAGTTTAAAGTATTAGAATCGCATTTCCTTTCCCTGCGACACCTGGATTTAACATTGAATTCCGGAGGAGTTAATGAGAGAGTTTTCATTTGCTACTCTGAAAATGATTCTTGCTGTGTTTACGAAAACTCGCATAAGTAAGTATAAGAGAACAAAAGTTCTTAACATTTGCTTTAAAACTGAAGACTTGCCGTCATAAGAAAGCTCTTTCATAAATCTCTTGTTAGTTTTGTTTCCGAATGAAGAAATAACCATATAAATGTAACAAAGAAAATTCCAGTTACAAATGAGATATATGCGATAACAATAATTTATAGCTTTTGCATATTTTATTTTTATTTCTACCGACTAAAACTCTCTGATAAAAGAGAAGTATTTTTCTACGGTCATTAAATAATTTGATAAAAAATGCTCTGTTATAATTTGTGTTCCATGAATTTATTTTGAACAAGAAAATTTTACACAACATTTACTTGCCTGCCTAACATCCATATATATGAACTCCCTTTTGTTGTATTTTCCCTATTTAGTGATGTTCTGCTGTTAAAAAAAACGGCTACTATATATTTTTTTCATTTATTCAAAGCAGTTTTATTCAATTTTTATTTGCTTCGCAAATAGAGAATGTGTTCTGAAAAATGAATCATTGAACACTCATTTATATTTGTATGCAGAGAGCATTGAATACAAACAAATATTCCTAATATCCGAAACTTAATTTGGAAAATACATAAATAAATGGATTTGAAATGATATGAGTTTTTATTTCACATTTTTTAAATGAAATAAATTATTTATTGTTTGATTTAATGTCATAAATCTTTGACCCTTTTTTCCACCACTAAATGCTATAATTTTTGTTGCTGTATTTTATTTTAAACAAAATATTACATTGTTCTAATTGCAATACATATTTTTATGATAAATGTGATTTTTATTGTGATCCAGAAAAAAGAATATATGTCTCGTGAAAAGATTGGGGTATTTATTATTTATTTATATGGGCAGTAATTATAGTGATAGTTTTAGGAAGAGTTTTCGTTGCGTACCAAAACATACCCCACATTTCTAGCAGTCTAGCTAACTAACTAGTTCAACTAAATATCCTATAATAAAAGCACTAAAAATACTGGATACTAAAATGACGGCACGTCGTTTTTTTTACTACTTAATTATTTATTAAAATATTCCACTTCACTTAAACATTTAATTACATTATACAGTAATCATATAATTTTAGGTTTAAATCCAATCTGGAAACGATTGTGATAACAAAAATGCGCGAGGTATTGAAGTTCAAATTAAATATTTTAGATGTTCCATTATATTTGGGAGCCATTATAACAGCTAAATCCGACTGCAGTTATCCTGATTTTCTTTGTTAATTGAGCACTTTAGTTGCTGTTATACTGTTAAAATGTTATGGCCATTCTACTTAATCGAACTCAGACAATTCTGTAGTGAAACGTGAAACTTTCGAACTTACTGCAAAGCAGAAAATAAACATTTCAAACATTTTTTTCGTTACCAAGCAGTATCTTGAAAGTAGCAAGAAATGAAGACATTTTACTAAAGGTATTTTCGAAGCTAAATGACTTTTTACAGTTTAAACTATGCAATAAGAAATGTCTAAAGAACAGTTAAGCAACCTTAATAAGCACAAGTAACACAATAAGCAGCATACATCTAGTCGGAGGATACGCTGGCTACCCTTTTAAAATGCAAGCTAACCAACAAATCTAAAGTCCTAAAGATCAGTTTGCGCAAAATGAAGAATTTCCGCAGTGGATTATACACATTTGCGCAATTACACGCATTTGTGCATAATAATTTCTGCAGTGGATTATACATGCCAAAGGAATGGATATTATATACTCAAGGCCTGTATAACCCCTTCTTTTGGCTTCTCCTTTGGAGTTCGATTTTGTTATTAACACTTTACAACATAGTTGAAAAGTGTTTATGACTTTGATCAGTCTGTCTGTCTGTCTGTCCGTTAGTACGATAACTGCCGTAAAAATGACTTTATCAAAATGAAATTTTAGTATGTTTGTCAGACAGTCTGTGGGACCTATGGGAATATAAATAAATAATATCACTTAATTAGTTTTTTATTGAACCCGGGTTGAAAACATGAAATACATTGAACCATATGGGACCTACTTTTTCATACATTTTTTAAGCGAATTTAAATTTCACAAATTGCTTCGAAAATTTTCGGAAATATACAAATTATCCCATAAAATATATAACAAATTTTCAGAAAAATATGTTAGGTGGTTTTTTAAATAAAAAGTATTTAATATAGTGAGAAAAACAAATTTAATTAAATTCTGACTCTTGCTATATCCTCCAGAAAGGAATAATAGATATATTGTATAATAAATATTTTCCAAGAGTTTAATTATTTTGTATATGAGAGGTTTCACATTTTAAAAAAATATGGTAGATAACAATTTTTCAAATTTTTATATAAATTAAATTATTATAGTATTGTGATGAATGAATATATAATAAATTATTATAGTATTATGGTAATTTTAAAATAATAAATTATTGTAGTATTATGATAATTTAAAAAATATTATGGAGGAACGTATCGTATTTTAGAGATATTTATATAAAATTGCATTGATGTTGGAAAGTGTTTCATAATCAATGCTTTATGCATGATTGATCTTTCTTGTTAACACTTTACAACAAAGTTGAAAAGTGTTTGTGACTTTGTTCATTCTGTCTGTCTGTCTGTCCGTTAGCACGATAACTGCCGTAAAAATGACTTAATCAAAATGAAATTTTAGTATGTTTTTCAGACGGTATGTAAGACCTATGGGAATATAAATGAATAATATCACCCAATTAGTTTTGGATTGAACCGGAGTTGAAAAAATGAAATACATTAAGTCCTATGGGACCTAATTTTTCAAACATTTTTTAAGCGGATTTAAAATTCACAAATTGCTTCGAAAATTTTAGGTAATAGTTAAATTGTTCCATAAAATATATAAAAAAAATTCAGCGAAATATATTCAGTAGTTTTTTAAATAAAAATTAAAATAATAATTACACCTCTTATATGAAACGATCACGTGGCCATGATATGAAACGATCACATGACCCACTTCAAAATGATATATGGCATCCATCTTGTTTCAAAATCGTGATTTTTAAAATTCTTTTTAATTCATATTGAGTGTTGTATCCGTCCTAAAACTACTTTATTTTTTCTTAAATTCTGTGCATTTACATACAGAAACAACGCAATTACAATATATTTGCGTTTAAATGCTCATCCAAATTTGATTATTTCTACAACGAAGCCTATTTTTCACCTATGTAAAATGTAAACAGCAAAATATGTAGAATGAGTTGTATTAGAATTCCTGTATTTTTTTAACACAAAATAATTTAGTCCATGGAGTCTGCATGGCTGATATGAATGAAATATTAATTGTTTTCATAAACAGAAGGACGATTTTTTTCGATGAAGTTTTAAGCATAGAGTTTAATTATTTGTAGCTCCATGGTCTTAAATAAAATGTTTAAATAAAATAAATTATTATAGTATTGTGATGAATGAAATGAATGGAAAATTATTTATGAATGCAATGCTGCTTTTATAAAGAGAGCCAGGCGTGTTATTATTTCTATGATGTCATTTGAATGAATTTCAGTTGTTTTCGATGAAGTTTTCAAATATAATAAATTATTGTAGTATTATGATAATTCTAAAATTATTACCGAGGAATGTATCATATTTTAGAGATGTTTAAACCAGACAATTTATATTTCAATGCCGTCATTTGAATGAAGTTCATTTTTTTTCGATGAAGGTTTAAGTTTTCAAATATAATAAATTAATGTAGTATTGTGATAAGTTTTAAAATGTTACCGAGGAATGTATTGCATTTTCGACATGTTTAAATAACTGAATTGCATTGAAGTTGGAAAGTGTTTCATAATCAATGCTTCAAGCATGATTGATCTTTCTTGTTGATCTTCTATTTGGTAAGCCTCCACCCTGTTTCTTTTTTTTGCGCCATTTACTCTTTGAGACTTCGGGTTTGTTGGTTCTCTGGTACTGATAAAGGGGATCCAGCGTATTTTTGAAACATATGTATGCCACTTATTGTGTTATTTTTGCTTGTGTACGTTGCTTAAGCTTTTCCTTATCCTCTGCAGAAAGAGTATTTTACTTATTGAAGAAATAATTACTTATTAATCTAATAATTTATTTTTCATATCTTGTATATTTTGCCCGTAATTATTCATTTTGCAAAGAATATCGTTTGGAATATGTTTACTTTTATTTATTATTTTCACACAAAATGAAATGCATAATTTAATCTCTTAGTTTCCCTTCATGACAATTTGATATCGCTTCTAGGACATTATTGCTGTTCCTGAAAATATTTGAAAGGCCGGCTTTTATTTCGTAATTTAATGATGTAGGAATTTATCATGAGGAAATGGATAGGATTAAATATATTAAATAGATAAGATATGATTTATGTTATTACTATCCCAATAAAAAATAACATTTACTATTTGAATAGTGACTTTCTTTTCAAACATATTTTTTTATTGAGCATTGTTTTGTTTCATTGAAATATGAAGAAGCGTAATGACGTTCGCCTTAATTACATTTCATATACGTTTGTGAAGTTGCAGGCATGCACTCATGCAATGACAATATGGCATGCAATCCCATACAGAGCATGGAATCTTCATTATAAGAGAAATAAAAGATAATTTATTACAAATCGATTAGAATAAATATCTGAAAATAAATTATGCTGTTATTATAAAAATAACATTAGAATACAAATAGCCTTTAATTTTTAACACTTCGCAACATCGTTGAAAAGTGTTTATGACTTTGTTAACACTTTAAAACATAGTTAAAAAGTGTTTATGACTTTGTTCATTTTGTCTGTCTGTCTGTCTGTCTGTCTGTCTGTCTGTCCGTTAGCACGATAACTGCGGTAAAAATGACTTTATCAAAATGAAATTCTAGTATGTTTTTTAAACGGTCTGTGGGACCTATGGGAATATAAATAAATAATATCACCCAATTAGTTTTTTATTGAACCCGGATTGAAGAAATGAAATACATTGAACCCTATGGGACCTAATTTTTCAAACATTTTTAAGCAAATTTAAAATTCACAAATTACTTTGAAATTTTTAGGAAATATTCACAATATCCCACAAAATATACAAAAAAATTTCAGTAAAATATGTTAACTAGTGTTTTAATTAAAAATTATTTACTTTAGGGAAAGAAACAAATTCAATTAAATTCTGACTTTTGGGACATCCTCCTGAAAGAAAAAAGAGAAATATATATTATATAATGAATATCTTTCCAAGGGTTTAATAATTTTGTATATGTGAGAGACTTCAAATTTTAAAATAAATATGGTAGAATAATTTTTCAATTTTTTTTTAAATTTTTATATAACTCTTCATGATATACTTATTTGATGGTATTTTTAATGCAATTTCCGAAGTCCTATAGAGTTAAAATTTGGTACACAGCTAAAGTTTGTTGAACATTTTATTCTACAAAAATTTGGTGGATCTTTAAATATAGATCATACATTTGTTTCAAAATGGCCTGCAAATAATCCCCGTTCACTTCTATAAATCATTGTTAAAAATTCTGATGTGGGCAGCACATGTCTTTCCCTTAAGACTCATATTCACGTTCTCTTTATTTCTTCAATAATAATTTGAGTTTATCTGCACAAAATAACAGCCATAAGTATTTTAAATGGCATTGAATTTGCACGTTAAACTTAAATTTAGTTCTCATTTGATAGATGGACTTGTCAAAGGTGGCGTAGCGAAAACGCGAAAAAACTAGAATATCTCAAGAACGGCTAGTCCTAGAGTAGTGGGGTTAGTCTTATACTTTTTGTTGTCAAAAATCACCTATAAAATAGGAATTTAATTGATATAATTGAGCACACGTTGTCTTTTATTTTTATATTTAACGATTTTTGCGGGCCATTTCGCAAAAATAGCCCGTTCCTTTTTCCCGAATCGTACTAGAATAATCTACAAATGATTTATATACCCAATTTTGTTTAATTTGGTATATAAATCACTTGTAGGTTATTGAAATATTATACACTAAATTTTGCTAAACTTGTTCCATTAGTTTTTAGCTAGAGTGGATAAAGGCAATTTCTGCCGGCCATTTCGCAAAGAAGGCAGATTATTTTATTACGAATCGTACTATAATCTAATGAACATCAGGACTTCCCACAAAAAACATACCTACCAAATTTTATGAAATTCGGTCCATTAGTTTTTCAATTAGAGTGGATGTAATATCCCCACAGACCCAGAGTAACATACACAGATACACCCTTACACACACAGACGTCTTCCTAAAAATAGTTTTTTCGTCTTCTAGAAGTCCCAAAACGTGTAGATCCTTCGAAAATTTGAGTTTCGATCTTCGGCACGATTCCAATACTTTGAATACATACAAACACACACACACACATATATTATCTGTGTATTTGTGTATTATCTGTGTATCTAAATTCCGTGCCTATGCAATTACAATAGTTGTGATTTTAAATGATCCCTAAATTTTTATTATTTCTTCAACTAAGCCTAATTTTAACTTATGCAGAATGCAAATATCTCAAGCGATTGTAAGGTGAGTTACATAAGAATTTCTGATTTTTTTTCACACAAAATTTAGCTCTGGAGTCTGAAATACAAGTTATATGAATGAAATAGTCATTGATTTTGCATAGAGAATCAGATGACTTATATTTCGATACAGTTTTAAATATTTAAGTATAATAAATTACTGCAGTACTGTGATAATGTAAAAGGTATCACCACTGAATGTATCACATTTTAAAAATTT
This sequence comes from Amaurobius ferox, assembly GCA_951213105.1. Classification (NCBI taxonomy): domain Eukaryota; kingdom Metazoa; phylum Arthropoda; class Arachnida; order Araneae; family Amaurobiidae; genus Amaurobius; species Amaurobius ferox. The sequence goes on along the minus strand of OX578138.1, from coordinate 94,111,783 downwards.
TTAAATGAAATTGCATTTCAGTTGGAAAGTGTTTCATAATCAATGCTTATGCATGATTGATCGTTCTTGTTTTTTGTTATTTTTGTTATTTTAAACTTACAGTTAAATTTATAATAGTTTTATTATGTAATTACACATATTTTACAAATATTTGTTTGTTTATAACATATGAAATTATCATTTAAAAATTTTTTCTTTCAATTACTGATTATTCAATTTATACAAAGAATACCGTTATGGGAGTGTATAATATAATTTTTTCTATTATCCTTATTTTGAAGAGCACAGATAACTATTAATATTGTTATTATCATTTTAATATAATTTTAGATTGAAGTAGAAGATATTTAAATCTTTTTATTTTTCAATATGATATATTTATATATTTTAGATGTGAGTATTTTTTAATATTATATTCTTTTAAATGTAGTAACGCGGTGGTTGAGCGGTCACGGATCACATTTCGTCGTTCTCGCTTGGCTGACGGGTTGTACGTTCAAGTCGCACCTGAGATATTGTGTTGTTGGGCCCAGTGTGCTCTGCTCCCACTGGTGGGCTGGGGCAACGTCATGTGACTGCGAAATGGTTCATGATGCCGCCCGATTTATAGGTAAATGTGGAAATGTATTATGTCAGTGGCCATTTATAATAAATAAATATATTTTTGTTATTTACACAGTTGCTAGTCAAAACACCTAGATCTTACGGCTTACAGAAAATCGGTGTTTTACACATTCATAGCTCTATTCTGTAAGTTGCAGAATCCACTGCGATGATAGCAGCTTGCAATTTCGTCAAAGTAGCTCAACGGTAGTGCATCGCTTGGCGAATTTGGAGATCCAGGGTTCGAATCCCGGTTAGGACAGCAATGTTCTATACAATAGCGAAAAAATCAACCCTGTAAGTTAGTGCAAAGCTTTCGGAGGTCTGCAAGTGACCCTAGTACGACTAGTACGGATTCAGTGGATTCTGAAAGATTGAGCGCCGATTTCAAATTTAAGAGGATAACGACAAGGCAGGATACAAACCTCTGCAAAAATAGTAGTAGCAGGAGGCTAACCTAGGGTAAAAATAGTAGGAGGTTGTAAGTCAGATTGTCAGTAGCCCGCTAATCTGATATTAGATGTTGGAGAATGCAGAGTTAGTTCACTTCGACGATAAGAGTTTGCAATTTCGTCCAAATAGCTCAACGGTAGAGCGTCTGCTAGCCAATTACAAGATCCAGGGTTCGGTTCCCGGTTGAGGCAGCATGGTTCTTTGCAAAGTATTTACAATATTTTCAACAAATAGAAGTTTGTTCATTAAACTTTAGTGAATTTATCTGACTGTTTGAAGAGCTCATTTGAAAATTTGATTACTTTGTCATTAAAAACGTCGAGCTCTTCTTTGGTTAAGACTTTATCTTGGCGTTCGAGAAATGTACCTGATTCTGGCATAAAGTACAGATTGTTGAAATAAAAATAAGATATGGAGAGAATGGATGTATGGATTCGTTTAAGGCAATGTTTACTGGGCAAAGAATAAGAGGCATTCTGAGAGCCTATTGAGTGAGTGGCATTTTTATCCCTGGAAGTTCAGTTGGCTGAATTAGAAATCCAGACATCAAAGAGAAAACTTCTCACATAAAGTGGATTTAGTGTCGGAAATAAATTTGTACCAGAGATGTAAAAGAGGTTTATGCGATTTAGCGAAAAAAAAATTACGACACGGTACACTTATGGGATTTTATTATAATACAATTTATCAACTTACACAGTTGGATGAGAAAAATACATGACATTTCTGAAATCTGGAAGATAGAGTAGGAGATAGTGAAGGTCATATTATTAATTATAGCTAATTTATGGCTGATACAACGATAGAGACATTTGAATTCTTGTATTTGCAACAATTTATGAGTTCTCTGATATCCCTGTTTATTCCTTTCTGGACACGATGCCTCTCAAACAAATTGAGAGAATCGAATTAAATTTGTCATAGTTATTTAAACTGATTATCTATCAGTCTCCTAGGACCAAAAGACAATTTTATTTATTTATTTTCAATTTATTTCAAATTTCGAAAAACATTAAAAAGAAAATATTGTCATTTTTCAACAAAGAACTCAAATAATCCTTTCACCACCAGTGATTCTTGATTTAGAGGCTATTGCCGCTAGTTTTCACGGATCAGACGATCAAATAGGCATCAAACGAGCTCAAAACTTATGTTATATTTTCCCCGGTAGATGTATTTACATTGAAGCATCATGCATGTTTTTTGCTTTCTTCAACTAAGAACATGATCTCCAGTACAGAAACATGGAAATCATGATTTTAGCCCACATACCTTTGATAAAATCAAAGTGTTCACAAAAATAGTAAAAATACTTCTACCTCATGGTATATACAAGCTGCATGGTATATACAAGCAACAAAATGCTCTAAGCAGTACTTTCTATTAACTTCCTACTGACTTGTAGAGAAATTTAAATTATATTTTTCTACCGGTTTATTTTATACAAGCATGAATTAGTCGACATTGACTGGGTCAAAATCTCACTGGGTAAATAATACAGATTACCTATAAGCCTACTCACTTTCAAAATCCCCTGTTTTGAACTAAGACCATCCCCACGTATTGTGTCTATCCTAATCATTTAGATTTAATACATGTGGTGTCTTACGTAACAGTTTTATGCGCATGAGCACAAACGTCCACGGCTTACAACAAAAATGCTATTTTTTGTGATGTCCACCACCAACGGAAGGAAGAACCGGATTTAAAACTTCGATGTTTATGTTTTTAATTGGAAATTGAATGAAAATCAGGAAATAGAGTAATTAAAATTTTTTATTTGAGTGATAAGATATACACTCATATTTTCTGCCAATGAAATGCTTTGTATAAAAATATGCTAATCGTTACAACTAACGTACATCGATCTTTCCGACGATGTCAAGATGAAAACTCTGATAATATGATTGACGATAAGAAACCGATTTCTGTAGAACTCGCTCAAAATTGCGCTTCAATATAACTAAAAAACTAATTCATTTTTTCTAAAAATCAAGCAGAACAGGAGTTCAGCTAACATAGTACCTAATATTGCGGTTGTCAAATATCTTGATAGCCCGCTGCAGACGACACATATACACACACATACAGAAAAACAAACATCTTATAACTTTCCTTATATACAATAATGTATAAGGAAAGTATTGTGACTGGACCGAAAATTCGAATTCGAGTTTTCGACGTGAGAGCACGTTTCTCCCGTCGAAAACTCGTTTCAAACATCCCTGATCACGAAACGAACATTTTTGAGGTGATGTCTGTGTGTGTGTGTGTGTGTGTGTGTGTGTGTGTGTGTGTGTGTGTGTGTGTGTGTGTGTCAGTGAGAGTGTGGAGACCATATCTCACGAACGAATGGAACAATTCAAATGAAATTTGGTACAAAAATCACAATCCGTGAATACTGGAAGTCTATTGTTTTTAAACACAATCGACAAACATTTTTGAGATGATGTCTGTGTGTGTGTGTGTGTGTGTGTGTTTGTCATTGAGTCCGTGGAGACGATAACTGAAGAATGAATGGACCGATTCGAACGAAATTGTGTACAAAAATCACAATCCGTGAATACTTGAAGCCTATGGTGTTTATGCCCAATCGAATGTCCAAAACCCTCCTAAATTTTCTAGTGAAATTTTGAAAAAATCATTAAAAAATCAAAACCATTAATAAAGTTACGCAAATAGGCATTTCATATGTAATTTTTCAGTAAAAAACAATTGACACAAATTTTAGAACGCTAGCATGAACCGTTCTTGAGATATTGCACATTTTTCAAAAAAATTGTCAAAAAATCATGTAAAATAAAAAAAAATATTACTTATTGAGAAACATGTTCACTTTTTATATGTAATATCATGCGATAAATTTGGTGACATCATTCTCGTGAATTTAACTCGTTCCATTCATGAAAAAAGATACTTTGAGTAATACTTTTGTATTTGAACGCCAATAGTCATTTATCTGCTGTAAGAATAACTTATTTCTCCATCCATAACTCTTGGCGAGGTTTTGGCGACGAATTTGATGGAATGTCGTCAACTTGGCGGCTTGTTTAAATGTTGCTAAATTAACGATAAACTCGCCAAATGGATTAAAATAAGGCTAAATCAATGAAAATGACGACTATTTGACGAAAATTCAATATCTTGGAAAGAATATATCTACTATAAAAATAACCTATTTTTTTACTGTTAAAGTTGTAAATTCATTGCATTATATAAGGCAAGTCATGTTCTGCCCTCATCAGATTTTTTTTATTTTGCAAGATTTGTTTATTTTTTTTTCACTACATGTAGATTACTTACTGAACTTGCAAACCAATTTTATCATGAATAACTTTTCGAAAGTGAATTACTGCAAAGCGCATTTGAATGCACCAATACTTTATTTTCTAAATTCAGTTTTGAATATCTAAATAAGTTTTGAGTCACTACGCATTCTAGTAAAAAAAACATGTCTTTAAATATTTTTTCAACATAGGTTAAATGTAATTTTATTTTAGTACATACAACATTATACAGGAAGTTTCAAAACGTGATTTATTCCTACTTTTGCCATTAAGCCCACCTGTCACTTCGGGAAAACCTTACTTAGCTTGATCAACGCTGGGTGTCAAAATACTCCGGTCTAATGCAGTCATAAATTTTCTCGAAAAGTGAAAAGATACTTTCCCTGTCAGTTGCTCGTTATAACATATAGCAGGGATTTTTTTTTATTGTACTTCCTAAAGATAACGTGGGATAATGTAACGTTAAAATTATCTTAAAATATTCAATTTCAGTATAACCTTTATGAAAATACCAAATATGAATTTTTTTTTAAGTTTAAAGTAATTAACCGTTATGCATGATGCAATAAAGATAAAATGTTTGCCTTTGGCTATAAATATTTATAAATTATTAAAAATATTAACAGTAATTGTAAGACCAGGATTCACGTAGGCAGTTTTATATGTGGATTTATGATATCTATCAGGTCAGACAATGGCATCAGACTGCAAGGCGCCAATGTATTGCAGCTCTGACCCGAGAGGTCAGCAAAGACTATAAATAAGGGGGGCTTCAAGCACAGGTTGGGTCGAACCAGAGCAGTTACTGAAAGCTAAAGGAAAAGGCATAGGATTGGTTAAGAAGTTAAACCAATATGGAAGAAGTGCTACCACGTCACACTGAGGTAAACCAATGGTCATCGAAGAGGCATATCAGACCTCCGACAAATAGATGTGGCAACCGAGAGAAGGTTCTACAGATTCAGAGATAAAACAGAGACCATTCAGTGTAACAAGTCGAGTTCAGTAGTAGACCAGTTAGAGTAAGAGAGATATGAAACAGAGATCAGTAAGAGTTCAGTAGTAGAGCGGATCCATGGGATTGGTTAAGAAGTTAAACCAATATAGAAGCAATGTTACCGTGTCGCTCTGAGGTCAACCCATGATCGCCGAAGAGGCATATCAGACCTCAGGCAGAAAGAGGGGATAACCGAGAAAAGATTCTACAGATTCAGAGGTAAAACAGAGATAATTCAGAGTAACAAGTCGAGTTCAGTAGTAGATCAGTTAGAGTAAGAGAGATATGAAACAGAGATCAGTAAGAGTTCAGTAGGAGATCGCATTCAGAGATCATGAAATAGAGATCATTCAGAGTAATGTAGTGAGATATGTAAGAGTAAGAGAGATATGAGTAACAGTAACAGGCTACCACAGTAAGAAGGAATACACCCATTGAAATATTCCTGATGTTACGCGCACGCAGTGACGTCAGCGTTCAGACGAGAGTCAGTGGTAAGGCTCCTCCTTATAGAGTAGTAGAAGAGCTCTAGTAGAAGAGCTCTAATCAGTGGAGTGACGTCATAAAATGGAGACAAATGTTGCCGAAGAGGCAGTGTGCAATTGCAAGTTGTGTGTAAATGTCCAAATACAAAATTGGAGATATGTGCATATCAAACATTATGAAAGGTCGTAATCAGTTTTATAATAATAAGTTACCTAGTCTCACATGCCGAGTCTCCTGCTTAATTATATGTGGTAATTGTTGTAATTAATTTAATAATGAATAGAATGTTCTTAATAAATAAAGTTAAAATGGGTGCAGTTAATTGTGAGTAGGGTTATGTTAATATATTGTATTCCAGGAACTCGAGCTGAAAGATTATATGGTGGGTTTTAATGCGGCACAATGCAAAGCAATGTTTCACGACTTACGATGTACGACCATGTCCTAAGATTAATTAAATATGTTTCTTAAAGGAAAAGTGAAAGTTTCGTTCTTAAATGTGCACCACAGTAACATAAAATGGCAGATAATATATACGTATAAATAACAAATAATAGTAAGAAATATGTCCATGATATACGGCGCTAATATAGATAAGTTGGTTTTTTATCGATATCAATTTTTGTCATTTGAACAGTTTTAGCGATATTTTCGTAATATATTTACTATTTACTAATATTGGCACCAAAGAATAAGCGAAATATCGGGAATTATGCTTAATAATTCAGGAATTGTATATGGTCTTAGTATCTGTACAGTTAATTACAAAACCACTGATATATGGAAGCACTATGGATACTGTACAAATACACGAAAATGAGGAAACAGTTACCAGCATAACAATCACTATCAAATGACCTGTTTTGTATTTGCTAGAGTTCACTATAATGTATTGATAATTTAATCAGTCATGATTTGTTCAAGAAATGCTATTTTTATACAAAATAAAAATATATGATGCTGTGGGAAAAAATAACACACTTGCTTTTACTTACAATGTGAGCTCAATAAGCTAAATCTCATGCAAATTACTTAATTCATTAGAAAGACTTGTGAAAGAAAATACTTGTATTAATTTCTCATGAACGAGTTATGGTAACTCTTTAAAAATGTTGTCCATGAAATCTAAATCCATGAAAATCTATTCAGATCCATGAAAATCCGGAAGTAGTATATTTAACACTATCATATTATTTGCCCTTTGCATTAAAACTATTGAAGGGGTAAAAAATACGTATAAAAAGTTTAAAACCGAGTGCACTCCTTAAAATTATATTTATACTTTCCTTGTATACATAGTATAATGTATAAGGAAAGTATTGTAACGGATTCAAAAACTCGAATTCGAGTTTTCGATGGGAAAACACGCTTCAAGCAATCATGATCACGAAACGAAAATTTTTGATGTAATGTCTCTGTGTGTATGTCAGTGAGACTGTGGAGACGATATCCCACGAATGAATGGAGCGATTCGAATAAAATTTGGTACAAAAATAAACATTCGCGAATACTCTAAACCTGTTGTTTTTAAATCCAATCGAATGTTTGATGATTTTTTTGATGATTTTTGATGACATTTTTTCATGATTTTTTTCAAAATTTCACTCAAAAATTAAAACCTTTAATAAAGTTATGCAAATAGACATTGTTTATGTAATGTTTCTTTAGGAAACGATTGACATAAGCTTTAGAAAGAATGAACCATTCTTAAGATATTGCACATTTTTCAAATAAATTTATCAAAAAATCCCATAAACAGAAAAAATGTTAACTGTTGATAAAGATGTTCAGTTTTCATATGTAATATCATGCGGTGATTTTGGTGACATTATTCTCGTGGATCTAGCTCCTTCCAGTCATGACAAAAGTACTTAGTAATACTTTTGTATTTGAACGCCAATAGTCATTTAACTGCTATAAGAATAACTTATTTCTCCATCCATAACACTTGGCGAGATTTTGGCGACGAATGTAGCGGAATCTCGCCAACTTGGCACCTTTTTTAAGTTGCCAAATTAACAAATATCTTGTCAAATGGATAAAAATGAAGCTCAATCAATGAAAACCACGACTCATTGACGAAAATTCAATATCTTGGAAGGAATATAAGTATCTACTAAAATAGTAATCTATTTTTTTTACTGTAAAAGTAGTAAATTCATGGCATTATATGAGGAAAGTCATGTGCTGCCCACATCAATTTTTTTAAAAAATCAGGCTTAAAGTATATTGTGGTCGCTGAAATACTTAACAAACACATATTTTATACAAGAAACCTAAATTTTTGATATCTACTGCCATTGTAAAATTACATTTGAGGATATAGTAGGTATAGTATTTATTCTATTTTTACACACATCGCCTTTACACTATTAAAAAAAAATCTGATGTGGGTAACACATGACTTTCCTTATATAATGCAATGAATTTATTACTTTTACAGTAAAAAAGAATAGGTTTTTCTTATAGTAGATACATATATTCTTTCAAAGATATTGAATTTTCGACAATTAGTCGTCATTTTCATTGATTTAGCGACATTTTAATCCATTTGGCGAGATTTTCATTAATTTCACAACATTTCAAACACTCGCCAAGTTGACGACATTCCGCCAAATTCGTCGCCAAAATCTCGCCAAGCTTTACTGACGAAGAAATAAGTTATTCTTATAGCAGATAAATGACTATTAGCGTTCAAATACAAAAGTATTATTCGAAGTGTCTTTTCTCATGAATGGAACGTGTTAGATTCACGAGAATGATGTCACCAAATTTATCGCGTGGTATTACATATAAAAAGTGAACATGTTTCTCAAAATGAAATATATATATTTTTTATTTTATATGATTTTTTGATAATGTTTTTGAAACATGTGCAATATCTCGAGAACGGTTCATGTTCGCGTTCTAAAATTTATGTCAATCGTTTTCTAATGAAAAATTACATAAGAAATGTCAATTTGCGCAACTTTATTAGCGCATTTGATTTTTTGATGATTTGTTTCAAAATTTCACTTGAAAATTTAGGGGAGTTCTGTACATTCGATTACGTTTAAAAACAATAGGCTTCCAGTGTTTACGGATTGTGATTTTTGTACCAAATTTCGTTGGAATCGGTCCATTCGTTCGTCAGTTATCGTCTCCACAGGCTCACTGACACGCACAGACACACACACGCACACACACACACACACATACTTTCACATACACACACACACACAGACATTACCCCAAAAATATTTGATTTGTGATCAGGGATGCTTGAAACGTGCTCTCCCCTCGAAAACTCGAATTCGAATTTTCGACCTCGTCACAATACTTTCCTTATACATTATGTATATAAGGAAAGTAATAAAATTTATAATTTCGCCGTTTTTTTATTAATATTGACACTCCTTTATATTATACCCCTCGGATTCTTGCATATACTCTCTCCCCTTTAACACTAGAATAAATGAGGAATATTTGGGGGAATCATTTCTCAATGTAGTTATGCGGTCAAAATGACCGCATAACTACATTGTACTAGTCCGTACATCTTCCGTTGTTCTAGTGTTAACATGTAGTAGCACTCACACTGTTAAGGGTATCTTTGATTTCGTCAATAAGTTAAAAAAATTGCTCTCCTTTTAGTACCTGGTGTTATTAAACACCATGCTGTCATTTGACATAATTTTTTTTTCACCAATACCAGTATTGAAAGAGCAATTAATTATTTGAAAAAGAGGTTATATGAAGTTTAATTTTCAGATTTTGAAGTAAAAATATGTTTTGTATAAATTATGCCCTGAGTCCTTTACGTCCTTTGTTTTTATTTGCATATTTTTTCTAAAAAAACATGAAGGTTTGACTATGGGTAATCCGCGCATTCCCATTTTATGTGATATCTATGTACATTAGTTTGGGGGAAAAGTTCATAATTTATAAGATTCCAATTGCTGGTGATACTTTTGCGTTGCGGTGATACTTGTATGTCCTTTACGTCCTTTGTGTTTATTTGCATATTTTTCAAGAAAAACATGAAGGTTTGACTATGGGTAATCCGCGCATTCCCATTTTATGTGATATCTATGTACATTAGTTTGGGGGAAAAGTTCATAATTTATAAGATTCCAAATGCTGGTGATACTTTTGCGTTGCGGAGATACTTTTATGATGATACATTTACGTTGATTCACAATAATTTCAATCATCTGGATTTGATTAGTTTAATTCATTTCATTGACCTTTGTGTTTAGTTTTCTCATGAAGAAGGATGCGATAATCAAATATCCTTTCTTGATGTTCTGGTTACAAAAATGGTTTTAAATTCTCAACTTGAACTCAATTTAAATTTGTTTTCAACTGCTTCCTTCTAAGCTTTGTATTCCGCAAATATTTCTTTGTTTACACGCTTCTTCATGCTGAGTTTAATCATCTTGTTCAACAAAAATATTCTCTTTTCTACACAAATATGAAGTTTTACTGAATATTAAGGTTTACTGCGCCTAAAATTTGAGTTTTGATTTGAGTCAATTTGTAAATGGACTATCCAAAATCTTTGTCGTTTCAATTGGCTATACTCCCACTATTATTGACAAGGCATTTCATAAATTCACCAAACCAGAATTGGATTTCAACTTTCAACATCAAGAGGTTTTTCCACGTAATACTATGATTTTACATTTTTATTCCCTAGTTATAGCTATAAGGTCGGAAATATTATTTCTAGTTTTAGATGTGTCTTTAAACCTCCTAAAAATTCATTTTCTTTCTCTTAAGACCCTATCTCTGTCTTGAATTATCTCATTCAATACGAACAAGGTCTTGGTTATGTTAGTCAAACAAAAAAAACTCTTCAATTTCGTATTACGGAACACGAGTTATGTTGCGGAATAAGAATTTTTGAAGTATTTAATTGCTGAACGATCTTGGGACTCTAATCATGTTTTTAACTTTTCGAACTTTAAGATCATTTTTGCTCCAAATTTAATTTCAATTTGGAATTGGATTTTCATGAAAATTTAGAGATTGTTAAGCAGTCAAACTCCATTATTAAGGATACTTATCCTTTCTTCTTTTCTGTTTCGAAATCTCTGATTTACATTTTCAATTCACTTTGATTCCTTTTCCCTAATTTGCTTCCTTCTCTCCATATGTTTTTTGTATTTGTTGATGATTTTAGCACTTTCAGCTTCCAAAGCCATATTCTGTTGTGCCCTTTTTACCGATTTTGTTTATAATCTGTTAATTTTACCACTGGTTTGTTCGACATACTCAGCATCCAAAATTGGTTAGTTTCCATTTTTAATTGAATATGGCTGTTATGTTCAGAGTGTTAGTCACTGAACAAGCCCTTTGAATTCATTGTTTGACGTTAACTCTTTGGTATTTCAACATCCATCCATTGTGTTCCACCTTGTGTTCTTTCCTCCTGCGTTTTATATCACTTTTTCTTCTTTCGCAGATGGCAACACCCTTTATCTGCTGCAGCCACGTTTACTGTACTTGCTTCAGCTTCTAATCTGATTTCACGTGTGTAGGCTGAGCTTTTTATGTGTTCTGATCAAAAATACTGTGTTGTTGATGGAAAATAGTGTGTATTTGTGTTGCTGACAGCTTTCGACAAAGTTATTTTAGGTTTATTACTTTATCAGCAGTTTGAGCTGTACGTACTTTACAGAATTTTTAACTCTATAGCATTCTTGCTAACAGGTAGGGTGTAACAAGTGAAATTGTGCACTTTTAAATTTTTTGCATTACAAAATATTAAAATTTGTGTTTAAAATAAATTCCATTGAGTCACTAATTTTTCACGTAACGATTAACAATTTTATGAGGATTAAAATTCATACAGAATAGAAATTCAATTAAAAATAATAATTTATTAGATCATAACCTAAGATGTTGCGGAAATTTCGAAACAGCCGTCTGCTTACGACATTTAATTTGAGCAACATTTTACGTTGTAATCGAGTTATTTATAGGTTTAACATAAATTGAGACTCTATATCATAGATACGCATTTCGTTAAAAACAGTATAAATAGAATTAAAAGAAAAATTTCGAACTCTATAATGCAATTCGTTACACCCTGAAATCGACAGAATTCACAAATGAAAAAATCGTAACGTTAGTAGTAAGATGCAAAGATATTATTTAATAGAAAGTCTCGCTGCATATTAATATGTCATCGTATTGATTTATTAATTGTTGCATATTAAATTATGTCAATAAATATATATTTCCTAAATAATATATCGATATTTCTTTACTTTTCTTCCTGACATTTTAATACTTTGATTGTAGACATATAATGTTATCAATATTAATAATATTTCAATTGATTACGTTGCATAATAAGTACTTCCAATCAATGCCAGTAATTGATATTTCTTAGACAACCGATAGATAATAATTCAATAATATTACTAAAGTTGTTAAATATTTAAATTATCGGTGACATTTAATAATCAACTAGCGAGATTTGCCCGCTAGCGATCACTAACTATATAGCAACCAGTTTTTGTAGTAATCAGTTTTTTAGCAAGTTCTGCGCCTGCGCAGCGGACGCAAAAATCCCTTCCCCTCTGATAGCCCCTTCTGTAGTACACCGCACCTCAGGCTCAATGTTGTAAAGTGTCAGCATTGAGACCAAATTTTTCAAGAGCAGGTCGAGTGGGTCTATTGCTGAGTCGAAAACTCAACGTGGAAATTGCATTAAGATCGGAGCAAATTAAGCCAGCAGCATTCACCAAGCAAATTAAGCGAGCAGCATTCATCAAGCAAATGCCTCGAAAGCACTGGTAAATGAAAATATTTGTTATAGAATGCACTTCTTCAACTCTCATCTGCAAAAAACTATAACACATATTTCGTAAACAGTCAATCAAGGACATTCAATCCACTACTGCTTACGCAGATTTCGTAAATAGTCATTCAAAAACATTCAATAGACCCCTATTTGAAATTCAACGTAATTAAAATCTTCCGACACGAAAGGAAGGTTCTGTCCCATAGCTCTCTGTTAGGCGAGAGTTTACAGAGAAGGTTACTGAATAGTTAATATAGTTCTAAAAAACTAACAAACTTAGTGACAACGATACAAATTGGACTTTTTGAAAGCTAAGGGATGAAATTTCACGATGACAAATTTAGAATACCATATCTCTAAAAGTATTTTGATGACGACAGTTTTTAAACAACCAATACGCTGAATTTTTGTAAAGCCTCGTGAACTTAGTTGTTAATCGTTTTTAAAATCAGTATAAAAAACTATCAAATGTATAACAATTCGGGTTTCTAGAGGCTTCTGGAAATTTATCTGCCTCTCGTTCAAAAAAATAAAACAACGAAGCTCTAAATTAATTTTTGAAATAGAAAATACATTTTTTGCCCTCCCTCCCTCCTTTTATCCCCAAAAAAGGAGGTTTTTTCGAATATTAAAAAAAAAATCTATCAAATTTTTCGGATATTCCATTCGTAGTCCGCGTTAGTTTTGATACCTCCGTTTTCTAGAATCGCAATTTTCTAGACCTCCCGTATGACAGAGGTTCCCAGACTGTGATTTCTAGACTTGCCAGTGGTCACATCAAGTGCCTCTCTTTTAATGAGGGCAGAAAGGTCTTTGCCGCCTGCACCAAGTGCCACGACCATCAGGCTTCTGCAGAGCATATAATGGATTGCATGAGTCTCTCCAAGGAGGATATCAATCGCGATCCACTTTTTGTGCTAGACTTTCTGAGAGTCAATGGGACTTATGGATCTCATCTGACCTCGTCAGACATTGGAGGATAAGCAACAAAAACAACAACAACCTGCTTTTTAAGATGCAGCCGATCGCTTCTATGCCGAGTAGGGGCTTCGGAAATCAGCTAACAAACATTCCAGCTAGCTGCAAAATGCAGCTATTTTATCACTTTTCAATAGTATAAATACATAGATGCCCAACATTTTTCAGGTTCATTATTGGGCATTTAAAATGTCTTACTTTCGATCGGGATAGTAAAGTTTATCACATCTGCACTTAGTGCTACCTTGTGGAGGCTTCTCCTCAATATCTCCTTGAATGTCTTGGACTATCCCGGGACAATCTTAACTCTGAACCCCTGTTAGTTTTGGATTTTCTTGGGATTCATGGACTCGGGAACTTGGTCTAGTTCAGGACTAAGCCAAACGGAAGTAACAACATTAACAACAATAGATAGATTTCGCTGAAAATAGTTTCTAAAATACAAATATTTTCAATCTCCTTTACTAAATACCTGAATACATCCTTTGCCTACAGTAAGAAAATAATAAAATAAAACTTGCTTGTCTCATTTTATACACAGAACACATTTAAATCTAAATATATTTCTATGATAGACACACACCCTTTAAAAACGCATTTACCCCCTAAAGAACAAATTAAAATTATTAGAACGGGACACAAAATAAAAATAGTATTTCGTAAATAATACATCACTTTAGAAGCAATTTAAAACCGTTATTGTCTCAGAAATGAAATAAAACTTCAAGGCTTCAAGGGTTAATATCAAACTATGACATTACGGGTTCCAGGCAGGTGCATTTAATGGACGAATGCAATATTTAAAAAAAGTTAAATCGGTCTTTAACGAACTGTTGTTAAAATTAATGGACATTTCCATGATGTATTGGAGTAGTCTTTCAAGGCTATCTGCGATACAGTAATTGAGCGAGAAAAATGGCTTCATATATTGAAGATATTTAATCCTAAGTGGCGGTGTAGGGAAATTTTAAAATTGGTTAAATATATTAAGATTTATATGAGGATTGTAATTTTACCAGTTGACTTATACGAGCAAGATTGTTATGTGAAATAATACATTTAACTTAGGCATGGTGTTATGGTATGATAATCCTGTACTTTCAGTCATTAAAATATCTATTACTGACAAGGGAACCTCAACTTTTAATCCGGCTAGTGTCAACTGGAACTGGATAGAAACGGTAGGTACTAACAAGAAACTAATGTCTCTGAAATCTCTCTTGAATTGAGCGTGGAGATCCGTAGAAAAAAAAATCCCAAAATTTGCATGGATTAGCATGTTTGGTAGCTCTTATTTGAATTACAATATGTATATTTACGTAGAGTGTGTGATTAAGAAGAAACAAACGTACATGAGGTATGTTTATGTAAAAATGACGCAATATGACATTCATGATTGTACATTATTTTTGTAATGGAAACCAAATATTTTATTACGAATACAAATTACTGTATGATGAAATTACAATTATTCAACATATTCTTCAGCAATTATATACATTATTATATACATTATTAGCATAATGGTTTCCATTAATTAGTTTGTTCCAGCCATAAATGTACATTCAAATGTGTTCAGAGTAGCAAAAAGAGAAGAAGAAATTTTTCCCATGCTAATACATGTACATTTTGGGATTTTTTTTCTACGGATCTCCACGCTCAATTCAAGATATATTTCAGGGACCGCTCGTACCTAACGTTTCCTCCCAATTCCAGCTGAAACTAGCCAGAACAAAAGTTGAGGTTCCCTTGTGAGTTCTGCCGCATTCAAATCTCACTTTACATCAACTAAAATAATGTTTTCCGTTTAGGGATATTTGAAGAATCTGTATATTTACGTTCTAACGACAGTTCTGTCCCAAGATAACTATCGAAATCTACTCAGTTTTAATAATTTGATTTTAAAAGGAAAAATATTGACCTAAAATTATCCCAAAATGTATGTGCTACTTGATAACCCATTCAAAATTAATATTGAATCTATTTATCCCCATTGTGTTCTCAGAAACTGCGGTGAGGGATTCCTTGACTTTACTTTCAAACGACAGAAACCTTTTATAAAGTAGAACTATATTTGCAAGGTGTGTTTAACGTTGTTAGATCACTTTAAAACTTAACTAGAAATATCAACCATGCATAAAGCATTGATTATGGAACACTCTCCAACTGAAATGCAATTTTATTGAAACAGATTTAAAATGCGATTCATTCAAGGCTGATATATTTTAAATTATCGTAGTACTGCATTACTTTATTATATAAACTTAAGACTTCATAAAAAAAAATGAATTTTATTCGAATAACGTCATCGAAATATAAATTGTCTGGATCTATATGTAAAAGCAGTGAATATTTCATGCATATTACTGTTATTCCAGACTCTAGAGATACATAATTTTGTGTGAAAACAAATTTGATATTCTTATACAACTCATATTACAATCACTTGTTTACATTCTGCATCCATTAAAATTAGGTTTCGTTGTAAAATTAATCAAAGTTTAATGATCATTTAAATTTAAAAATATTTTAATTGCTTTGGCGCAGAAAATAGGTGCACATAAACTACGCAAAAATAAAACGGTTTTAGGACGGATGCAGCACTAAATATAAATTTAAAAGAACTTTAAAAATCACAATTTTTACAATCCATTTTTCTATTTTTTCTAATTTTGTGTGAAAATAAATTTGATATTCTTATACAACTCATCTTACAATCACGTGTTTACA
This sequence comes from Amaurobius ferox, assembly GCA_951213105.1. Lineage (NCBI taxonomy): Eukaryota > Metazoa > Arthropoda > Arachnida > Araneae > Amaurobiidae > Amaurobius > Amaurobius ferox. Next base: position 94,095,456 of record OX578138.1, on the reverse strand, counting down.
TTCTGCATCCATTAAAATTATTCTTTGTTGTAGAATTAATCAAAGTTTAATGGTCATTTAAATTTAAAAATATTTTAATTGCTTTGGCGCTGAAAATAGGTGCACATAAATTACGCAAAAATAAAACAGTTTTAGGACGGATGCAGCACTAAATATAAATTTAAAAGAACTTTAAAAATCACAATTTTTACAATACGGCAAAAATATGGATGCCACATTATATTTTGAAGTGAGTCACCTGATACCTTCAGGTAATATGAGTGTAATTATTATTTTAATATTTATATTAAAAATAACCATATATATTTTGCTAAATTTTTTTATATATTTTATGGGATAATTTAAATATATCCTAAAATTTTCGAAACAATTTGTGAATTTTGAATTAACTTAAAAAAAGTATGAAAAATTAGGTCCCGTACGGTTCAATGTATTTCACTTTTTCAAACCAGGTTCAATTCAAAACAAATTGAGTGATATTATTCATTTACATTCCCATATGTCCCACAGACTGTCTCAGCAACATACTAAAATTTAATTTTGATAAATTCATTTTTACGGTAGTTATCTTGCGAAAGATACAGACAGATAGAATGAATGAACAAAAGCATACATTCTTTCAACTATGTTGGAATGTGTTAAAAAATTGAAGTGGTGCATAACGGCAAACAGACGCTGAAAGTTTTTCTCTATGATGGGTTGCTGGCAGAAACATCCCCAAAACAGACATGGACAGAATTATCATAGATGAAGCATTGAAAATATCCATATAAGGCATTTCTAGTGTATAAAATACTAACCATTTCATCCTTGCATTGTCCGTTCTCAATGGCTAGTGGTAATTAAATGGAACACATACACACTTAATCAAAGTGGTTGGTATCCAGTTTACTTGTTGGCAGTAAAAGTAAATCAAATTTTGTATCTAAGGAAAACACTTTTAAAAAATCCCGCTGTATCGTCACCCTTAAATCGAGTTTTCGATTTTATCGTTGATCTAGAAGATAACGCATATCTAATGAGAACAAAATTGAGATTTTAGCTCAAGTGGAAGACCTAGATCTGTTTTAAAACAACGATTTCAATAAATTAACGGTTATCACCTAATTAAAAATATCCAAAATTCAGCAATCGGCTTACCGTAACCCATTCTAATAGTTGTACCATTTAAAATTTTAATTTCTCAATTCGTTCGCGAGATACCGTGCCCACGAACACCCACATAAATCGATTTTTTCAGAGATGCTCCAAACTCGTAAACCCATCCTAACACAAAAGTCTGATTTTTGAACCCATGTATAAATAAAGTAACATGAAAATAAATAAAATGCAGAGTATATGAACTCAAATGGTCAGAAAAAGAAACAAACAGCTGAACAAACGCTCCGGACGTTAAGTCCATCCAGCATTTAATTTTGTTATTCATTTCATATACCACGAATTTTCTATTTTTTCTCGTTTTACTTCCCTTTCGCCATACTAGGTGGCGCTAATATATTATGTTTTGTTGTACAGAAAATTCCCGGCATAATCTACCTGTATTATGTGAGCTCGTGTCCATCTCTTTCCTACTAAAAACATCTGATGTGGGCAACACATAACTTTCCTTATATAATGCAATGAATTTAGTACTTTTACAGTTAAAAGAAAATGTTATTCTTATAGAAGATACTTATATTCTTTCCAAGGTATTGAATTTTCTTCAAATAGTCGTTATTTTCATTGATTTAGCTTCATTTTTATCCATTTGGCGACATTTTCGTTAATTTGACAACATTTCAAAAAGTCTCCGAGTTGGCGTCATTCCACCAAATTCATCCCCAAATTCTCGCCAAGCGTTATAGATGGAGAAATAAGTTATTCTTATAGCAGATAAATGAATATTGGCTTTTAAATTCAAAAGTATTACTCAAAGTATCTTTTCTCATGAATGGAACGAGCTAGATCCACGAGAATGATGTCACTAAATTTATCGCATGATATTACATATGAAAAGTGAACATGTTTCTCAACAGTTAATATTTTTTTTAATTTATGGGAAGTTTTGATACATTTATTTGAAAAATGTGCAATATCTCGAGAACGGTTCATACTAGCGTTTTAAAGTTTATGTTAATCGTTTTTTAAGGAAAAATTACATAAGAAATGTCTATTTGCGTAACCTTATTATAGGTTTTGATTTTTTGAGGATTTTCTTCAAAATTTCACTCGAAAATTTAGGGAGGTTCTGTACATTCGATTTCGTTTAAAAACAATAAGCTTTCAGTATTCATGGATTGTAATTTTTGTACCAAATTTCATTCGAAATGCTCCAATTATTCGTGAGATATCGTCTCCATAGACTCACTGACCCCCCCCCCCCCCCACACACACACACACAATGATCTCACCTCAAAAATGTTTGATTCGTAATCAGGGATGCTTGAAACGGGCTCTCCCGTCGAAAACTCGAATTCGAATTTTCGACCTCGTCACAATATTTTCCTTATATATTATGTATATAAGGAAAGTAAAAATAAATCCAAAAATTTTCGAAACGTGCATCTGCTTACATAATTTATTTTCTCAGAATTTTACTCTGTGATCTAATCCATTATTAATTGTGCCGAAAGCCGCATTTTATACTTATGATCCTCATACGTCTAGAACACTCAAATTCAGGTGTCTTATATAGCCATGATGCAAATATCACTTGTGATACATCTTCGTATATTTGTTGCTATGGTTACTACGTCATTTAATCTTGAACGAAACCGTTTCATACTTCACAAAAATATGCATTTCGTTAATAATTTATGAAGGCAGTAGCGGAGATATAAACTATTTCAGATTATAAACTATTTCAGCTTATAAACTATTATAAAAACACTTTGTATGTTACATTGTTCTAGTAAACTCCAAAAAGTAAAAAAAAATATCTGATGTGGGCAAAACATGACTTTCCTTATATAATGCAATGAATTTACTACTTTTACAGTTAAAAAAAATATTATTCTTAAAGTAGATACTTATATTCTTTCTAAGATATTGAATTTTCTTCAATTAGTAGTCATTTTCATTGATTTAGCGTCATTTTTATCAATTTGGCGAGATTTTTGTTAATTTGGTAACAATTAAAAAGATCGCCAAGTTGGCGACATTCCGCCAAATTCGTCGCCAAAATCTTGCCAAGTGTTATGGAAGGAGAAATAAGTTATACTTACAGCAGATAAATGTCTTTTGGCGTTCAAATACAAAAGTATTACTCAAAGTATCTTTTTTCATGAATGGAACGAGCTAGATCCACGAGAATGATGTCACCAAATTTATAGAATGGTATTACATATGAGTAGTGAACATGTTTCTCAATAGGACATATTTTTTTTTTATTTTATATAACTTTTTGATAATTTCTTTTAAAAAATGTGCAATATCTCGAGAACGGTTCATGTTAGCGTTCTAAAAATTATGTCAATCGTTTTCTAATGAAAAATTGCATAAGAAATGTCTATTTGAGTAACTTTATTAGCGATTTTGATTTTTTGACGATTTTTTCAAAATTTCACTCGAAAATTTAGGGGGGTTCTGTACTTTCGATTGCGTATAAAAACAATAGGCTTCCAGTGCTTACGAATTGTGATTTTTGTACCAAATTTCGTTTGAATCGGTCCATCCGTTCGTCAGTTATCGTCTCCACAGTCTCACTGACACACTCACACACACAGACATCACTTCAAAAATGTTTGATTCGTGATCAGGGATGCTTGGAACGTGCTCTCCTGTCGAAAACTCGAATTCGAATTTTCGACCCCGTCACAATACTTTCCTTATACATTATGTATATAAGGAAAGTAAAAATAGTGGATGCATGCGTATATGTGCGATAACAGTTTAATGGCATAGATAGTTAGTGTACTATTTTACCATTCGCAAAATGTAAATTATATAAAAGATAATTATTAGGTAGATCTCAGTTTTCATTTGCTTTATAATACCTTACTAAAGAATATATAAAACTGGGTTTAATAGACTGTCAAAAATTTAATTATTTGTTATTATTATTATTATTTGTTATTAAAAATTGCATTAACTCGTGTCCGTCCCTGGTCCCCTAGCAAATTTGTGCCCGAAGATAAAATCCCCTTCTGCCCTTATCTTTGTCACTGGTATAAATCACAAGAATGGCTCATTAAGCTCTGTCCCATAGATATTCAGTCATTTAAACCATAGAGGGGATTACAATTCTGGCTCCGTTACGCTCTGTTCCATAAATATTCAATGATATACATCATCGGTGGATTACAATTCTGGCTCGGTTAGGCTCTGTCCCAATAATACTCGATAATTTATATCATCGGAGGACCACAATTCTGGCGTCGTTAGGCTCTGTCCCATAAATATTCAATTTATATCATCGAGAGATCACAATTCTGGCTCCGTTAGGCTCTGTCCCATAAATATTCAATTATTTATATCATCGGGGGATCACAATTGCGGCTCCGTTAGGTTCTGTCCCATAAAAATTCAATTATTTATATCATCGGGGAATCAGAATTCTGGCTCCGTTAGACTCTGTCCCATAAATGTCGAATCATTTATATCATCGGGAGATCACAATTCTGGTTCCGTTAGGCTCTGTTCCATAAATATGCAATTAATTATATCATCGGGGGATCACAATTCTTGTTTCGTTAGACTCTGTCCCATAAATATCGAATCATTTATATCATCGGGAGATCACAATTCTGGTTCCGTTAGGCTCTGTCCCATAAATATTCAATTATTTATACCATCGGGGGATCACAATTCTGGTTCCGTTAGGTTCTGTCCCATAAATATGCAGTCATTTAGATCATCAAGGAGCGTCTGGGGTAGAGGAGGATCTGAAAAGACAAAAAATGTAGACAATTATCATAAATATTATTTCTTAACGTTTACTGTGTATTATGGAGGAAATAAACCAAAGTATCAAGGTATACTACTTAAATATATACACTAATAACAGCCAAACCTCCATTTAAATGTACTTTTACACTGTAATTTCCTTGGATATGAAACAAATTCTAAAAGGTTAATATCAGGCTCAATTCGATATTATACCCCTTAGACAGGTGCATTTAACGGATGAAAGAAATAATTTTTAAAACTTAAAACGGTCTTTAACAGACTTTTGTCGAAATGACGGAAAATTTCTATGATATATTAGAGCTTGTGACCTTTTAAGGCTGTCTATAATGAAGTCATTTGAGCGGCAGAAATGAAATCATTAGTGGGAGATATTTAATATTAAATGATGACATTATCTGAGAATACTTCAGGAGTTGCTAAATTTGTGTGATAAATATGTCTGCATGCAAATTTAATTGGACACTTTAAATTAGCTTTGCTTGCTTTATAGATGTAGCATGATTACCTCACTCCCATGACTAACGCACAGTATAAAAATATATATTATTTATTTTCGAAAACATATGTATTAATTATTTTGATTATATAATTATCCAATACAGGATATTCCCAATCTTGACATTGCATTCAAAGTCATGGTTTGAGTTGAAGGCGTTTCACTATAAACTGGAGAAATGTGTGTCGTTACTGGGTCGAAGTAAAGTCTTCTACCAGAAAAATTATAAAATTGTTTCCGATAAATATGTTGCACTTTGTCATCTCATGTATATTACACAGTGAGGGGATGGGGAAAGAGGAGGATGAGAAATGAGGGAGGTGGAGGGGGAAGGATTCATCTCGGAGTTTGACTGGCTTAATTGTTTTAACCTCGCTCTGCTCCTATGACGACATTGGAATTAAGAACATGCGCATTTTGTACTCGTCCTTACAAGAAGGATCAAATTTGTTAACTGCGACTGTCATCTTACTCTACCGACGTCACTAAATTTACTTGAACGTCACTGGATTCTGTGTGTACAGCACAATTTAAAATCTTTCCTCAAGTTGTTTACGCCTGGATATTAATTGATGGGATTTCAAAATTAACAAACTACTGCTTCCCCTGAAATAGATGGTAATGTTTTGGGAAAGTTTTGGAATCATACCGAAAATCGCAACTTGAGTTTTCTACGGATCTACACGTTTCAGTTCCTCTGGAATACGATAAAATCAATTTAAGCGTGACGCCTGTCTATGTGTCAGTCGGTCTGTGTGTCTATTTGGGCAGCTTTTGTATCCACTCTAACTAAAAAACTAACTGACTGAATTTCGTAAAACTTGGTAGATAAGTCACTCGTGGGCGAATCTGGTGTTGATTAGTTTTAGGTACGATTCGGGATAAAAGAACCTGCTTTTTTTACGAAATGGCCCTCAAAAATTGTCTGTTTACACTCTAGTTGTAAAACTAATGGGCTGAATTTCACAAAATTCGGAAGATAATTTGCTTGTGTGTCACCCTGGTGCTGAATAGATTTTGGTACGATTCGGAAAAGAATAGCCTGCCTCTTATTGCGAAATGACCCGCAAATATCGTCGGAAATAAAGACTTCGTATGCTCAAATTTATCCATTAAATGCTTATTTTATACGTAATTTTTAGCGAAGAAAAGAATAAGACCAACGCCATTACACTAGAACTAGCTTTTCTCGAGATATTTTAGTTTTTTCATATTTTCTCTACGCCATCTTTGAAAATAAGTTCAGTTACCAAATGAGAACGAAAACTGAATTAAAAGTGAATTAAATTTAATTAAAATAAAGAGAACCTGGATATAAGTCTGCAAAGAAAGTCGTGTGCTGCCCACATTAGATTCTTTTTAACTGTAATAATGCGTGTCGTTTGGCAACTTCTCTCAAAGTTTGCTCTCGACTGTGATATCGTGATTGACGAAGCTTAATGTCTTTACATTGTTGAGTGTTGATAAGTGGTTGCAGTGTTGATAAGTGGCCATGACCAAGAAACTGTGTGATACACGGATAGTGAAGAGTGGATAATTGGATCAATTTTGCATTTGAACGCAACACTAAGTTATAGGGAAGCATTCGTGGATTCAATTTTCGCGTTTAACACTTTTCAACAGGGTATTGCTGGAAACTGCACAGATAGCAAAGAAACTCGTCATTCCTCGCTTTTAGTATCACTAAATATCTAAAATACAAAAAAAATAAAATATCTGATGTCTGAACGAAATGATATTCTCTACAAATGATCAAAATTAGTGACAGCAAAATTATGTGACAGTAAAAATGAAAAATGTCTTATCATTCTAACAAGTCATCAATATGTTTATTGTTGATACTAAATCAAAATAAGGTACCAAATTTTATTGAAATCACAAGATCCTATTGTGATGTCAGAAACAGAACATTTCCAAATAGGGAGATTGAATCCGTGGTGTGTGACGTATGCCACATTGCATTCAAGAATTCCCGATTTCAATAAAATACAATGGTAGCGCTACTTCGACGTCATATGTGACATTTTAGAATATGGAAATATATGGCATCATGAGAGTTGCCTGAACCCATAGTCCGGCTGATAGTCTCCTCAATGCTATACCGCGTATGGCAAAATCAGCAATTGCGTCAAGTAAATGGTAGGAGCAATGGATACCTTTGAGTAGCAAAAATGTGTGAAGCTCTTGAGGTCTCCAAAAATTAAAAGAATTCCAGGAAAATTAGAGAGTGACCCTGAGCAAGACACAGACTAGAATGGTCATGAGAATCCTCAGGGAAGGCTCTAGAAAGCAAATTGCAGGGAAGGCGCTAGAAAGCAAACTGCAGTGAAGACGATTATAAGGTTGTAAGAGTACGTACGATACTGATGAAAGGGTGAAAAGGACGGTTGAGGCAAATGTTGGTAAAGTATCATTTTTTACTAATGAGCATTTACTAATCAAAGTAACTTTTACTAATCAACTTTTACTAATCAAAGTAACTTTTACTAATCAACATTTACTAGTCAAAGGTTCATGTTCCTATCATCTTCAATCGATGTCTTAGGTAGGAGCAAAGTTGGCTGCTGCCACAAGACTATAATGAAGCTAGAGTTTGTATTTGGGTAGTATCTTTTAGACGGGCTCGCACTGATCATTAACTGCTGACGAGTTGGAACTGTAATACTCAAAAGCATAGACGGCATTCTATGCGTTTATTTACGTGCTTATGCAGGCGCAATAGGTAAACAATCAATCTTACAAAGCAATAATATTCGTCTACACAGACCTTGCCCTTTTGAACAAGTTTTAGCCTGAACCTGTAACCGAAACCGGAGGGGAAGTTATAACTGCCTTAAAGGAACAACGTTTGTTAAACGGTTGTTGAAAAATTAACAATGTAATTCATGTTTTCACCAAATTTCATAAAAAATTGCTTGTATACTTTTCGTGTAACATGGATTTTTAGATATGTTATTTAATTTGTGAAAACCAGTGTAAATAGTGCCAGCATACAGCGTAAATAATGAAAGCTTACAGCGTAAATAATGCCAGCATACAGTGTAAATAATGCTAGCAGACAGTGTAAGTGGCATACATATGTTTAAATACATCAACTAGGTCGGTGCTTACGTGAAATGAACCAAATAAAACTTTCCCAGTAGTAAAAGGAAAATTTGTTTTAGGAATTTGCTATTTTGGGAATTTTGAAATTCGGGCTAATGCGCGAATGCATTTTCTTATATTCTAGTCTCCTTTAAAATAATTAAAGGATATATTCAATTATAAATGAAAAACATAGAAATGAAAGAATGCAGATAGGAAAACTATATATAATTCATAACATTTTATAAAAACAAATAAAATAAATGTTAATTGTCAATTCGCATATTCATCTAGCATGCTTATCACGTAAATTAACAATTCTTAAAATAACCTCAATATAATAGCCTGTCATTTTAGATTAAATATCTTTCACTGATGATGTCATTTATTCCACTCAAATGGTTTCATTATAGACAGCCTAAAAGACCGCATAAAACCTTATATATCATAGAAATGTTCATTAATTTTAACAAAGGTCCGTTAAAACCGATTTGACTTTTCAAAATAATTTTTTCGTCCATTAGATGCACCTGCCAGTCTCTCTGGTAATTTCATAGCTTGATACTAACCTCTCAAGCTTTAATAGAAGACAATTATGGTATTAAAGTCTTTCTAAAATAAGATATTTTTTATAGAATATTATATTTAATGCGGTGTTCCGAGTTATTGGTTCTTACTTTCCGTACAATATAAAGTATATATAAAGGACAAGTAATGAGATGGGTTAAAAATTGCAAGTATCGGAATTTGTTGCATTTACGTTTTCGCACATTTCCGAATATAAATAAATCATTTGTCAATGATGTCTATTAGCCTCTCGATACGAAATCTCTTCAACAAATGAAGTTAAAGAATTAATTAAGATGAAATTTAGTATGATTAATTAATGGATAAACGGTAAAGGCTTATTTTTCGTTAAATAAAAGAATAGAAATTTATGCGATTTATCGCACACATTCAGGAGAAAAGTGAAAACTATGTGTAAATAAGAAGTTTATTAAAATTACTTAAGCAAACAATTATTTTTTACATATCTAATTTCTCTTTCAAAGTGGATGTTATATTTGTTATAACGATAATAGATGTTACCATTTAGGACATTGTAATGTTAAAATTCAAGAAGAAATGGTGATAAATATTTAAAACACCATTAGCTGATAATAAGTTATGGAATTGCATTAACGTGATTGATGACATTAATATTCACATTTATTTCGACCATGCGTTGCGTTAGTGACAACATGTCAGTTAGCTGTTGTATCTGAAGTACACAATTACTTAGTGCCACTATAAGATAAATATTGTTACTTGAATGTCGTTGATTACACATGTATTTATTTATTACGTATATCATTTAATATTACAGCATTAATGGAAATTACAATCAAGAACATTGACTTCAAGGAAATATTGAAATCTGATGCCAGATATAATTTATTATGGATTTTTGTTTCGTTTATATTATTCTTATCTTACCATTCAATTCAAGGTTAAAACATTGATTCTTTACCAACATTTATCTCAGCTGTTCCATTTCTGAGTTTACTTGATCCTCATGAAATTGTTTGAGACTTTAATATCTCCACCCAATTTTCGCAACTTTTATTATGTATTCCCATTTTTATTATGCACTTTTGTCTCATTCATATTATTAACTCACCATATTAGTAAAAGTTGATACTTTAAATGAGTTGATACTTTATCGTCTCCACAGTTTCATTGACATACACACACACACACACATACACATATTTTCACACACATACACACACACGCACACAGACATCACTTCAAAAATGTTTGATTCGTGATCAGGGATGCTTGAAATGTACTCTCCCATCGAAAACTCGAATTCGAATTTTCGACCCCGTCACAATACTTTAATTATACATTATGTATATAAGAAAAGTAAAAATCAAAAAATACGAGGCTAGTCGTTCAGATCATATGGTTTAAGCGGATATAACTTCAGAAAAGGACATTACCCCTAGTAACATTTAATATTGGTCTAAAATTGGACCGATATTGTACATCTTGGCATTACATTGGAAATATTTCCAATGTAATCCCAATATTGAACAAATATTATATTGGCAAATATTTTAATTACAGTATTACGCCAATATTGGTGTTACATTGGAAATATTTCCAGTGAAACCAAATATTGACACAATATTGTCCCTATATTGTCCCAATATTTTAAGCCAATATTGGGCTGATTCCGTCAAAATGTCCACATTTTAACACTTTACAACGATGTTGAAAAGTGTTTACGACTTTGTTCATTCTGTCTGTTTGTCTGTCTGTCCGTTAGCACGATAACTGCCGTTAAAATTACTTAATCAACATGAAATTTTAGTATGCTTTTCAGACGGTCTGTAGGACCTATGGGAATATAAATGAATAATATCACCCAATTAGTTTAGGATTGAACCCGGTTGAAAAAATGAAATACATTGAACCCTATGAGACCTAATTTTTCAAACAATTTTTAAGCGGATTTAAAATTCACAAATTGCTTCGAAAATTTTAGGTAATATTCAAATTGCTCCATAAAATATATAAAAAAAAATTCAGCAAAATATATTCAGTAGTTTTTAAATAAAAATTAAAGTAATAATTACACCTCTTATATGAAGCGATCCATTGAGTCATGATATGAAAAAATCACGTGACCCACTTCAAAACGAAATATGGCATCCATTTTGTCTCAAAATCGTGTTTTTTAAAGTTCTTTTTAATTCATATTTAGCATTATGTCCGTCTTAAATATATGAGTAATATATATGAGCAAATATATGAGTAAATAATTGAGTATTGTATCCGTAAAATGTAAACAGCAAAATATGCAGACTGAGTTGTATAAGAATTGCTGCATTTCTTTAACGCAAAATTATTTAGATCATGGAGTCTGCATAGCTGATATAAATGAAATATTCATTGATTTTGCAGAGAGAAGGGCGATTTTTTTCGATGAAGTTTTAAGCATAGAGTTTAATTACTTGTAGCTCCATGGTCTTAATTTTTAAATAAAATAAATTATTATAGTATTGTGATGAATAAAATGAATGGGAATATATTTTTGAATGAAATGCTGATTTTATAGAGAGAGCCAGGCGTGTTATTTTTTCCATGATTGAATTTCAGTTGTTTTCGATGAAGTTTTCAAATATAATAAATTATCGCAGTATTATGATAATTTAAAAAATATTACCTAGGAATGTATCGCATTTTAGAGATGTTTAAACCAGGCAATTTATATTTTAATGCCGTCATTTGAATGAAGTTCATTTTTTTCGATAATAAATTAATGTAGTATTGTAGTAAGTTTAAAACTATTACCGAGGAATGTATTGCATTTTAGAAATGTTTAAATAAAATTGCATTGAAGTTGGAAAGTGTTTCATAATCAATTCTTTAAGCATGATTGATCATTCTTGTTCATTTATCAAGGTTTAATTTTTTATATTGGTCATACATTTCTAATATTGGTTGAATATTGGGCCAATATTATATTGCTACTAAGGATAGAGATTACTTCGACAAGAAGAGAGTGAAAACTTGCCTCCTTAGCTTAATGCTTAGCTTAGGCCATCTGACAGCGAGTTTGACGATCAGTTAGTTGTTCGATCCCCGTTATGTACGGTACGATTTTTACAACTTATTCAAAAATGTATCTCCCACTCACTCGGCTGCAAAGCTACTATGTATTTTGTAACATACAAAAACACCCGCAGCACGATTAATATTATTAATCTCCCGATTACTATTAATAATTTCTGAACAATCCCCCAAAATATAATTCCTTTATGATCCACAAAAAAAAAAACCCCATTACTGTATGACCTTTTAAAATAAAGACATTATGACCCCTTCGTCCCCCCCTAATAAAACGTAAATGTTCCATGAGGAGCGAAACTGGCTATAGTTGAATTAAGGATACTAAACTAATAATTGTATTAAAGTGACAAGGATTTTCAACGATATTAACAATTAATTTTCTGAGATTTTTAATTATCACCAGCATATCTGCAAGTTGCCAAGTTGGCGATATTATGCCATATTTGTTGAAAAATTCGCTAAACTTATCACTATACGTGGCAAACAGACAGAGAAATTGGTTTCTCTGATACTTTTATAAATATAATTATATATATATATATATATATATATATATATATATATATATATATATATATATATATATATATATATATATATATATATATATATATATATATATATATATGTATGTATATATATAATATATATATATATATAATATATATACACATTTTTAAATCTTCATAATATTATACATATTTAATATATACCTATTTAAAAAAGAAGATATACAAATTGAGCGGAAGAAGGATTTTTATTTCTTCTACCGGAATGAAGATGGCATTGCATGCGCGGGGTGATTTTTATTTCGTTTTCAAAATATAGTGTATTTTAGCGATTTTAACATAAAATAATTTATGAAATAATTTCCAAAAATGTAGGATGACACTAATGGAAAATGACACTAATACAACTAATACCAAACATGATATGTGACCAACACCTGGCTATCCCTACTTAGAAATAAAATACATTTAAAAATATCACTCATAGTCCGGCGAAAACTGCCTGTAAATAAACTGCTTTGTTTATAAACAAAATTAAACGAAAATATAACCATATTAGCCAGTTTCGGAATTAACCAACTAGAACACATAGCTAAACGAGCTCTGTTCCCTATTTTATGTAACATACAGATAGATATGTAGGAATAAGTGTAAATGTGCAGTAGAAATGGATTTTGACGATACTTCACATTCGTCTTTCTCTTCATATTAAAAAAAGTAGCTGCCGCTGCCGCCGCAGCTGTTTGACAAATTTCTCGTTTCTCGAGATTCTTTGCTTCGTACCGCAAAAACTATTGCATATAAAAATATGAAATTGCGAGTTCGCGTCCTGGATAGACTAACAATAGCAAGACCACGAATTTTTGCAAGCAGGTACCTACATGGGTGAATTTTTGCAGTACAGAGCCCCTTTTTTAACACTTTACAACAAAGTTGAAAAGTGTTTATGACTTTGTTCATTCTGTCTGTCTGTCTGTCTGTCTGTCTGTCTGTCTGTCTGTCTGTCCGTTAGCACGATAACTCCCGTAAAAATGAGTTTATCAAAATGAAATTTTAGTATGTTGTTCAGACGGTCTGTAGGACCTATGGGAATATAAATAAATAATATCACCCAATTAGTTTTTTATTGAACCCGGGTTGAAAAAATGAAATACATTGAACCCTATGGGACCTAATTTTTCAAACATTTTTTAAGTAAATTTAAAATTCACGAATTGCTTCGAAATTTTTAGGAAATATTCACATTATCCCATAGAATATATAAAAAAAAATTCAGTAAAATATGTTAAGTAGTTTTTTAATTAAAAAAATTATTTAATATAGGGAAAAAAACAAATTCATTTAAATTCTGACTTTGGGATGTCTTCCAGAAAGAAAAGAAAGAGATATTATATAATAAATATCTCTGCATTTGTTTAAACGTTTTGCATATGGGAGTGGCTTCATATTTTAAAATAAATTTGGTAGATAACAATTTTTCATTTTTTTTAAATTTTATATAACTCTTCATGATAAATTTAATTGATGGCATTTTAAATGCACTTTCCTACGTCCTAGAGAGTTAAAATTTGGTACACAGCTTAAATTTGTTGAACATTTTATTCGACAAAAATTTGATGGTTCTTTAAATATAGATCATACATTTTTTTTCGAAATGGCCTGAAAATAATCCCCGTTCACTTCTATAAATCATTGGTGTAATATTGTTAAAATTCCTGATGTGGACAGCACATGTCTTTCTCTGCAGACTCATATTCGTTCTCTTTATTTATTCAATGATAATTTGAGTTTATCTGCACAACATAAGCATTTTAAATGACATTGAATTTACACGTTAAACTTAAATTTGGTTCTCATTTGATAGCTGGACTTATTGTCAAAGGTGGCGTAGCGAAAACGCGAAAAAACTAGAATATCTCAAGAACGGCTAGTCCTAGAGTAATGGGGTTAGTCTTATTCTTTTTGTTGTCAAAAATCACATATAAAATAGGAATTTAATTGATATAATTGAGCACACGTAGTCTTTTATTTTTATATATAACGATTTTTGCTGGCCATTTCGCAAAAATAGCCCGTTCCTTTTTCCCGAATCGTAGTAGAATAACCTACAAATGATTTATATACAAAATTTTGTTAAATTTGGTATATAAATCACTTGTAGGTTATTGAAATATTATACTCCAAATTTTGTTAAATTTGGTTCATTAGTTTTTAGCTAGAGTGGATAAAGGCAATTTCTGCGGCCATTTCGCAAAGAAGGCAGATTCTTTTATTACGAATCGTTCTATAATCTAATGAACATCAGGATTTCCCACAAAAAACATACCTACCAAATTGCATGAAATTCGGTCCATTAGTTTTTCAATTAGAGTGGATGTAATATCCACACAGACACACAGAAACATACACAGATACACCCTTACACACACAGACGTCTTCCTAAAAGTAGTTTTTTCGTGTTCTAGAAGTCCCAAAACGTGTAGATCCTTTGAAAATTCGAGTTCCGATCTTCGGCACGATTCCAATACTTTGAGTACATACACATACACATATATATTATCTGTGTATTATCTGTGTATCTAAATTCCGTGCCTATGCAATTACAATAGTTGTGATTTTAAATGATCCCTAAACTTTTATTATTTCTTCAAGGAAACCTAATTTTAACATTCTCTCAAGCGATTGTAAGATGAATTACATAAGAATTGCTGAATTTTGTTCACACAAAATTATTTAGCTCTGGAGTCTGGAATACAAGTTATATGAATGAAATATTCATTGATTTTGCATAAAGAATCAGATGATTTATATCTCGATACAGTTTTAAATATTTAAGTATAATAAATTACTGTAGTACTGTGATAATGTAAAAGATATTACCACTGAATGAATCACATTTTAGAAATTTTTAAATGAAATTACATTTCAGTTGGAAAGTGTTTCATAATCAATGCTTATGCATGATTGATCTTTCTTGTTTAATTTCGATGTAGTTTTTGAGATATTTTACTTTATATGTACTTCTGAAGTGAGCTTTTTTTTACAGAGCGTCGCGTCTAGAGATCTCTGTCTCGCAACGTAAAAATTATAGCATATGAAAATATGAAATTTGGTACATTTATAGAGACATAATACGATGAAATAAACCGTTTATCGATTTAAAATTTAATTTGGCATGAAGTAGTTCGTGAAGCGAGCTCATGGTCAAGGAATTCAGTTTTTAGATTCCCTGGGTTAAGAGAAATCGCTACTTTTCCCTCTTGCGGAAAAGAGGCAGGGATAAAAAAGATATTTTTGAAAGTAGAATTTTTAGGAAAGCTAGATATGAAGCGAGCTCTGCAAGAGCAGCGAGTAGGAGGCGAAGCTCCCTGACTGGGGTTGCGCAAGCGAAGCGAGCAGGGGGCAGAGCCCCTTAGTGTTATAAAAAAATCTAGAACTAGACATAGATTTTTTTTTAATTCGAGTGAAAACTTCGAAATATATTTGTAATTTTATGCTATTTTTAACATGGCAACACAGGACGAAATTCGCCATCATCATGCATAAAAGAGTTTATTTATGTCTTAATAATCATGAGACTTCATAAACCACGAGACTTTACATATCACGTGACTTTATAATTTCAAACATTGCTTTGAATAATAGCCGCGATGCATATTTTCGTTCGTGACGTCATTAGTCCCCACGGGGGGCAAGTTACCCGCCCTCCCTATGGTACAATGTCAAGTATGGTATAAATCGAAAAATCATTTCAAGCCCATTAAAGTGAAAGGTACCACGCTATAATTGTAATCATTTTTACCCATGATACCATTTATCGAAATTTGAATAGAAAAAATATAAAATGGATTCTGGTATGGAGAAAGTCGTGTTATGTAATTTTTAATTTGAACAATTGCTTAAGAAAAGAGGATATAATATTCAAAATAAAAAATAAATAAAATATATATTATACACTTCCTTCTAAAACTACTCGTGTCAAGAACAGAAAATGTCAAATGCATTTATGCTTCATTTTATTTCAAGCCAGTTTGAATGTACGCCAGAAGCTTAAAATGTTTTGACATCGAAACTGTTGTGCAGCAGCACAATGCAGATGACGTCCAAAAAAAGTCGAACAATGCCATCTTAAGTTCTCTTAGAAAGTGCCACAAAAACGATAGTTTTAAAATATCTTACATGGTAAAATGCAAGTTCTACGAAAATGAATTGAATGGATTGAATAAAGAATACGAAATAGAATTCTTAAATAAGAAGAAATGTATTATTGAAGAATAAATACATGTTTGTTCAAATACATGAAATTATAACGACAATAAGTAGAACGTTTTATATAATTTTATTATATTCATTCAACAATGTTCAATGCAAATGATCGCTTTTTTGGATGATTAAAGAACTAACTCTTTTATAATGTATTCGTTATTGCAATGTTTAATGCAAGTAATTGTGTCAATAGATGATTGATGGACTAACTCTTTTATAATATATTTTTACATTCTCATATGAAGTAGAGAATAGAAAAAATAGTATTACCGATTTCTATATTTTGACGCCAATACATGTTTTATAGGGCCCACGTAGCGCGTGTTGACTATTTTAGAATGATGTATGTTTGTTGATTTCCTGTGTCCACGATAATTGCCACATGCCAACAAAATTAATGGATTTTCATGAAACTTTATGTCCGGTTTTGTCAATAAATCTAGAAATGGGATAGAATTTTTCGAAATTCGAGTGAAAATTTTAATTTTATATTTTCTTAGCATGATAGCATAGGACAAAATGTGGATATTCATGCATCAAAAGGAGTACACTATGTAACAAAAAAAAACGTGTTTCCTGTACCTGGGTAGTAACTGTTATTTCCTAATTTGTTCTGTTGCATAAGTAGAGAAAATGATTATTATTCCTCATAAACGTTGTTTTTGTTACCGGGACAATGATATTTTGAGATTTACTCTTTTCCAGTATACGTTTTTCTCATTACGAATAAGTAAGATAATTAACGTTTCATATAGAGCTGTAGCAATGTACTGGTCTACCTTCTAACTGAAATGGATAGGTCTTGTCAATCTACCAGCAAAAATAGTGCAAATCCTGTAGCCTGAAGCCCATAAGTTCAGTTTAGTTCTAGCTGCCTAATTGGATACACGTTTGCAATGGCATCAAGAGGCTGCAAGTACACTCATGTCCAAAAGTTGAGCATAATAGCTGTTTATGTGAAAATTTCCAAAAATCTACATCGGAATAGAAGGAAACGCGGTATGCAGGTGTAATAGGGTTATATAAGATGAAAACAATGCAAAACAAGGATAATAACGGCTTTTATTATTCAAAGGAAAGGCTTGAAAGAAAAAGGTTCAAAATGCGAGTGTCAACCTCAGTGAAATAGAATAATTAAAACAATGTGGTACTGCAATTTAATACGGTGTGTGGGAACCTTGGGTAGCAACGCATACTGCACAACGATTTCCCATACTTTTGATGAGGGTTTGGATGAGTTGTGTGCTCAAAGAGTTCCAAGCCTCATGGAGAGGGTTTTTAATCCCGGAACGGAGCTCTGTGGGTAGCGGAGGGCTTCAAGATATCTCCCGAGCATATCCCACAGATGCTTATTGGATTCAGATCAGAAGATTTGGCAGGTCACTGCATGTGCTGGATATCTTCAGTTTGAAGGAAGTCGGCGACCAAGGCCGGACGGTAAGGAGGCGCGTTATCATCCACGAATATGAAATCAAGACTAATAACACCTCGAAACAATCGGACGGTAGGCTCAAGGATTTCATCTCTGTATCTTCGACCGGTAACCAATCCCGTGTCAAAGATGTGGAGGTCTGTGTGGCCGTTCATCATGATGCCTGCGCAAACCATGACTCCCCTAAACGGAAAACGATGTATTTCCGTAATGTTTCCCGTGTGAAAACGCGTTCCACGTGCTCTCCAGATGGTAGTACGATAATCAATTTGCAGGCTAAATCTGGACTCGTCACTGAACATTGCCCTGCTTTTTGTTGCCCTTTCCACTGTTGCTGCTCCAAACTCCACTGTAAATGTACGCGTTTCTGTGCAGACATCAGGGGAATGCAAACTGCTGGTCGTCTGCCATGGAGACCAACGTTTCTAAGTCTCCTGAAAACAGTTTGTCTCGAAACAGTGAATCCTGTGGCGGCTGCCAGGGATGAATCCAGTTGTCTGGCAGAACGGTTCCTCTGACGTCGCGCAGTTATTCCCAAATATCGCTCTTGGTGAGCGGTTATTACCCTTGGTCGACCTTGTACGTATCCAATGATTTAGAAGCTCTGTCACATTCTGGAGATCACACACTAAGGCACATTCAGAATTCGAAACGCTCTGGTTTTGGATCGACCGGCTTCCAGCATTTCAATAATTCATGCCTTCAAAAACATGTCTAGTTGCCATCTTTGTGACATCTTTCGTCCTTTTTGATTGTTAACAACGCTCCGCACCACAGCAATTACGAAATTCTGCCTCGACTGGCCATACCCCTCGAGGTCGTTGAATACTCGTTCCGGCGTGCGCAGGTGCTTTGCGCATGTCGACGTCGACTGAACTGTTTTGCATTTGCACAATGATTTACCTACGTTCCACGATTCTCCACAACTGGTTGTGAACCATTGTATCCATATTAACTCCGATTTTTTCTCATTTTATGAATTATGTTTAAATTTTGGACATGAGTGTATATGGCAGACGCATTTTGTTATGTCTGTGGACAGTTTATCAAGAAAAGAGGAAAAAAGTACTTTGTGAAAGCATCTGCTAAAATGTGTGAATCCTACAGAACATCTATCGGCATGTCTGCTGGGGATTAAGACAAAACCTGTTTACCTCATTTCACTTGCGAAACCTGCAAAAAAAAACTTTGGACCGTAATACGTAAAATTAAAATGTTATTGGACAATGTAATTTAATATAATATAATGTAATATCTAGAGCCCGAATTAATATGCAAATACATAATATTAATATGCAAATACATGCTTGGGTGCACTTGTTCACCTGATTTAAAAAGTTAATTTTGCTGTTTTGCAGAATGGTGCAGAGGAGAAACGAGAGCCATGAAGCTCGCTGTCCCAAGGATTTGTCGGGAACCAACTTGCCACTCAACTAATTGCTACTTTTGCATGGTGGATCCTTCCAAACGTCGGGCTGGAAAGAATGAACATGCTATCATGATCTACCTTTGTCCGTTGCCCCTGCGTCATATTGCCCTGAGTATTCCGTGCCCACTCCTCCTGAGAAAAAGCTGTCATCTTCAGACGAATAGTAAGTCAGAGAGTGACAATGACGTTGAAGATCTAAATTACAATTTTAGAGCCGTGGGGAGACACCCATACTACCCCCAATCAAAAAGATCTTAACGACTTAATCAGAGATCTTGGTCTCACCAAGTCCAATGCCTAACTCTTGACGTCCAGGCTTAAGCAGTGGAATTTCGTGTTTCGTGAAAGTACATGCTATCATGTATATTAAGTACATGCTATCATGTATATGCGTAAGTACATGCTATCATGTAGTAAAGTACATGTATATAACAGTATAATCGCAAATTTCGGAAATCTACTCATTTTTAAATATTTTGTAATAATTTTGTTCACAACTGTAGTGCAAATATATGTCATTTCTGACGTATATGTGTTTGTCTTTTACTTTACGTATACGAAAACCACGAATTCGTACGTTTTCTCATTCAAAGCAGGTAAAATTCAAAATAACTCTATAATGGTTACAAAACCAAAGTTTGAGGGGAATAATAGCCATTTTCTATGCTTTCCAGGCATCAGCCATCAGAAAATAACACTTACTACCCAGGAACAAAAATCATGTTACATGGTATTATTTATGATTCAACGGCTACGAAACTCAATAGTTTAAATCACATAAATTAGTCACTCATTAGTTTAGTCACTCATTAGTGAAAAATAGCTGCGATGCAATTTTTCTGTTAGTGGCGTTATTAGGCCCATTTCAGGGTGGGGGTGAGGGGTACATTGTACACATTGATAGCAATCAAAAGATGTTTTCACATAATTTAAAATGAAATATAATATGCTATATTTGTGATCATGTGGACAAACGATACATGTTTTCCAATTTTTTTTTTGGGGGGGGGGGAAATTTGCGAAAAATAAATTACAAGTTATTTAAAAGTGGATCATGGTATGAGAATTTCCAATAGAGTCACACTCTAGTTCATTTTACTAATATAATAACATCAATAGCAATAAAGTATTAGAGAAACCTGAAATAAATTTAACACTATAAACGCACATCTAGGGCCAAAAGTAGAATTAACAAGAAAGATCATTATTGCATAAAGCATGGATTATGAAGCATTTTACAACAGAAATGCAATTTTTTTAAACCTCTCTAAAATGCGACACATTCAGCGCTGATATATTTTAAATTATCACAATGCTGCAGTAATTAATTATATTTGAACACTTACAGTAATTAATTATATTTGAATACAAAAACAATGAACTTTATTCAAATGACGTCATCGAAATATACATTGTATGATTCTCTATATAAAAGCAATGAAAGTATTATTCCTATTACTTTTATTTCAGACTAAAGAGATAAATAATTTTGAGTGAAAACAATTGAGCAATTTTTATACAACCTATCATACAATCACTTGCTTGCATTCTGCATCCATTAAAATTAGGCTTCGTTGTAGAAGTTAGGCTTCGTTGTAAAGTTTGATGATCATTTAAACTCGAACATATTGTAATTGCGATGGCACAGAATATAGATACGAAAAAATAAAACGGTTTTAGGACGGATGCAATACTAAATATTAATGTAAAAGAACTTTAAAAATTACGATTTTTACACTAGGAAAAAATATGGATGCCATATTTAACTTTGAAGTGGGTCACGTGATTTGTTTATATGATATGGGCGTAATTATTATTTTCATTTTTATTTAAAAAACTACCAAACATATTTTGCTGACTTTATTTTATATATTTTATGGGATACTTTGAATATTTCTTAAAATTTTCGAAGCAATTTGGGAATTTTAACTTCGCTTAAAAAATATTTGAAAAATTATATCCCGTAGGGTACAATGCATTTCACTTTTTCAACCCGAAATTAATCCAAACCAAATTGGTTGCTATTATTGATTTACACTCCCATATGTTCTTCAGATCGTCTCAAAAACACACTAAAGTTTCATTTTGATAAAGTCATTTTTACAGCAGTTATCGTACGAACGGACAGACAGACACACAGAATGAATAAAGTCAACACTTTTCAACTTTGTCGGAAAATGTTAAAAATGCAAGGAATATAAGTTTCGGTGGAATTAATCGAAAAAATAGGATTAGTTCAAAAAATGTTTTAAAAAGGAGGCTGAAGCTGAAGTTTAGGACCATTACATTTTAGAGAACATTAAGTAGGACCATTACATTTAGTTGGACATTAAGTAGGACTATTACATTTAGTATTCATTAAGTATGATCATTACATTTAGTAGGATATTAAGTAGAACCATTACATTTAGTAGGTCATTAAGTATGACCATTACATTTAGTAGGACATTAAGTAAGACCATTGCATTTAGTAGGATATTAAGTATGACCATTAAATTTAGTAGGACATTAAGTAGGACTATTACATTCGGGATCAATAGGACGTACGGTATTAACAGTTTCGTGTAGATTAATTTGGATAAAAATTGGAGCTAACTGGGAGGAAACATATTTTACATAGGGAGCTCTGGAAGTTGTATATATGCTTCTCAAGTCGAGATAGTAATGGAAAAGTTTTTAACAGGTTTGCATGCCATTTCTAAAATACACTTCCGCATTGGTACTACATAATCATCAGTATTGATGAAAAATACATTCTTAGTTTCATCTGCTGAAACGATAACTAAATCAGAACAAGGTTTAAGTTTATTAAGTTCAGCAAGTTCAACATTATTTGACTGTTACATTAGCACGAAAATTAGTAAACCAATGATACATGGGGATAATTTCGGGCGCAGTAGCCCGGTGGTTTGCGTGCTGGATTTGCACGCTGCCACAACTGCCGTCGTGTTCATGCGGAGTACGATCACGTTAAACATGTGGGTCCGTAAATCCTTCCGAGAGGTTGATGATAGGGGAAGGAGGGTACGGTCCCTATGGATACCTCCCCCCTGGGTGCCGGTCTAAATTGGGTGGCACTTCCCGGCCGTCCAAAAAGTTACCTTACACCTTTCTGGTAGGTTAGACGGTCTGGGTCTCAACAACAACAGGGGGATAATTGATATATTTTGATAATTGTTGGTAATAATATTATATGATGATACTGTTTATATATATATATATATATATATATATATATATATATATATATATATATATATATATATATTTATATATATATATATATATATATTAACAAAGGCTAGAACCTACGGATTTACACATCTTTGTTTATGGACTCAAGAAAGCCATTTATGACTACTTATTTAATTTATAGCAGTTCTTAGAATACTCATGTAATGTACTGGTCGATTTGGAAATGGACCTGGAAATGACCTGGAAATTACTCTGATTTGAGAATTTGCCCACTAATTTTGATTTACTTAGATATTTACTCAAACTTGAAATATGATAACTTAGTGTATTAGTAGTTATCCTTAGCATGTGCTCGGATTTTACCAACCTATTTTTCATGATTTCGTATTAAAACCAAAATCATTGATTATCAAATTTTTCCATAAATCTTTGTCTACAATCAGAATGAGATCAACTTTGAATTATGACAAATCTATTTGGCTGATTTTCATTACCTTATTTTTGAGCGAAAGAAATATTTCGTAAAATAATTTAATATTAAACTCAACCTGCTTTTAACCATGCTATGTCACTTGCTGGGTTATTTGTTAAAAATTAAAAATATAACTCGCGATAAATAAAAGTCAAATCAAGACCTGAGCCATAAAGAGTTGGTGCTCTCGAACAACTTTTGGCATTAGACTTGACATCATAGGGCATGTATTTTATGACCGGGCAATAAAAAGCGTACAGAAATGTATTATCCTTCGAATGCCCCACACATGAAAAGGAGTTATGTGGCATGTTAAATCCTTAGCCGAAGTTAGGCAGTCAATGAAGAGTCGACTATACCGCGGGCGATAGGAGGTTTAGCCAATAACCAAGCCATAACCAAGTCCCCTTATACAAGCCTATTAGCTAATGGGCATCGAAGGCGGAGTTTTGCAAAAACATAGTGCAGCGACAGTTGATATACAAAAAGAGCATACAGAATTCTGCATTTGAAGAATTAATCTAGATGAGATGTAGTGAAGACAATGTTCGAAAAGTAAACTAAAAAGAGTCTAAAAGGGACATAAGTACCAAGCAATCCAAAATTTCGACCTCGGCGGTCAATAGGATCCAACGCCTGCAAACGAATGTAATAAAGAATCTAGTTAACCATTGTATTCATTCAGGTTTCGCTGAAACAAACATTGAACAAAATTTCACTTTACAAGGCGATATGTATTATTAAGTTAACACCACATTTTAATGAGCTTCTTCAATAATGATACTACTTACTTCCTGTGGTGGAATTTTTTGCTTCTTATTCATCTAGTATTATATAATCTTAAAAAAAAAATCAAAAATGACATGTCAGTTCCATTTTTCTCCAAACTTGTCACAAAAAGCGATATTGAGATTTTGAATAAAAATTAAAGCCCAAGTGAAAGCATTTCTTCCATGCGGAATTTTAAAAATAAAATGTCAAATATATCCATTCTCCATTTTACTTAAAATATAATTTTCGTGTAAGCTCAAAAACATTTTGACATCGAAACTATTGTGAAACATGACAATGCAAATGACATCAGGATAAAAAGGGAGAAAATGTCATTCACAGTTATTTAAGAAATTGTCACAAAAAGTTCAATTTTTAAAATATCGAACACTCTTTTATACTCTTTTACGCTCTTTTCTACGGAACTAAATAAAGTTATCTGAAAGAAAAACCCGAAAGAAAGGATTTGATGGAAAGAAAAATGATGTTTAGTTTAAATATTTAAATATCAAATGTGGGCAGGGCATTACTTATTTTACATACCCATATTAAATTTTTTCAAATATTCTGAAATACGGTGAAATTTTATTGCAGAAAATAACATATAAAATATATAATTAATTGAAGTTACACCTAATTTGCGTTTTGAAACATGTTCAATGGACAATTCCGATTTTTTTAAAAGCTCTTAAAACCAATTGATGTTAATAGAATTTTTTTTTCTGATTTCTAATATACAAGCGAAAATATCTTAAAATAATTATTTATTTAAATATCAAGAAATGAAAAACCGCAAAATCTTCTCAAAGACAAAACGGCCCGTGATTGGCTGTAACGTCACGCGGCCCGAACGACCTGTGATGCAACATTCTACTATGTGCTGTTTCTATTGAGATATTTGCAAGTAGTTGGCGATTAATTTTGTTTACAATTCGTTTATAATTATTTTACCCATTTGTTCTTGGTCTGCTTGAGTTTAAATTATTTGTTCCTTATTTTATTTTATTGTAAACATGGATTCTGGTTTTGTTAAAGGGCAGTCAGACAATTTGCCCAAGATTGATTCTATCATGATGGTTCTGTATTTTAAAAACAATATGGATTTTGTGACGGCTGAATCTCGTGGTGTAAAAGTCGATAGGTAGAATTTACTTCTTTTCTTGAATTTTTTCTGGAAATTAATGAAAAGTATTTGAATTTATATGCTTAATCTTTTATTCAATATATGTTTTATGTGCAAGAGCACTTTAGCTATATATGTTTCATGAAGATTCTAAATATAATATTTTATTTACAAATTAAGCAGTTTTTTACATGTAATTATATTAAAAGCAGTTTTACATTTAATTATATTAAAAGCAGTTTTACATTTAATTACATTAAAAGCAGCTTCACAATTTTTTTCTTTGTGACTAAAACAGTTTGCCCCCTACCCCCAGAAAAAGTCAGTAAAAGTAGTCATTATTAGTGTCTTTCCTTGTCTTGATATTGTTTACATTTGGGCGAATGTCATGTTATTCGTGGGAAATGATTCATATTTTTTAGTATTATATATGCCTTTTTTCTGTAAAGATTAATTAATAGAACCATGTTTAAATAATTTAATAAAGTTAATAAAAATTTTTATGTTTTTCTTCATTTTGAAACACTTCGAATTGAATAAAGAAATAAAAAATATAGACCGGAATTGTCCATTGCATTTGACCATTAACCGTATTTTAAAACATCCCCATCTTAAGCTACAAAGCAACATTTATTCACTTAGATTATTTCGAGATATGCTGTCTGTGAAAAATAAAATTGTTAATACTTATTGTTAATTGTTAATATTATTAATTGTTGTTAATTGTTAACAGAAATATTAGTTGTTGTTGTTACTGATGACCTCCTGTTTCGGCGGAGCCGATACAGGACCAGTGAAGAAGGAAAGAACGAAGAAAGACACAAGACGAGAGAACAAAGCTTATTACAAGAACTCATCACTGACGAAGGTCTGAGGGGGTGCAGCTTCACATTTAGACGAGGACCCAGAAGGCGGAAGACTGACTTTATCCTCGAGAAACATCCATGCCTTATTCGGGATTCGAGCCCGAGCCAACAAGACAGCAGCCGAAGACCCTATCCACTTCACCGCCTGGGCGGCGAAATATCAGTGACAATTATTAATTGGTCCATTTATTTCTGGTTGAATAAAATTAAAAATAATTTACTCATTTATTTTTGATGAACATATTTTATTTAACACGATTTGTTTTCAATTTTCCTAGAGCCTCTTTAAAAAATGAATAAACATGGTGTCAATTTGCTTTTGATTAAAAGTACTTACAGAGCATTCAGTGACAATAAGGAAAATATTTTATGTTTTTTATATTTCCTACATTTTAGATCAAAAGTACAACTCCTCAATACCTCCAAACCTCAACTCCAACAATACCTCAAAACAGCGAGTGCTATCGCTCTGCAAATTATACCTATCACTTTTAAGTAGATGACTAGTCATTAAATAATTATTACTTTCCTTATATACATAATGTATAAGGAAAGTATTGTGACGTCACCGAAAATTCGAATTCGAGTTTTCGACGGAAGAGCACGTTTCAAGCATCCCTGATCACGAATCAAACATTTTTGAAGCGATGTCTGTGTGTGTGTGTGTGTGAAAGTATGCGTGTGTGTGTGTGTGTGTCAGTGAGACTGTGGAGATGATAACTGACGAACAAATGGACCGATTCGAACAAAATTTGGTACAAAAATCACAATTTGTAAATACTGGAAGCCTATTGTTTTTATGCACAATCGAATGTTCAGAACCCCCTAAATTTTCGCGAGAAATTTTGAAAAAATCGTCAAAAAATCAAAACCGCTAATAAAGTTACGCAAATAGACATTTCTTATGTAATTTTTCATTAGAAAACTATTGACATAAATTTTAGAACGCTAAGATGAACCGTTCCTGAGCTATTGCACATTTTTCAAAAAAAATTTCAAAAAGTTATATAAAATAAAAAAATATATACTATTTGCTATTGCGAAACATGTTCACTTTCCATATGTAATAGCATCCGATAAATTTGGTGACATCATTCTCGTGGATCTAGCTCGCTTCATTCATGAAAAAAGATACTTTGGGTAATACTTTTGTATTTGCACGCCAATAGTCATTTATCTGCTGTAAGAATAACTTATTTCTCCGTCCATAACGGCCAACTTGGCGACATTTTAATTGTAGCGAAATTAACAAAAATCTCGCCAAATTGATAAAAATGACGCTAAATCAATGAAAATGATGACTGTTTGTAGAAAATTCAGTATCTTGGAAAGAAAGTAAATTCATTGCATGATATAAGGAAAGTCATGTGTTGCCCACATCAGATTTTTTTTAACACTTTAATAGGTAAATATATATTACAGCATTTCTATGATTTTCGAAAAATGTTTAAAAACTAAGTATCAATAAATATACAGGGTGATTCAAAAAAGATGGTCCAAACTTTACGAGGTGGTAGTACACACCAAACCAAGCATTTCTCGTCATAGTTTACCGGGTTGGAAATGAAATGTAAAGGCATCAGTGGGCGCTTAAGGTGGAAACCGACGAGGTGATGCAAAAGCACAAGAATGACTTAGAAGTTGTAAAATGACATTTAATAGACAATAATTACAATAATGACAAAAGAATGATCGCCAACCTGAATGCATGTCTCACAGCGGCGATGGAGGTCTTAGTGAACTATCTCGAACAGCCCAGGCATGTCGCGCACTTCGGCAGCAGCAGCCGAAATTCTGGGACGAAATCCATTTCAGATTTAAAGGCATTATTATAGTCCAAACTCTTGAGATATCCCCACAAAAGGATGATCCATAGATGAAATGCATATCGGCTTTTTCCGTATTTGTAAATTCCTCCATCGTCTCAAAAGTTCGAGCTGCGAATAACTACTGAAAATTGATAAGGTCGTGCATTCGGTGTTACGAAAATTTGTATAAGGGTTCTTCTTCTTCAACAGATGAAACTCGAATTCGTGGTTTTATTCTTCAACCAGAAAATAACAACCATAATGACGCTTTTATGTTTGTGGAACGGCTGCTTCCCAACGAATAAGCGTCTTGTAACGTCTTTACGTTTCATTTCCAACCCGGTAAACTATGACGAAAAATGTTTGGTTCGGTGTGTACTACCACCCCGTAAAAGTCTGGCTCACATTTTTTAATCACCCTGTGCAAGGTCCATCGATCGAAATTATCGTATCAAATTTCACACCAATGCCATGCTTCCTATTTACACATAATATACATTATCAAATAAGTAAACATTCCAAATATAGATTAAAAAATCTAATTTTGGTCAAGAAAAGAATATCCTACAAACCAAACTCATTTTCTCCGTCATAATCCATTAAGTGGAATATTAAATTCAATTTGCAGTTTAATATATCTTCTTTTTTATTTGGCAACTTAATGCATTTAAAACGTCGCCATCATATAAACATTCCAAAACTAAAACTTAAATATATGCAGTGCCTTTTATAGTTATGGGTTGAACTTACTTGTTATTTTATTGTCAAAAATTGCGTAGAAAATCAAACATTTAATTTATGCATTTGGGCATATTTAATCTTTTATTTAAGATTTTTGCAAATCCTTTGGCAAAAAATTAATAAAAAACTGTTAGATCTATTACTTTCCTTATATACATAATGTATAAGGAAAGTATTGTGACGGGGTCGAAAATTCGAATTCGAGTTTTCGACGGGAGAGCACGTTTCAGAGCATGTCTGTGTGTGTGTGTGCCAGTGAGCCAGTGGAGACGATATCTCACGAACGAATGGAGCGATTCGAATGAAATTTGGTACAAAAATCACAATCCGTGAATACTGGAAGCTTGTTGTTTTTAAGCGTAATCGAAAGTTCAGAACCCCCCAAAATTTTCGAGTGAAATTTTGAAAAAATCATCAAAAAATCAAAACCTTTAATAACGTTACGCAAATAGACATTTCTTATGTAATTTTTCCTTAGAAAACATAAACTTTAGAACGCTAGCATGATCCGTTTTCGAGATATTGCAGATTTTTCAAAAACATTTATCAAAAAATCTCATAAATTAAAAAAATATATTAACTGTTGAGAAACATGTTCACTTTTCATATGTAATATCCTGCGATAAATTTGGTGACATCATTCTTGTAGATCTAGCTCGTTTCATTGATGAGAAAAAATACTTTGAATAATACTTTTAAATTTGAACGCCAATAGTCATTTATTAGGTATAAGAATATCTTATTTCTCCGTCCATAACGCGTGGCGAGATTTTGGCGACAAATTTGGCGGAATGTCTCTAACTTGGCGACTTTTTAAATGTTACGAAATTAACAAAAATCTCGCCAAATAGATAAAAATGACGCTAAATCAATAAAAATGGCGACTAATTGAAGAAATTTCAATATCTTGGAAAGAATATAAGTATCTACTATAAGAATAACATTTTTCTTAACTGTAAAAGTAGTAAATTCATTGCATTATATAAGGAAAGTCATGTGTTGCCCAGATCAGATTTTTATTACTGAAAAAGTAGTAAATTTATTGCATTATATAATGAAAGTAATGTGCTGCTCACATCAGATTTTTTTTTTTAATTTTACCAAAATCTAATCAGCACCAAAGTAACCTTCAAGTGACCCCCCTATCACATTTCGTGAAATTTCATTGAACACTTTCTGAACTAAAGTAAATTAAAAGCATTGAACAGGCATACAGACAAATACACACACGCAAAAGTGAACGCTAAAATACACGATTCGTGTTTCAGAAACTTCAAAACATTCAGAGACTCGAATTCTTAATTTCTACGCGATTCCCTATACATCATCATGTATTGTGGGAAACGCAAAAATGTTTGTAAAGATTATGTTCCGCTTTATAAATTCGAGATATCCCACATCAAAATCCAAAAATAGTTGATATATATTCGATAAATAGTTCGCAAAACTAATCATATCTTATAATCAGGGGATTGCGTAGGATTAAATTGCCGTTATACCCCATCTAGTTGCATAAACAGGAGACGCTTGGTCAGCAGTTTTATGTGGATGTGCTGGAAATGAACATAAAATAAGTTTTAATGGCAGTTGGTTATACCCGTGAAGGCTTAACGTAACACGTAAAGACTACGTTTTTTTCTGAAAGCTGATTTAAGTGAGGCGAGAATTTCAAAAACTGCCGTAGTTGAATTTATTTTTCGGCCAGGAGAAGTTTAGATGACAGCGTCAGCAGTTTGAGTACTATATCACTCTATTTAATATAAAGTTAGGTTTTTTTTATGTAAGCGTTCATTTTAATGAAATCTATAAATTTGTTGGGATAGAAATGCATATTAGTAGAAGTTTTGTGATAATTTTATTTAAATTAGTTTCTTGTTTGCGTGTACATTTATTTTTAACTTCGGGTGGGTCGGTATTCTTATTAGAGTTCCCATACGTAGTATTGAAACGTAGTGAGTAGTATTACGTAGTACGTAGAATCACAAATGTATACGTAGTATCTCGAAAATTTTCAATTTCCAGATTTTGACGCCAATATATGTTTAAAGACTCCCTGAACACGTTTTGACTACTTTTGGAGAAATGTCCGGCTGTCTATCTGTCTGCTGTTGACTTTTAGTGTAAATGATAGCGATTACAAATATATATGGATTTTCACGAAACTCCATACCCAGCTCCGTTACAAAAAATCTAGAACTAAGTAGACTATCTTTAAATTGCAGCGAAAACTTCGAAATTTATTTGAAATTTTACCTTTTTTTGACATGTCAGAATAAGACAGAATTTCACATAATCATGCATAAAAAGGTTTATTAATGGCTCAATACTCACGAAACTTATTAGTCAATAACTTTCATCCGGAAAATCGTCTGTCTTCCGACACACTTTACGATTTTCTATTACAGAAATTTTCGTTTCTTAATTTTATTCTTATCGGAGGAGGCGACGGCGGTTGAAATGCGAAGAGAGTCAAGGCGATTAAAGGGGAGGGAGCAAGGGTTTTCTAAAAATTTCGTTTCTAAAAAGCGTAATGTTAAGCGAAGCTTACTTCGTTTATGATACAATTTTCACATTGTATTTTATACTCTATAATGGACTCACTCAACCTGCTGACGCTAAACTTGGGCCCAATTTTGTTGCTTTGCAACTTTTGCGTCAGTGCAAGAGAGGGGACGGTAAGAAGGGATGGGGGTCTAACGAAGGGGACTGCGGAGGGGGTCAAGAGGAGTTAAAGAAAAACTTACTTGAAAAGTGATTGCAATAAAAACTGGCTGCTAAATTTAGTGTCCGCTAACGGGCAAAGCACGCTGGTTTATATGATATTGAGTGGTGATGTGAAGATTGAATCGATGGTATGATGATTATCTGAATATAGTTCCTGTGTAAATGGTAATAAATGCGGTAATCATGGATTGATATTTAAGGTGTGCAAATATCTTCTAGCGCCGTTCCGAGATGGAGTAGGATCGACCTCGATCACACCGAGATAGAGTACCTACAGATAAGAATACATGAAGAAAGAATATTTCGAGAAAGTATCTTGAATTCCAGAGAGTATCTCGAATACTAGAATATTCGACTGCTGGAGTATTTCAGTGTTCATGATGTTCGAATACTTGCCTATATCTAATATCAAAGGAAGCAATGATGGAAACAAGTTCCTTCGGATGCTAAATAAACAAATTTCATCATTTCATTTCATTTGTTCAAATTACTGTAAAAATGAATCAGATTATAAATACTATTTAAATTACGAAAATAAAAAAAAAAAAATAAACTAGTTTCGCAAAGTATATGAGATACGCTATCAAGTAAATTCAGCTTACATTATTCATTGGTATTTTTAAAGATAATTGATAGAATATTTAGTTACTATTCTTAAGTTGTGTTTATCCATTATCTAATTATAATTTTGAAATATAAACATATGCTTACATACCTTTAATGCAATTTATAGCGACATTAAATGTTTAAGGATTGTTGCGTACTTTTTCTATTTAAATTTTCTGCTTTTTTTTCTTATATTTTTCTTTCTAGCAAGAATGCCTCTTTTTTGACATTACAGAAATCCTTCTGAGCTCTCAGTGGGGGAAATGTTGAAGGAAATATATGCAAGTGGGACGAAAAGTCTTTTGACAGAAATCTAATCTCAAAAATATTAAAGCGTTAGACGATAGCGTGCAGAATAAAATGTAATGCTTCTTATAACATTTCAAAGAAATGTCACCAACAGTATATGATTATAAAGCCTTTCGGAAACAAGAATCGCAGCTATAGCAAAACATGTTTTGTGTCATTTTTTTACAAGAATTTATAAAGAGTTTTGATTTCCCTATATTATTCTATAACTTTATATATATATATATATATATATATATATATAAATAAATATATATATACATATATATATGTATGTGTATATATATATATATATATATATATATATATATATATATATATATATAAATAAATATATATATACATATATATATGTATGTATATATATATATATATATATATATATATATATATATATATATATATATATATATATATATATTCATATATATAAATAAAAAACTCATAATACACTATCTTAAAAATATTTTTAAGCCAACAGAATACAATGAAATAAAATGAAATTCAAAAATAAAGAGGAAATTATAGTACATATTACAGTTCAAAAAGCTAAATATAATCAACAAATGTCAATGGAGAGGAATCGAAAAAAGGAATACCAAAATAATCAAGCATTAAAGCTTGCAGGTGGAAGAGCTCTAGGCTTAAAAATAGTTCATTTCGATAAAATTCTTTATCCGGTCCTAATATTTTAAACGAAATGAACACAAAATTGCTTGTTTCTGAATCACAAGGTACATTTTATCTATAAACATGTATTATTAGGACGACGAGCATAAAGATTGAAAAAATAGAAAGGAAACATAAATACCTTAAAATACACATCAAATGTACAAACGTGACGATTAAAAAATGACTAGACCAATGTTGCCATTCGCTAAAGTGTAATGAAGAGATTTACTGTTGCCAGAGTGAGCAATAAAAACCATACTGCGTAATGGCAGTAAAATGTGATATTCTACAGTGAAAGCTGTAAAATATAAAGATGAAAAAATATTGTAATGTAAAAACAAGAGCATGTAGAAGTAAGGCTAAAATAAGATACTAAGGAGAGATTATTAAGAATTTAGGTTAATCGAAATTTATTAACTATATACCATTTACTAAATATGCTGGATATTCATATAATTTACTGGTAATTATGAGGTTATTTATGTGCAAAACATGAAATTTTATATCTGATAATCTATGAATTCTAGAAAGTTGATTAAGTATAGTATTTCTAATCAATTGAATCGAGTTGCAGGAATTAAAAGGTAATATTTTATTAATATTGAATTTAAAAAGTATTTTTTATCATATAAATTAGAAACTATCCCTTTAGTAGGTTCTATAATTAGATTTAAATCCAAATAATTAATATTTTTAGTAATAGTAGTTTTATTAGGTATTAATTCCAAATTATCCGGATAGAAATCTATATCTATAACATAATTGTCAGTAAATACTAAACAAATTAGATCATCTACGTATCTATAAATTTTATAATCAATAGAAATAAAGAATTTTTCATAATGATATAGGTTTAAATTAGCTAACATACTGCTACTACAGCCGCCTTGTGGAACACCTGAGACTTGCAAGTATAATTTATTACCTTGAAAAATATAATTATTAAAAAGAATAAAATGGAGAAGTTTAGGAAAATTGAGAAATTTAAGTGAGAATAATTAGTAATATAGGCATTATATAAAGCTAATGTGTCATCATAAAGATCAGTGATCCTAATATTATTAAATATATCTTTAAAATCAAAAGTTTGAAATCCTATTATTTTACCTAGTGATGTTAAATTATTTTTTAATTCTTTACTATTATTTAGAATAATGTAGTTATCACTAGAATCACGTAAACTACAATTTAGTACATTTAAATAATTTGGTAATAATTTAATAGCAGTAGTAGAGTATGAATTATGACCATTAGTTACAGTTCTAAATTTAATAGAATTTTTATGAAATTTAGGAATAAGCACAATATATGGAAATTTAAAAAAATTATTATTAATATCTAAATCACTATACATATTGATGATATTTAATTTGATACTATTAACAGAGTGTGAATCAAGTATACTATTATTTTTTAAATAATCTAAAAGATATTTATAATTTTTTACAGATAATAGCATAATTATTAGAGGCTGTATCAATATAAGTAATAACAAAAGATTTATGTAAATCATTTATAGAGTGTTTTATATTATCCATATTATATATAAATCTAGATAAATTGATACTCCAAATGGCATTTTTAATAGACTTTTATATAGTAAATTTCCACATATTTAATGCCTCTAAAGACTGAGCATATTATATATATATATATATATATATATATATATATATATATATATATAATATATATATATACTAAACATTTTGTTACTTTTTTTATAAAATTCTATATTTAATAATTAATGATAAAATAAGTTTTGCATATATAAGCATCAGGAACATTAATAAAATTCCACATTTTGTTTTCATTCATCATTTTTCTCTTTTGTCAGTAAAAAAGTAAACTGTAAATATTTTTAATCAACTTTGTTTCTTACGAGAAAATTAAAAACATATTCTACACTTTCTTACAGAATATTTCAGTTTTATAAAATTTTGAGATTTACAAAAATGTTTATAATGTGCTTTTATCTTTTAAAGTGTCTTGAATATTTTACCATTTTAATAAAAAGAGGAGAAGCGCTATTGGCACCTATTTTAAAATGCTAAATAAGAAAAAACATTGCAAAAATATCCCCCCGACAGAAAAATATGATACATATCAAAATAAATAATTTTCCAATAACGTTTACTTCTCACTCTTAAATGCCAAAACTGACAAAAACGTTCTTATATAAATTTTAAAAAGTCCCTTTATAGTATAAAAATTTAGTAAAACACACACAAAGTTGATGAAATATATATATATATATATATATATACAGTATGATTATAATTAATGTTCCCGGTTTGAAAATGGTCTCAAATAAAAAACACTGGTCAGAATGATTTGAAATTTTGCGTGAACACTCGTGGAGCAATGGAAATTTGTTTAGTGGAGAAAAAAACAGTAGATCAAAAAGTCGCCGCTAGGAGAATAATTGGCGCTTTACTACACTAGAATGCAATACAAAAGTAGTAAACGTTGACTTACGCATTGACTGATGATGTAATAAATGTTCAATATGCTGTCCTTCACATTCTGAAATAAGCTGAAAGCGCAAAATAGCGTGTTCAACAACAGATTTGAGCGTTTCTGTAGAGATGTTGTGGATGTGATGCGTGATTCTAGCTTTAAGTTCCGCTAAATTGGTAAGGTGTCCATTAAACACCACATTCTTCAGATGCCCCCAAAAACAAAAATCACATGGATTGAGGTCAGGGGAACGTGCTGGCCATCTCACAGGAAAATTGCGGCTGAAGAGGCTGTCATCTCCAAAATGACTGCGAAGTAGCCGCTTCACTGGTTTTGCGATATGTGGTGGAGCCCCATCCTGCATGAAAATAGTGTTATCGATACACTGACGTTCTTGCAGTGTGGGTATAACGTGACTTTTCAAAAGACGTTCATATCGATGGCCATTGACAGAACAGGTGACGGGGTCATGAGGGCCAACTTCCTCAAAAAAGAAAGGCCCGATAATAAACGCTGCTGTAAATCAGCCCCACACAGTGATTTTGGCGGAATGACGAGGCAACTGGCGTAGTTCTTGTGGATGTTCGGTTGCCCAGATTCTGCAATTTTGCATATTAACTGTTCCGTGGAGATGGAAGTGTGCTTCGCCAGCCCACAAAACTCGCCAGCCCACAATTTTTTGCACCTTACTGGGAGGTACGACTAATGATCGGGCAATTCCACTTGCACTCGTAGATGCCGGCAAACAAACTAAGTTAAAATATAGTGCGACATTCAGGTATGAGAGATGAGAAATTTAGAATTCTCCATGGTTCTTGCGACTATCGGAATCATTGCGACTATCGAGTATAAAAAACTGTGGAAAAATAACATAAACTAAAACATAAACTAACATAAACTAAAACGTTGATCTGAAATATTAAGGAAGATAATGTGAGTTTTACTCCCAAATGTAAAAAGATGAGAATATAACATAACTAGCATCATATCCGTTCTTCGTACGGAGTATTTAATATAAAGGAAATAAAAATTCAAAATCATCTTGGACGTAGAAATTCGAAACATGGACTAAACTTTAAGCGAGGCTATTTCTAGGCTACCGAGGAATTTCAAGGCTATACAAGTAATTTTTGAAAAGAGTTGTTTTCTAACAAGTAGC
Organism: Amaurobius ferox; assembly: GCA_951213105.1. NCBI lineage: Eukaryota > Metazoa > Arthropoda > Arachnida > Araneae > Amaurobiidae > Amaurobius > Amaurobius ferox. The sequence continues at coordinate 94,058,826 of OX578138.1, read as the reverse complement.
ACAATTTTTCAAATTTAGCACATTCTGCATTTTATAAAATAATTATGATATATTTGCTCTTATCATATGCAATATCATGAAAGCGGTTCATGGTAGATTTCGAACATTAATTGCATTTCTTTTCTAATAAAACATTGTGTATAAAACTAATGTTTATTTGACATCATTGACTGTAATTAAATAAGATTCCCGAGTTAACTTTTTGTAACGATAGTTTTATATTACAAAGAAATGGTTCAATCTGTGTATCTAAATCTTCCTTTCTGAATATTGTTGAAAATGCAATTATGAGTTTGCCATTTATGTCATTTTAGGATGCTCAGCACATTATCTGTGGAAACCGTATAAGGAATATGGTTAAAACTGAAATGTGTCCTTAAATTTTATATTAAGAATCATAGGAATTGTGTTTCTGAACTTAAAGTGCCTAAGTATTCAGTGGTTGAACATTCTTGGAACTTGTGAGATCAGGAGACACTATATGTAGTTTTTGATGTTTACGGTGAGACAAAGCGCAGACTTTTAGTGGCCTCTGTATGATAGTCTTGGCCCGGAAGGTTATGGCCCTAATAAATACACGACACACAAATTGAAGCCGTGGTTGGATTAAAATATTATGGCAACAAGACTTAAACCAAGTTTCATTGTAAACTGAAAGGGCCAATAAGGTAAAGATACGACATCGCACTGAGGAGCATCCAACGAGAACAAGGAGAGCGTATCTGAACTGCAGGTAAAATTATGCGTCTGCAAGGAGGAAAATCAAATAATGTAATTTAATGATTTCAAGAATTGAAGAGAGAGAGAGAGAGAGAGTTATATTTTCATGTAGTGTTATTCAGGAAGAGTCGTTATTCATTTGAGTATTGAGAATGTTATGAAAAAAGACGAAGCCTGACTCCAAATGTCAGAAAAATAATCAGAAAAGGTGACAGTCATGCTGAGCTGCAGACCCAAAATGCAGAGGTATGTGCTAGTTTCCATGTATGTTAGGCCAATGTTTTATATTCAGAATAATATTCTAAAAATCTGGTCTCATACTGTGCTGTTCTCTTCCTTAATCGTTTGTTAATAATTTAATGTAATTTTAATCATAATAGAGAAGTGTGAATAAATAATAATTTTAAAGGTTAAAATGTGGATTTTAATGTGTAGCGTTTCGATTTAATTGTTATGCTAAAGAACTCATGAAAAGAGGTTGTGGATGGTTTTGCGGCCACGATATCAGTGTGCAAATGTTACGATGCACCAGCACTTTAATTAAGATTATAAATTTAATCTACAAAGTTAATTTAAAAAGTAAATCCAATTCAATGCTTATTCACCACAGAATTATAATCATGTTTTCAATATTTCGAGAGACAATATCAGTTTGACACCTAAGCCCATACATGAGTTGAACTTTTCATAAATTTTCACTTTTGTTTATCAATTTATCTCACGCGTCAATAATAATTCTCTCTGAATTTCTTCCGCCTTAAAACATTCAATTTAGTTCTAGTGACACCACTTTAACTTTAGTTTCCAATAGTGGTTAATTTTCCAGATTCATAACTACTTTCTTCTTTCTTTTTTTTATTGTGTTAGGTAAATTATTTTACGAAACCGGTTCGTTCTCTTAATATATAGTTGTTCTATAATTTACTTTATTTTCCTAATAATGACACCTAATTTAACATAAATACAGATAGATGATAACTGATGATGGATAGAGCTGAAAACACCCCCAATTATTACTGTATTAAACATTTCTACTAGAAAAATGCTACAATTTTTTTGTACTGACTAATCACCTCATCGCTCTTACCTTGCTGACGAGAAATCATGGTCAGTGATTACTAGTAGATGAACAGTTGAATACTTTCCTACCTTTGTCTAATTTAATTTCCGAAAATGACTACTTATTTTAAATGCAGTTTCAATGTGTTTTATGCATTACAACTCCTCTCCTGTCGTTGCATTTTGAAAATCATTGCTTTCTCTTAAATTTATTCTGGATGATGTTGACCATTTCTTTTTTCGAAATAAGTTGTGTCCTATATTTTTAATTTCTATTTTGTCCTGATGCAGTTATTATAGTTTTACCATATCTAGCTGTTTCTTTAATATTTAAATGTTTGTTTTTCCGTTCTTGACCTTTTTTTTGATGAAATTAATTTATTTTGAAACCGGACCTGTAATTTAATTTATTACTTGTCGATTTTCTGTCTATAGCTGATGGTAAGCCATTCAGTTTCTAAAACTAACTGATTATTAAGTCTGTGTACGCTATACCCTTTATTAAACTGACTTCCAAAAGTTAAACACGCAATGCAAATTTTCTATTTTCGAAAGAGTATTTGAAATTGAGTGGCTGAAAATCGCTGCATATGTAGATGGCCGTATGCAAATATCGTATGTTACAGCCAATTATGGTTGACTGTAAGGATATATGCCAATTAGGCAGTCGTTGAATACTCCAGCATTCTGAATGGTTTGAGGAGGTGCATTTAAATGATCATACGGAGAGTTTATAACTTTTGTAGGATTATTTTTAATGATATTCGTGTTTCTATGGCTGAAAGAAGACGACTGACATATAGTAAGCTCAGGCGTGCTGTCATACGCATTGAAGCAGGACACTCAATCAAAGATGTCGATATTTTTTGACGTTGATCATTCGGTAATTTCTCGATTATAGAAACAATTCCAAACAATTCAAACAGTTTTCCAGATACCTGTGCCTGGTCATACAAGGATTACCACGCCCTCTGATGATCGGTATATTTCTATAGTAGCCAAGCGGAATCGACGAGCGACCTACACAACTGTTACATCCATGGTTGCAGTGGCACTTGGTAAGACAATATCTGCCAATACTGTGCACCGAAGACTCCATGTGAAGGGAGCGTACATCCGAGTACCAAGTTTTTGTGTTACACTAACCATCCAAGCCAGAAGGACCAGATAAAAGTAGTACTGTCAACATGTCAATTGGACTGTCTCAGATTGGTGCAACGTCCTGTTCACGAACGAATCCAGATTTGCCCTGAAATCAGATTATGAGTATGTAAGGGTCTGGAGAAAACAAAGCACACGCAATCAAGCCAAGAACATCATCGAACATCACGCATTCAGAGATGGCAGCGTCTTGGTGTGGACTGGAATTTCAATGGGATATCGTACAGAGCTGCACATCTTTAAAGGCGGTCCTGTGACGCTTGCACGGTATCCGGATGAAGTCCTAGACCCCATTACGAGACTCCACGCTGCAACAGTTGATCCTGATTTCCTCCTCATGAACGGCAATTACCGTACCCATCGAGTTAACATAGTTGACGAATACCTGGAAAATGAGGGCAATTATCGTATGGAGTGGCCAGCGTATTCCCCCGATTTTAATCCCATTGAAAACCTTTGGAGTGCTCTCGAGTCTGCTGTAGTATCTGCACGTTTATCTCCTCCAGCCAGTCTCGGAGAGCTGGAAACTGCCCTATTGGAGGACTGGCCATTGCTCGCATCTGCGATGGTTGATCACCTCTCTGAAAGCATGAAAAATCGTTCTATATTTCGTGTGAAGGTCCAAGGTGGTCGCATACCATATTAATGTACGTTTTGTTTGGTTTGCTTGCCTTTAAACATAAGTTTGTTAATGACCCAAATGTGACGTCATCATATAGCTTACGGAAAATAAATATTATTTTCATCTTTGTACGTAATTCTTATTTTCTTTAATGCATAAACACTTTTGCTACTTTCATGTAAAATTTGGAGTTAATCAAGCTTTACTTTTCCATTTCTGTTGATTTTACCGTCCGTGCTTAACTTTTGGAAGCCAGTGTATTTACGTAGTGTATTTACGTGCGCGTATTTTCCTTTTCTGGTGAAGATTCCTATTTTATTTTCTGAAACTGGTACCTTCTTTTATCTTGTAGATGCTACTAACTTTGGTAGTCACGTGTATTTATAAATGTGAGTAGTATTTTGAGTGAACATTTAGTTACTTTCTATTGTGTAGTTTATTGTGTTGCATACATTTGTAATATTTTCACTTATTAATTATTTTCCGTACGTCCTCAAATTTTATTCCACACTTCATTTTTTTAATTGGCAAAGCCTAATTTCCTGAATTACTTAAACATTTTTTTTTGATAGAAATTTTCCTTGAAGCCTATTGAAATTTGAGATAATTTTTATATTTAATGCTGCTTTTTTATTAGTTTTATGCTGTTACACTAATAAATGTATTTATCTCTCGGTAATTTTGACAGCAGTTTCTGTGATGCGGGATTTATTTTATATTTATTTTATATTGTTTATGTTGTATAATTTTCGAAAATAATTCGTTCCAAAATATTAAACATAATGCCCTTTATTCATTTTATACATATCTTAAGAATTATAATAACACGTACTTACTATCAGGTGATTATGTAGGATTAAACTGTCATTATATTTTCCACAATTTCCATTGAACTATTCATATACAGCATTAATTTAATTACTATATATGCTAGGTAAACAAAAAGCGAGTGTTATCAATATAGTTAATGATATTTCAGGAAACATGTCTTTACAAGTAATATTTCTAAAAGTGTGCTTTATTTTCAAAAGCTGGTAAATTTTCGAGACTGAAATATTGCTAGCTGTAATAATCTTAAAATTTCATATTTTCGATAAAGGCTTCCATTTATTTTAAAAGAACGCTATTATTATTTAAATAAAAGTCTGAGTGTCTGCACCATTTTCAAACATACTGTAAAGACCAGTCTCAATGGGGGAACAAATATCGATATCTGACCGTTATTCATCAGTATTATCAAGGTTCTACCCATTAGGCTAGTGAGACGATTAGTATTTCTTCTATAAATTAAGCAGACTTCTACTCCTTTTTATCTGTATAAACTCCTCATTCAGACGCTATTTTAAGCATATCACTATATCGAGGTAAATTGAAACATATGCCATAAATCGTATGATCCTCATAAAATTTAAACATCTTCAATGTTTAACTTATCTCAACTCGTAAGAGAACCTCCGTGTGGCAGCTGGTCAGATATCATTATATCTATTAAACTTATGAGAACGTATCAACATATTATTCGAAGTAACTCTCATTGAGTTGCAGCTGCTGCCATAAATCGTATGATCCTCATAAAATTTAAATATATTTAACGTTTAACTTATCTCAACTCGTAAGAGAACCAGCGTGTCGTACCTCTCTCTGGTCAAATATCATTTTATTTATTAAGATTATGAGAACATGTCAACATATTATTCAGAGTAACTCTCGTTGAGATGAAGTTGCTACCACAAATAGTAGGGTTTTTGTAAAATTTAAATTTCTGTGAATTTGAAACCCCAGTCATCCACTGCATCTAACAAGCCGGGCCATATTGCTCTGCAAAGTTATAAAAAAGTGTTTTCCCAACGAGTAATAGAACCACCGAGCAGAAGCTGGCCAGACATCTCTCTATATACTAAATTTCTGAAAACATAAAAACATATTGAAGAAACTCTCAATGCATTTCAGCTGCTGCCATAAACATTAGTGTCTTTATAAGAATTTAAAATTCTGTAATTTTGCAACTTCAGTCATACACATCTAACCAACAGCATTTATGTTGCTCGGATGAGCTATTATAAAGGACTCTTATATTAACGAGTAGGAGAGTGTTCATAATTTAAACCATGTAGCAACTGGTGAGACATCATTATATCTTTAAACTTATGAGAACATAACAGAATGTTGCTCGCAGTAAGTTTTAGTGATTTTACAGCTGCTGCCATAAATAGTAAACACGATGATAAATATAAATTTCTGTGATTTTTAAACCTCATTCATCCACTACAGCTAATTAGAAAGCTATGTTGGTTGGACAAACTATTATAAAGAAATAAATGCTGGTAATAAAACAATACTCAAGTGACTCAGAAAGGAGTTACCCGTTATAAAAAAACATTAATTAAATGACAAACTAAGGTGGTATGAATCACAGTTTAACAAACAGCATATATTTGCAAATATTTTACAACGCGTAGAACCACGCTGTAGCAGCTGCTCATACATCATTCTATCTATTAAACTTATGAGAACATATCAACATATTATTCAAAGTAATACTCGTTGAGTTCCAGGTGCTGTCATAAATCATCGGAACTTTGAAAAATTTAAATTTCTGTAAATTTGCAACCCCAGTCATCCACTATATCTAACAAGTAGAAATATATTCTTATGTTAATTTATTACAAAAACATGTTATCTTGACAAGTAATGAAACCACCGAACAGAAGTTGGCTGACATCGCTCTATACTAAATTTCTGAAAACATAAAAACATATTGTTGGAAGAAAATCTCATTACATTTCAGCTGCTGCCATAAATATTAGCGTCTTTATAAAAATTTAAAATTCTGTAATTTTGTAACTTCAGTCATACACATCTAACCAACAAGATTATGCTGCTCGGATGAGCTATTATAAAGAACTTATGCCTTAATGCGTAGTGCCTGCCTTATTATCTTAATGCCTTATTACCTTAATGCGTAGGATAACTACCAAGTAGCAACTGGCGAGACATCATTATATGTAATAAACTTAAGTGAACACAACAGCATGCTGCTTGAAGTAACTCTTAGCGATCATCAACTGCTGCCATAAATAGTAAAATCCTTGAAACATTTAAATTTCTGTAATTTTTTCAACCTTAGTTATTCATTACATCGAGTCAGAGGCCTATGTTGGTCAGATAAACCATTATAAAGAACTCAGAGATATAAATAAAATAATACACACTTGACTCAGAAAGATAGGCGATATCACTTATTAAAAACAAAACAATAATAAAAAAAGAACCAAGGTTCTGTGAATCACAGTTTAACAAGCAGCATATATTTGCAAATATTTCACAAAGCGTAGAAGAACCACTGAGTAGCAGCTCGTAAAACATAATTCTATCCATTAAACTTATGAGATCATGTCGGAAAGTTTCTCAAAGTAACTTTGCAGTGATCAATAAGTAAAATACACTTTGTAAAAAGGATAAGTAACACTTGAGCTACTTAAATAAGCACAAATAATGCAATAATACAGCCTACAGCTGTTTCAAGGATAAGCTGGATTCCCTTCAAAAGAGAAGCAAGAAATATCTTTCGAAGGGGATCCAGCGAATCATTGGAACCAACTGTATGCTGCATTATTGTATTATTTAAGTTTATTTACGTTACTATCTTTTTCCTTAACTTTCAGTAACTTTCAACTGCTGAATAAATCGTAGGATACTTGCAAAATTTAAATTTCAGTAAATGTGGAGGCTGGATCATCCACTACAACCAGCCAACAGGGACGGCTACGCTGCATGGTCGAGCTATTATTGAAAACTTTTATAACAATTACTCCTCAGCGAGTAATAGAACAACTGAGTAGAATCTGGTCACACATCGACATATCTGTTAAACATCTGAGAATATCTTTACATCATTCTATATTTCAAGTAGATCTTACAGCGGCATGGCCATGGTTGTTATACAGTTGTCTTTGTTATACGTTGCTGTCATGCATTGGTTGTTTTACGTTGTTGTTATACATTGGTGTTTATACATTGGTTATTATAAGTTATATTTTCCGTTAGAATGTCTTTTTGGAAAAAAATCTTTCTTGCCGTTATGTCGATATTTAGACATTGCTTGACAAAATATGTATTCTACCAATTTTTCAACTATATAGACAATAATATTGCAGAATATCTTGAAACAAAACACTCTTCTAACGTTTAAAACCTGAAATGTCATTTATCTTTCACACATATATAAAAAAAATCTGAAAAAAAAATAAGAATTAAAATAATGATAGATTGAAAAGGAATTGTTAATGAAATATTTTTCGTGAATTACCTCAACATTTAAAATTGAATACATAATTCACTAATGCTTAAAATTTAAATACAGCCAAATCATTCTGGGGTTTTTTATACAATGTTTTTCCGAGCATATTTAACATCAAAGATTCATTAGGGGAAAATACGGTTTAAAAATGAGCGTTAGTGAGTTTTTTTTTTTTCTAAAGTACATTCATTAACATAGAAAAATATTTACAGAATCCAGTTACCCATCGTTGTGGGTCATCTCTAAAAATGGCTGGATTTGCATAAAGATTAATATGTCAAATTATATTTAATGAATGTATATACTTAAGAATCTGCCAAATAGGAAATATAAAAAGGAATATATTAACACATTCGTAAAATAATTATTTGTGAATAATACATTCATTTTATATTTTTGAAGATATAAAAATTCGTCCACATTAGTGTCTAAAATAATAAAAATAAAATAGTTTGTTAGTAGGAGCATAAACAGTTGATTAAAAGTATTGTATTAAACTGTTTCATAAGTAAACAAGAAAGATCAATCATGCATAAAGCATCGATTATGTAACACTTTCCAACTGATAAGCAATTTCATTTAAACATCTCTAAAATGTGATACATTCAGCATTAATATTTTAAAAATTATCACAGCACTGCAGTAATTAATTATTTACTTGGAAACTTTAAGCTCCAACGAAAGTCAATTTTGTTTGCAGCAGATGAACTTTATTCAAAAGACGTTATCGAAATATAAATCGTATACCTCTCGATGCAAAATAAATTAATATTTCATCCATATCACTTATATTTCAGATTCCAGAGCTAAATAATATTGCGTGAAAACAATTTAGCAACTTTTATATGACTCACCTTACAATCGCTTGATTTGTTTATATTCAGCATACGTTAAAATTCAGTTTCGTTGTAGAAATAATCAAAATATAGTGATCATTTAAAAAATGTATATATTGAAATGGCATAGGAATAGAATCTATATACACAGATAGAATGAAAAAAAAATATTTTAAGACGGATGCAACAGTAAATATATATTTAAACGATCCTTAAAAATCACGATTTTTAACAGTGAAAAAAATGGATGCTCTATTTTATTTTGCAATGATTCAGGTGAACTCTTCATATATTATGGGTATAATTATTATTTCAATTTTTATTTTAAAAACTACAAAACATATTTTGTGAAATTCGTTTTATACATATCATGTGATAATCTGAATATTTCTTAAAATTTTCGCATCAATTTGTGAATTTTACATTCGATTAAAAATGTTTGAAAAATTATGTCCCATAAGGTTCAATGTATTCCATTTTTTCAACCCGGGTTAAATCTAAAAATAAATGAGTGATATTATTCATTTTTATTCCCATGTGTCCCACAGACCGTCACAAAAACGTACGAAAATTTCATTTCTATATAAGGTCAATTTTACGACAGTTATCTTGCAAACATACAGACAGCAGACAGAATGATCAAAGTCAATAAACATTTTTCAACTATGTTGAGACGTGTTAAAAAGTTATTTTCGTGGAGGTAAATAATTTCGTCGAGAAACAGTCAGTAATGGAATGGTAAGTTCTGTCAATAGAATAATACTCACGTAAACCAGGATGATAGGTGTTGCCATTTATAAAAAATTATAATTAAACGAAAGAACTTAGGTCCTGTGAATCAAAGTTTAACAAACAGCATACATTTGAAAATATGTAATACAAATCACAAAAATTTATTAAGAATAATTCATTAATGAGTGCCATCTAACAAAATTAAAGGCTACATAATCGGGGCAATACCTGTATTTTCCTCCAGTAGCAATTTGCCATTCAACCTCTGAGACAAACTACTTACCTTTTTGAAAAGAAAAAAGAAAATAATTTATGCATTCAAATCCACTCAGTGCACAAGTATATCACACACATTTGTCCCCGGCCGTCCAAACAGCTGCTCAAGTCCTCCGATGAGTCGGGCGGTCTGGGTCTTCAACACACATTTGGTCCAAATTGCTTTAATGGTTTCTGAGATAATGAATAATAACTGTCTTGACAAAATTTCGTTTTATATTTAAATTATGAACACTCTTCAGATTTTTTTCGCTGCGTTCACTTCTGCATAGCACGTGAAACTTGCCACACTAATTTGGTCTACTTCGCTACAGTGGTTTTCGGAATTACTAAAAGCTAACGATTTTGCATCCACACATCCACAAACCGACAAGGTTTCTTATGGCATCTAAATAACCCCACTGTTGTACTGAAACTGGTGAAAACTCGACATGTAATTACATGACGGTCATCATACCTTTATTAACATACATCTGTTAAAGTGAAAATGTTGCTTAATCTGCTGTTAAAATCATATCTATCAAGAAAATTAATACATATCACAAACACTATCTCCATACCTATCACCATACGCCCAACACTATCACCATAAACACTATCACCATATAAATACTATCCCCATACGCAGCGCAAGGAAAGTAAAATTAACGATTAAACAACAAAATTAAATAGCAAAAAAGAGCAAAATGCTATCAATCATAGTGAAATAAACAGGATATAATTGAAAAAAATTCCCTCAAAATACTAAATTTAATTATGAATATACAAGACTAAGAAATATTGATACATAAAAAACTTCGTGTAAAACTACCGATTTCGAAAGATAAAATTATCATAAAATGTATATGATAGGGAATATACAAATAAAATAAATACATTTAAGAAACTGAATTCAATACCATAAAACCATAAAGAGAAAACAGATAAATAAAAAATGGACAAAAAGGCCAGTTTCAAAAATGAATGTGTTATAACTGCATAAAAATATTCTATTTCGTTTTATAAATAGATTTTCCTTATACACATATTTTATTTAAATCAATCAGCAGTTTTCACAGTATAGACTAGCGAGTTCAAATCCACTTTTGTTTAGTGTAATGTCGGGATTCGAAACCCCGCATTACTTTTGCATAAAGTGTATAAACTCATAATGTATTTCAAGTCACTAATTTATTTAACGCTTTTAAATTATTTAATTCCGCTCTGAAAACTCTCTTGTCGTTCGTTTATTTATTTATATTTTAGAACATTTATATTCCTTAAGTCATAATCTGAATCCATTTCGAGCATTCGAAGAGGTTTCTTTTTTCTGTTAGAATTTGAGGTCATTTTGGCTGGCGAAAACGGAAGTGCCAAGTTTTGTTTTGTATGCGATGTATAGATTTCGGCTGAGAAAGAATGTGTAGCGGTTCATCTCTGTGGTTTTGAGTCGCAGCGGCTGGCCCGACCTGGTGGCATCTGGTATTGATGGCGTGGGAAGAAAGTTGGCGGTATGATTCGAATGACTAGATCTCTCCGCGTCCGCGAGGTGGACATAAAAACTCTGGACACAGTTTTTCCGTGCGCATTTTCCCATTTGATTGCCAGACTACTCTACGGCAGTCTTGGCTTCGGCCCTGATATTTTGATGCTCACGACAGGCCCCGGGAGCTTGGGCACCAAGTCGGTTCCTTGAGGTCCGTGAGTGATTGCTGGCTGTGGAAATGTAGCCCGCCTGACGTCGGATAATCCGAGGCTCTCCGAATCGAAGAATGACAACGACGCTTCCTGTGGGATTGACCCGAGGCCTTGCCGGGTCGGTCTACCGTGTTCCATCTTTTGAGAAGTGGAGATGCTTCTTTGCCGAGGCTGAATTCTACTCGGGCCAAGTGTCATTTATGTGAGCACCTCTGGTGTGCCGAGTCTTCGACTGCGTAGGGCGATAATTTCGCCAGAATCTCGGGTCAGGATAAGACCCCTTTCCACATCTCGGGGAGGTTTTTGTCCCGCTCTTTCCTCCGTTTTTCATAACATCGTGGCTCGAGGTAAGCCATTACATTATATGTCGTTTCCCAGTTTTCTCCGACTGTATTCTACGTTCAGATGTTGACTCCTTCAAATGCATCAAATGCTGGATCGCAAAATTTATTATATTTGTTATTTTAAATATTAAATGCAGAAAAATTGAATATTTTTAAAATTTATATCATACATTCTATTCTAAAAGTTCTTCAAGGGCTCGTTTCCCCTGTGTCTTTGACCATACCACATAATTATATAAATATTTATTATTTACTCTTTTGCCACTTTGATTTAGTGCACTTGATTTTTGTTGCTATGAAGCCTGTGACATTTGGATAAGGTCTTGTGCTCTTGAATCCAGTGGCGTGCTGATAAAGATTCAAATTATGTACTTAATAACTTCTTATATAACTTTAATAAAGGATGATTTATTTTAACTTCTAAATTTCTGTGTGTTTATTTTGATTTTACTGCGATTTGGTTTTGTCTAATATTTGTGACTAAAGAAGAAGTTCCTTAAATGTAAGGGTTTTAGTTTTAAATGTTTTAAGTGTTTTGGTTATTCTGTGTTTTCGGGCAGGTCAACTTGGAGATTTACTTCTCCGGACAGGGGGTTGAACCTAAGTGGTTATTTGAGGCCTTTTTGATCACGGGTTTGTTATGGTGCTGGTGCTTGTGTCTTCTAAATTCCGAATTTAAGAATGTCACGTTTCGCCGTTTACATTAGAGGAACTCTTGAAATATTGCCTAAAATTTCAGGCTAAATATACCAGGCTGATACATTAGTTTCGCGAGTATAAATTGACACACATACATACACATACACTCATAGACGTTGCGTTAAAAATATATTTTTCGTGTTCTAGGGTAGTGGAAACAGTTAGCCATCGAAAACTCTCGCTGCGATTTTCTACCCGATTTTCCCTGCGCATAATCATGAATTAAATTGCATGGAAAATAAAAAATCGTATGCGGGCAGCATAGGACTTTCGCTACAAATTCAAATTATTATTTTTATTTCTTATTTCATTATGCATTAAATTTAGTTTAATTGCAGAAAATTACATATACACTTTTCCGATATCCAATTTGTAGTTTTAGTGAATTTTCGTTTCGTTTGACAACTTAATGTACATTAAAATCTTGAACTCTTCAAAATTCCTAAAACTAAAATATTTCGAGAGCGGTTCATTCCATAGTCATGGGGTCAGACTTATTAGCTGTGCCGTCAAAATTTACATGAAGCAAAACCACGTAATTAATATATTTCAGCCATTTTTGGTCATTTATTTTACATTTTCACGATGACTGAGGGCCATTAGGCAAAAAAGGAGTCCGCTATATTTTATGAATCATGTCAAAATCTAGTAATATTAGAATAACCCTCAAGGGACGTAACTACTAAATTTTAGGAAATTTGAGTAAAAAGTTTTTTCACTACAGTGAGAAACGCTTTCAGCTCCTCAAAATTATAAAACTTGGAAGGGGTCTATCTTAGAGTAAAGGGGTTGGTTTTGTTTATTTCATCTGCCAAAATTGCGTATAAAATATGCATTTAATTGATACATTTGGAGTTTTTTATTTTAGATCTTGACGATTTTTGCTAGCCGTTTCGCTAAATAAGACAGATTCTTCTTTTTGAATCATACCAAATATAACCAACACTACGATAGCCCACAAGCAATTCCAATATTGCAAAATTTGGTCAGTTAGTTTTTCATCTAGAGTGGATATATACGATTTTGCGGGCCATTTCGCTGAAAGGCAAGGTATTCTTTAACCCGAATCGTACCAAAATCTAATCTGCACCAGGGTAACAGCCACCTATAAAATCTTATGAAATTTGGCCCATTAGTTATTAAGTTATAGTAGCACCCACAGACACACCCACAGGCACGTACACAGGCACTCACACAGGCACATGTACAGACACGCACACAGGCACATGCACAGACACGCACACAGGCACATGCACAGACAGGCACATACACAGACACACATTCATCAGACACATGCACAGACATGCATTCAGACGTCGCGCTAAAAATTGTTTCTTCGCCTTCTAGTGGTCTCAAAACATGTAGATTCGTCGAAACTCGAGTTGCGAATTTCGACACGATTCCAATACTTTCCGTATACATTACCAAATACTGCAGGAAAAGTAAAAATCCTAATTCAAATGCAGTCTGTCTAACAGTATTAAATACGCTTTCTTTAATCATTCGCTACATTGAGTCAAAAACTCGCCAGTAAATCGTAAGGTAAGAATAATTTTTAATTAAATGTATTTCGGGAATAACATTAGAACTTACTAAATATATAAAATAATACATTTCTTTAATTAAATAAAACGAAATTTTCCGTTCTTTATATTATGCATTTTCAAGCATATTTAACATCAAAGATTCATTAGTGGAAAATACGATTTAAATACGTAGCTTTGGTGGAGTTTTTAAAATACGCTTCATTAACATTTCATTATTTGCAAAATCGTGTTGGATGTAGTTGTCGGTCGTCAGGGAAAATGAAGGAATTTGCATTAAGATTAATATTTCAAATTATTTTATGCAACTTTTGCTCGAAGGCCAGCAAAGGATAAATTATATATAATAAGAAAATCGTTCTCAAGTTCATACTAAGTACTGCCGAGTTGAGAAAAATTTTAAAATTTTGTGTTTTTATCAAATTTGTTATTCAGTGAAGTTAAAAATTGTTTAGTATATTGGTATAGACTATATACATAAGAAAAAATAATATTTATGTCTGCCACTCTTTGTGAAGAATTTAGCGATTTTCCGGGCAATTGCTGTGCAACATTGCCAACTTGGCTATTTCGGAGATGTTGGCAATAATTCGATAATTAAATTTTTGAAAATTAAAATTAACTTATTTGTTAATCCCTGCTGATTTCTGAGAAATAAATATATGATATTCTTGATTTAAAGTCCAGCAACTTTCCTGTTCGAGAAGTAAGTACGTCTTATTAAGGGATTGTATAAATTTACGTTTTGTTCAAAATGGATATAATGGATTGTAAAATATTTGCGTTTTGTTAAGGGGTATGTAGCAATTAATAATACCACCTGGAGATCTGAATAGTATGCGTCACTTTCCTCAAAACCGGTCGCATCTTAAATCACAAAGTTTTAGTCTTTAGATTTTGGCTAGAGGGGATGGCTTTTTCTCGGAAAATGACATGATAAAAAATTATCCTCTTCTCGTGAAAGGGCTTGTATTCTGTGAGCCGATTTTTATCGCTATGGTTAAGCTAAACGCTTGTCAAGAAAATGCTACAGTGTATTCAACTTGGAACAATAAAATAGCCTCTCCCTTGTCAGAAAAGTAGGAGTGAAAAACACTTACGGAAGTGGTAAGCTAGGAATCGTTTGCAACTTTTCATCTCCAAAAGAATTTTATATAAGATTTTTGTTACCTGTACTGGAACTGGGAAGGCCATCTCTCTTTATCTTCTTACCACCCAATAAAGATACGAGTTTGAAGCCCATTTGATTGGCAAGATGGTCATAGCAATAACAGATAATTTCACACAGTATTTCAGATGGTCGGCCACGATAACTGTATTGGAGTCACATAGAGGATAGGATGAATTATACTTGATTATAATTTAATTTAAAAGTGCCCGCGAAGAGTTGTGATTTGTTACCAATCTTGGCTGTCATAAATTGACTCTGCTTGGGATCTGAAGCGAAATCCGGCTAGTCAGTAGTTGTTCACAAGATTTTAGAACAGGTTTTTTATATCCGTCTTCCATAACTAGATTAATTTTATTGCATATATCATCTTTAGCTTGCTAGAAAATTGCAGTTTCTTCACATTCTGGGGAATATAGCTGCCCTCATTCGCTAATATGTCAGAACGCTCATTTCCAATGATACTAAAATGACTTGAGATCCACTGATATATAATATTGTAACCTACTTCCAAAAGGTAATTGAATAAATGCATTTTAAATGTGCTCGTAGAGCAGCATAATTAATATAGAAGTTTCTAAATCATGCCAATAGATTTTCCGTACCACGATACTCATAGAAAATGCTTCATTTTCTTTCTAAACGTCTCGTTTTTTATTTCTATAGAGGCCATAGTGACAGACTTGCAAGTTTATTTACAGAATTCTCAGGAATGGCCGTATACCCCCAATAACTTTTAAACCTCGTGTCATAGCGTCATGAATGTAATGTGTACTTATAGGGCAGCAATCATACGAAATCCAGTGAACGTGTTCTTAGCGTCTCTATAGTCGAAATCGGAACTTAAACTATTTAATTAATAAATTAATGACAAATCATTAGATTTTAAACGCCATTTTATAAAAACATCTATCGGACTTACATATAATTTAAAAGCCAGAGCGCTTTCGGGTATCACCATACCTTATCTCAGTGGTGTTAAATAAAAAATTATGCCAACATGCTTAATAGTAAGGGTATGATGATACCCGAAAGCGCTCTGGCTTTTAAATTATATGTACGTCTGAATTTTTTTAATAAAATGACGTTTAAAATGTAGTGATTTGTCATTCATTTATTATATAAATCGTTTTGAAGATATGGCGTGTTGCCGCCATTCGTATTAAGCAAATTAACTTGTGTGTTTTAGTGTTTGTCTAATGTGTTTTCAGTGTTAGTTATTTGTATGTATATTCTCTTTCTAAACGTCCTGTTTTTGATTTCTATAGAGGCCATAGTGACAAGCTTGGAAGTTTATTTATAGGATTCTTAGGAATGTCCGTATACCCTCAATAACTTTTAAACCTCGTGTCATAGCGACATGAATGTACTGTGTACATGTAGGAAACCAATCATGCCAATCAATTAAACGTGTTCTTAGCGTCTCTAGTCGAAACACGGAACCTAACAAAACTAAAATGTGTGTAGGGTAATTGTGTTTAGGGTTTGTCTAATGTATTTTCAGTGTTAGATATTTGTATGCATTTTCAGTGTTAGTTATTAGTATGTATATGCTCTTTCTAAACGTCATGTTTTTGATTTCTATTCAGGCCATAGTGACAAGCTTGCAAGTTTATTTACATGATTCGTAGAATTGCCCGTATACCCTCAATAACTTTTAAACCTCGTGTCATAGCGTCATAAACGTACTGCGCACTTTTTGGAAGGCAATCATACGCAATCAAGTGAACATGCTATTATCGTCCTTATAGTAAAAAAAAATCTGATGTGGGCAGCACATGACGTTCCTTATATAATGCAATGAATTTACTACTTTTACAGTTAGCAAAATGTTATTCTTATAGTAGATACTTATATTCTTTCCATGATATGGAATTTTTTCAATAAGTCGTCATTCTCATTGACGTAGCGTCATTTTTATCCATTTGGCGAGATTTTCGTTAATTAGGCAACATTTAAAAAAGTCGTCAAGTTGGCGACATTCCGCTAAATTCGTCGCCAAAATCTCGGCAACCATTATGGACGGAGAAATAAGTTATTCTTATAGCAGATAAATGACTATTGGCGTTCAAATACAAAAGTATTACTCAAAGAATCTTTTCTCGTGAATGGAACGAGTTAGATCCACAAGAATGATATCACCAAATTTATCGCATGATATTAAATATGAAAAGTGAACATGTTTAAGATTTAATATTTTTTTATTTTACATGATTTTTTGATAAATTTATTTGAAAAATGTGCAATATCTCGAGAACGATTAATGCTAGCATCTGCAGTTTGTGTCAATCGTCGTTTAAGAAAAAATTACATAAGAAATGTCGTTTTGAGTAACCTTATTAAAGGTTTTGATTTTTTGATGATTTTTTCAAAATTTCACTCGAAAATTTAGGGGGTTCTAAACATTCGGTTGTGTTTAAAAACAATAGGCTTCCAGTATTCACGGATTGTGATTTGTGTACCAAATTTCATTCGAATCGTTCCATTCGTTCGTGAGATATCGTCTCCACAGTCTCACTGACAAACACACACACACTTACACACACACACACACACACATACATCGTCTCAAATATGTCCGATTCGTGATCAGGGATGCTTAAAACGTGCTCTCCCGTCGAAAACTCGTATTCGAATTTTCGACCCCGTCACAATACTTTCTTTATACATTACATATAAGGAAAGTAATACGAAACTTAATAAAACTAACTTGTCTGTTTTAATGTTTGTTTGGTGCATTTTCCGGTGTTATTTGTATGTATATTGTTACGATGATTTTTACTGAGATCATGGGTGGCCAAAATACAAGAATGATTATTTTGAGAATACAAGAATGAGTCTTTTGAGAATACAAGAGTGAGTCCTTTGACAATACAAGAATGTGTCTTTTGAGAATACAAGAATGGGTCTTTGATAAGAATGGGAAATTTCTGGATTACTTACACGTTTACTAACAACCACAGCGTAACCAGAAACAATACATAGTAAAACAGCACTTAAATGGCCCAATAATTCCACAAAACAACTGATACTATTCTAAAAACATTGACGTATTTAATTTCGCAAAACAGCCACTACTCTTCACAAAATATTGACGAATATCACAGTGCAATGTAGTTCGTATCACGTCACCTGCTCTCCAACTGAGTGATGACTCCATTAATAGATTTCTTGTGACTCCTTTTATAGAACCTTCTAGAACAGTGTTCTTCAACCTTTGTCATCTCGCGGAAGCCTTTTTTTGAGATATTTTTTTTTATGGAAGCCTTCGTTCAGTAGCACACCCAGATTTGATTTTAGGGGGGATGTGTCATATTACGTATTGCATGATATGAACAAGGTGCGTATCTGCCTTTGTTATAAAAACTTTATATAAGATATAAATTTGCATTAATTCAAACAAGAAGATAAATATTTCGTATAAAGTATTTGTATTATACATATATATGTCATATGAAATTGAAAACAAAGAAAAACAAAACAAAAACAACGAATTGTAGTATCGACTCTCGGAACCCCTAAAGCGTTTGAGTGGAACCCTAGGGTTCCGCGGAACACAGGTTGAAGAACACTGTTCTAGAACTATCTCATATCTCGTATAATTTTCGTTGTTCCAAGGTGCTACTTGAACCTTCGGAATGTCACCAAGTGTCTTCAAATTGGCGATGACTTGCCAAATATGGCAACCTTTTTTCGACCTTTGGTATTATGGCAACCCTAGGTTCACGTCTTGGGAAGGGATGCGTATACGGGTATTTTCTCCGAACATTTTACACGTACGCTACAATATGCTACTATATGATTATTATTTTTCTGATTAATAAACCGCCAGTTTCTTTGATCAAAAACGGCACGTAAACTGCATATGTGCACTTAGCAGAAGTTTGAATGTCTTTTATTTGGACATCCGAAACATTTTGATGACATCTACTACTTACGTATGAACATGTAATGAAGTAATATCTTCAAACGTTGCATTTGAATGCATTAATCTAAATCATTCGAGTTGTACATATAAACAACTGATACCAGGGGATATCTTTTGCTCCCTATTACCAAAGTTAGCAAAAAAAAAATGGTTTTTCTATTACACTATTTAACATGTCTGGTCTTTCTGTACATAGTTCTATTGCATCAAGTATCATCTTGTACTAATTAAACACCACTTTTTCTTTTTCTAATTAGACATTTTAGCCTATCTCTGTTGGTTTTGGAGTTAGTTTACTAACGTTTAGGTTTTATCCACTTGGGGCACTGCAATCACATTCAATCAATTGCATATGGTCACTTTTATGGCGCTACAATACTTGACTTAAAAGTTACTGCTGAGTCCCGCTGTCATTCTGCCCGTAACAAATTAAAAAAAAAACATTTTATTCATGTAATATGCTATAATCAAAGACAACGCTAAATTACTGTCTACGAAGCCACAACACAGAAGGGGTTTTTATAATATTCTTTGCACATAAATTAGAAATGCGTCCAATTCCCAGCTTCATGTTCAATATCTGATTTAATACGCAACGTAAAGCTCCAGAATTATCCATTGTTGTGAATAAGTTAAAAATGAGTCCAATATCTAGTTCCGTTTTCAATGTGTGATGTAATGCGCAACGTAAAGCCCCATAATTATGCATTGTTGTACATAAGTTATAAATGAGTCCAATATCCAGTTTCGTTTTCAGTGTCTGATTTAATACGCAACGTAAAAATCTAGAATTATTCACTGCTGTAAACAAGTTATTGAGCCCAATATCCATATTCTTTATCAGTATCTGATTTAATGCGCAACGTAAAGCTCCATAATTATCATCTGTTGTAAGTAAGTTAAAAATGAGTCCAATATCCAGCTTTGTTTCAGTGTCTGATGTCATACGCAAAGTAGAACGCCAGACTACTGCTAACGCCAGACTACATATAATGACTGCACGAACTTTCCTAAGAACCATGTACGTATACAGATTCTATTAAATACAAATGCATTGTAAATAAATTGGATCTGTTATTTAAGATGTTATTCTTTATAATTTATGCAATGAATATCCAAAACGAACGATTTCAATAACTTCAAATATCTTGAATAGCTTGTAGGAAAATGAAAAACATCAAATATTCGTTGCTTTAGAAGTATTGGCAGTCGATATCGGTTTTACTACATGACACGACGACATGTATTTGGATTATTCAAATGAAACATCTACGGTCATAACAATTTATTATGGATACAAATATATTAAGCTGGGATTTCAAAATAATGCACATACTTTTGAAACATATTGCAAAAGTCCCTCGAAAATTCGAGAATAGTAAGCATTTTATTACTGCGCAAATGGTGTTAAACTGTTTAAGTGATATTAATACACGATTTAAAAAAATATTTCTGAAGATCACACTTTTTGCAAACTTCTGTAGGGACTGACAATTTCAATCCTTCCCCGTGGCCAGCATATAAAATTCATATAAATTTAGATGCCACCGGTAAGGAGCGTTCCAGAAATGTGAAAGACTCTCTCATTCCTTCTAAATTTTGTATATTATTAAAATTGTGTTTATCTGTATCTGTTCAATCTTCTTTGCATTTAGCAAGTATCTGTGTAACATTTAGTTGACTCAAAAAATATTCTACTCATTTTTCTAACTTAAATTATGTAAATATAGCTTATACGTCCTTTCAAGTGTTAACTATTTAAGACATTTTAGCTTGTAATCATATCAAATATGCTATTTAAATATTAATTTCTTGAATATATTACGATTATAATTTTTTTAAATATTCATATGATGCTGTGGAAATGATGTCATGCTAGTGTCATAGTATTCTACCTTTCATTTTATGTTTCTTGCTATCCGCCTTTTTGCGAACAACCTGGTCGCGTTTGAAAAAAAAGTATTGGATATTTTCAGTAACCCTGCTAAATTGCCGCTATCTGAACTTCCTGTAGCGCCCCTTTCAGAGAACATAAGGTTCCTAAACATACAGGCTGGCGTAGCAGCGGTCATCTTGACTCACAGTTGAAGAGATGGTTGCACTTGACTAAAAAAGGGTACTTTATCTTCCTTTTCTTGGAATTTCGATAAAATCAAAACTTTATCGACTACTTTCTGACTAAAGATCGGTACTACTAAAAAGTCGGTATAATTATTTTTTCAAAGGCAGAAGCACCTATTTTACAGCGTGTTTGTATATCAAATATCAGCCATAACATGCGTGTCCCATTGAAATAGCGCAGACAGATGATAACTGACTGAACCTTTTGGAGACAAAATAGCGGTTACATCAGCCTGTATATTTAGGAAACGCAAGTATACCCGTAGTATATTCACAATGCACGCGGGTATCTAAAAACATTGAATGCAATGCTGTAATACAGTGATTTTCATGGCAAAATTAGTTATAGCAATAATTATCCCAGATCGAATTTTCTTCTTTATTGGAAATACTAAACTAGTAGTGTTAATTTATTTAGACAGTAACGGGTGTCGCCATACGAATTTTATTTTATAGGGAGTTTTATTAATTCTTAGTGTAGCACAATTAATCTTAAATTTAGACTTTTATCTTATTTATCATTAACATATCTAATATCTTTGCTCGTATAGTGGTACTTATTTATTAAATTGTACATTGTGATGTTTGCATCTATTAACCCTTCAATTGTTTATCTTTCGCCTGAGTTCTGTAAAGGAATATTAATTAATATAGTACTAAATTAATCACACCATTTTAACTTTAACAATAAAACATTTATTAAAAACATAAATACTTAATTATTCAATTACAAAAATTAATCATATTATTTCGGCGGAGGGACTATGTGGTGAGACCGCTTAAATTGCCTAAAATATGTATTAGACCTGGTTTTTCAAAGGGCACATACCTTCAAGTCTGTCTTGGACTTTGTTAGCAGCACGTACTTGATGTCGTCCTTATTACTAGCATTAATTCGTAGTGTAATGCGTCTCCGCATAAATTCGTCGATCATATTGTACTGCTGACTCAAACACTGCACTTATGTCATTCTCGTAGTCATATATGTATTCGTCAAGTCATATCGTTCTAGTCATAATGTCGAACTCGTATTCCTTAGTATCGTCGTTCTATCATAATATCGCACCAGTATCTATATATAAGAAAAATTTCTTTCTTAAGTCACAGGTTGTGGCTCTCTTTCCTCGGAGGTGTTACTCCCCCTTTTCTCTGATTTGCAGCATTCAGGTGACGCAACATGCACCTTCACCATTGGTTAACTTTTTATCCAATGTCGTTATTTCCATTTTCGTAAGGGACCGCTCGCCCCCCCCCCCTCTGTCTTGACACTCCTGGTTTATGCTTTCCCGGCCACACATTAAGCTATCACAGCCTTAATGTTGGTCTTCTGATCTGGATCTTCAACTCCTGGTTTACTGTTTTATCTGACCTCTGGGTTCACATGCTGTAAAACCTGGCATCATCCAGACTGGAAGTGTTGTTTGCCGTTTCAGACACAATAAATATTGTGCATAAAACTGTCTCACCAAAGTGTGAGATCTTTTTCTGGTCTCACATTTAGTAACTCCAAACCACCCTCTCAGTTTACAGTAGATGTAGTGTAGGTAATATCTAAAAATGTTACGCAAGTAAATTCATTCAAAACAATATTGTTGCAATAAACATCTTAATTTCTCTAAGCGCTTCCACTGAGCCCCATACTGATTATCATTCAATATACAAGTATGATACTGACCATCAATGATGAATCCTGATCTAGAACGCAAAGCAGGCCTTACGGAAAAGTGAATTATCCCTCACCACCCGCTTTGTCAGTCGCACTGCAATATTCGTGGAATTCAATGGCGATAATAGTAATGATACTAAATTTGTATTGTAACTATTATTGTGTAATTCACTGTAACTAGAGCAGGATTTTGTGGCGGAAAAGTATCGAAATTCACCAAACATTTGTCGAAAATTCGTAAAAATTTCCGCATATTCCGAAAAGTTAAATTATATTCCGACAGTGAACAAACTTCAAATTCCAAACTTTTCCAATATAATAAATAAAATTTTAAATTATTTAAGACAAATCCTCTCAAGTTCAAAGTACTCTCATTTCTAGAAAACAGTTAGAAAGACCAGCAAAATAAATTGTTCAGATTTTCACCTTCTGCTAACCAGGGGTTAAGTCATATGGAGAAACCTGAAAATTCCAAGTATAAATGTATTTTTTATCATTATGTAGGTGCATTCTATACTCTTGAGGTTTGGTAAAGGTGGGGATGGTCTTCCGTCCTTTATTAATTTTATATTTTATGATAAAAAATGCTTGAGAAGGGTTCTTCAAATAATTCTTGAATAATGTAATTATCAATATGGTACAGACTCGTTTTGCAGTAGTTTAGAGTTTCAAAGCTGTAAAAAAATTAAACTGCTTTACCATCACTTTCAGTACCGTGTATTTCAGTTCTGTAAAAATTTGACGATTTGGAGTCATTTTGACAGGTGCCAAGTCACCTAAGAAAATGACAGACTAATATAAAACATCACGTGTAATGCTATGCGTAATTTTGTATTCACTTGTGAACTATGATATGTAATTAAACACAAATTATTGCATTTAAAAATGAGATAAAAAAAATCTGATGCGGGCAGCACATGACTTTCCCTGCAAACATATACTCACGTTCTCTTTATTTTAATTAAATTTAATTCACTTTTAATTCAATTTTCGTTCTCATTTGTTAACTGGACTTATTGTCAAAGGTGGCATAGATAAAATATGAAAAAACTAAAATATCTCAGGAACGGCTAATCCTAGTTCAATGGGATTGGTTTATTATTTTCTTTGTTAAAATTTACTTATTAAACAAGTATTTAATGGATATATTTGAGAATAAGAATATTTTTATTTTAGATTTTTGCTATTTTTGAGGGTCATTTTGCAAAAAAAACAGGTTATTTTTTCCGAATCGTACCAAAATCTAATCAGCACCACGGTAACCCACAAGTGACTTGTGTACCAAATTTTGTAGAATTCGGTCCATTATTTCTTCAACTAGAGTGGATACAAACTTTTGCGGACCATTTCGCAAATAAACAAGGTTTTTTTATCCTGAATCATACCCAAAACTACTTAGCACCAGAGTCGCCGACAAGTGACTTACTTACCAAATTTTATGAAATTCGGCCCATTAGTTTTTTAGTTAGAGTGGATACATACATTGGACAGACAGACAGACAAACAGACACACACACACAGATGTCACGCCAAAATATATTTTTTGTATTCCAGAGGTATCGAAACGTGTAGATCCGTCGAAAACTCGAGTTGCGATTTTCGGCATGATTCCAATACTTTCCCTATACATTACTATGTATTGCAGGGAAAGTAAAATTGAGTGAGTCTGTAGAGAAATTCATGTTCTGTCCACTTAAGATTTTTTTTATTATGGCATAAAAATGAAGTCCATATTTAACACTTGGTGATTGCACTTATTGTTTTGATACGGCAGGCAAAATAATATTTTAACTTATAAATTCTATAACAATGGAAAAAAATGAAAGTTTCTTCTTATTTCTACTTATATGTTACTATGAGATTAGAAAATAAATTAATCATTAAACTTTACGAACTATCCATCTATTCTCACATTTTATATATACTTCAGTAATACCTAAAAGGCATTCACTATTTTAAAAATAAATACTTATATTCTAAACATAAGATCAATTTCTTTACAGTCACCATTATTTAAACCTTCCATTTTTCAAATATGTTCAAAAAGTAGTTACACAAAAGTAAAACTATTTATCATTAGTTAGACTACTCCATGAAATTTCCAAAAAAAATATTAGTGCTATCTTAAAAACTGAAAATAAAGACTAAAAGAATATTTTTTAGCTCCTTTTTAACGTTTTGGAATTAAAAAGAAAGTAAAAGAAATGTGTTAGTACTTAGAATGCAGAATGTCATTAATCAGACATAACGTTCTTTGCCTAAATTCCTAACGTGCTTTAAACACAAAGCATTCATTACATAAAAATTAGATTAAGAAAAATGAGATTAAGGAAACGGCATAACAAAAGTCGGTAAACTAAATAAATACATAGGATAAGGTAATTTATATTGTTTTAAAGGTCTAAAAATTTTAAACTGAAAATAAACAAAAAAATTATCTGATGTGAGCAGCACATGACTTTCACTACATGATGTGAGCCTTCTAATGATATTATATACACATCTGAACAATAATTTATTTATTATTTTCTCATTGAGAAAGTAAAGTTTTCACGAAAATTTTTGATTTCGAGATTTCGATGCCAGTTATGACATAAAACCTCCTGAATACCTTTTGACTGTTTTTGGAGTGATGCCCGTCTGTCTGTTTGACTGTAGTAGATTGTCGGTGTACACAATGGCAGGCACAAATATAAATGGATTTTCTCAAAACTTTATATCCGGCTTTGTTATGGAAAAATTCAGAACTAAATAGAATTTTTTTTTAATTAGCGAAAACTGAAATGTATTCAAATTATTATTTTTTTCTCAAGATGGCAGCAAGGACAAAATTTTACATAATCATGCATAAGAAGTTTTATTTATGGCTTATGGCTCAATTATCACGACACTTGAAAAATAGTCGTGATACAATATTTTTGTTCGTGACGTCATTAACTCCTCGGGGGGGGGGGGGTAGTCCTCCGTCCCCGGGGGATACATTGCGAAATATGGTATGAATCGAAATATTTGTCCATTAAATATTTGTCCATTAATATAAGTCCATTAAACTGAAGGGTAATACGCTATAATTTTATCATATGTACCCGTAATACCGATTTAACACTTTGCAACACAGTTGAAAAGTGTTCATGATTTTGTTCACTGTCTGTCTGCCTCTCTGTCTATCAGTCCGTTCGCATGATAACTGCCATAAAAACGACTTTATCAAAATGAAATTACAGTATGTTGTTGAGACTGTCAGTGGGCCATATGGGAACGTAAATGAATAATATCACCCAATTAGTTTTGGATTAAATCCAGGTTGAAAAAAATGAAATACATTAGACCCTATGTAACCCAATTTTTCAAATATTTTTTAGAAAATATTCAAATGATCCCATAAAATATATAAGAAAAATATCAGAAAAAAATATATACTGTTGTTTTTAAAATAAAAATTAACATAATAATGACACCCATATAATATGAAGAGGTCACGTGATGCACTTCGAAATGATATATGGCATCCATCTTGTCGAAAGCCCAGGCCAGCCGACTCGTCCTAAGACTTAGAGCAGCGGCATCCATCTTGTGTCAAAATGGGGGATTTTTAAAGTTCTTTTTAATTTATATTTAGTTTTGCATCCGTCCTAAAACTGCTTTATTTTTGCGTTTTTTCTGTGCATCCATATTCTGCGTCAACAAAGTTACAGTACTTTTGAGTTTAAATGATCATCACAATTTATTTATTTCTGCAACCCAGCCTAACTTTAAAAAATTTAAAATGTAAACAGGTGATTGTAATAAAAGTTGTATAAGAAATGTTGAATTCCTTCACGAAAAATTATTTAACTCTGAAGTCTAGAACAAAAGTGCATGAATGCTCACTACTTTTACACAGAGAGCCAGATGATATAAATTTCGATGACGTCATTTGAATAATGCTTGAATAAAGTTTTAAGCATGGAGTTAGAATGTACTTTTACCTCCATGGTTTTAATTTTCCAAGTAAAATAAATCATTGTAGTTCTGTGATAATTAATATAATATCGCCGATGAATGTATAGTACTTTAGAGATGTTTAATTAAAATTATAGTTTGATAGTGTTTTATAATCAATGCCGTATTTATGATTGATCTTTTTTGTATTTATATTTAGTGCTGCATTCGTCCTAAAACCGCTTTATTTTTGCAAATTAACTGTGTTTCTAAATTCTGTGCTTTCGCAAGTACAATATTTTTTATTTTAAATGATTACTAAACTTTGATTTTTTCTACAACGAAGCCTAATTTTAACATTTGCAAAATGCAAACAAAACAAGCGATTGTAAGATGAGTTGTATAAGAATTGCTTAATTTTTAACATACGATTATTTAGCGCTGGAGTCTGGAATATAAGTGATATGAATGGAATATTCATGGATTTTACTTAGACAGAAGCAAGCGATTTTATAGCATTGCTTTCTTTGATGAAGTTTTAATTTTTCAATTATTGTACTATAATAATTTTAAAGATATCACCGCTGACTGTATCGAATTTTAGAGATGTTTAAATAAAATTATATTTCAGTTGGAAAGGGTTTCATAATCAATGCTTTTTGCATGATTAATATTTCTTGTTTAAATCATTAAAATATCACTTTATAAAGAATAGAAATTGTGAAAAAGTTTGTTTACTCGTGCCAGGTTGAAAAAAACCATGCAATAAATTTCATTTTAATTATTTTTAATATGCAAAAAAGATAGTCGCATCTGAGATATATGAATACAATTTCATTCTGAATATAATTTCCAATTGGGATATTCAGACTGGTTTATATATATTAGAGGAATTATAGAGGATTTTTTTATTATTAAAATAATCTTGAATGTAATTGATTTTGAATTTAGCTTTTATAAGTTTTGCGATTCCATGAAAGCAGCACGCGTCTATATTTATTGTATAAAGATATGCGCTCTTTAGCGACCTACTTAGCATAAATCATTCCTTAACGACCTACTTTCACTTTTTACTTTCCTTACATAATGTATAAGGAAAGTATTGTGACGGGGTCGAAAATTCGAATTTGAGTTTTCGACGGGAGAGCACGTTTCAAGCATCCCTGATCACGAATCAAACATTTTTGAAGTGATGTCTCTGTGTGTGTGTGTGTGTGTGTGTGTGTGTGTGTGTGTGAAAGCACGTGTGTGTGTGTATCAGTGGGTTTGTGGAGACGATAACCGACGAACGAATGGAACGATTCGAACGAAATTCGGTACAAAAATCACAATCCATAAACACTGGAAGTCTATTGTTTTTATACGCAATCGAATGTTCAGAACCCCCCTAAATTTTCGAATGAAATTTTGAAAAAATCGTCAAAAAATCAAAACTACTAATAAAGTTACACAAATAGACATTTCTCATGTAATTTTTCATTAGAAAACGATTGGCATAAATTTTAGAACGCTAACATAAACCATTCTCGAGATATTGCACATTTTAAAAAAAAAATATCAAAAAGTCATATAAAATAAAATACAAATTTTCCTATTGAGAAACATGTTCACTTTACATATGTAATACCATGCGATAAATTGAGTGACATCATTCTCGTGGATCTAGCTCGTTCCATTCATGAGAAAAGATACTTTGAATAATACTTTTGTATTTGAACGCCAATAGTCATTTATTTATATGCTGTAAGAATAACTTATTTCTTAGTGCATAACGCTTGGCGAGATTTTGGCGAAGAATTTGGCGGAATGTCGCCAACTTGGCGACTTTTTTAAAATGTTGCCAAATTAACGAAAATCTCGCCAAATAGATAAAAATGACGCTAAATCAATGAAAATGACGATTAATTGTCGAAAATTCAATATCTTGGAAAGAATATTACTATCAACTATAAGAAAAACCTATTTTTTTACTGTAAAATTAGCAAATTCATTACATTATATAAGGAAAGTCATGTGTTGCCCACATCAGATTTTTTTATACTGAAAGTGAAAATATTTTGTGACCATTACATATTTACCACAAGGTTATAGAACACACATCACGTTCAATTATTTTATATATAAAATCCACTGATTTTAAATTCAACAATGTTTAATTTTCTGTTATTCTTTGTAAAAAATATATTTTATTATCCAAAATTAATTACAGAAATGTATGCTTTATTTGAGCTTCAAAAAAAAAAGATACGAGATAATTTTCTAACGTATAAAAAATATTAAAGCAAATAAAACATATATATCTGCCACAAATATTACTGGGCAAATTATAAACTTGTGTGAATAACTCCTTACGTCCATTTGTAAAACTAAATATCAAATATTTTCTATCCCTTTTTATCTCTCTATATAAAAAAAGTAGCTGCCGCCGCCGCCGCCGCCGCCGCCGTCGCCGCCGCTGTTTAACAAATTTCTCATTCATCGAGATTCTTTGCTTCGTACCACAAAAACTGTTACGTAAAAAAATATAAAATTTGGTACACTTATAGAGAAAGATTTGGGGAATACGTTGAAATAAACCATTTTTTGATAAACATTGCAGTTTAAGAAATATTTAATGTCAAAATCAAAGACAAATTATTTTAGTTGCGAGTTCGCGTGTTGGATAGACTATATATCAAGATCGCGAAATTTTGCAGGCAGGTACCTACATAGTTGAATTTTTGCAGAACGAAGTGAGCTCTTTTATAATTTCGATGTAGTTTATAAGATATTTTACATTTTATGCACTTCTGAAATGAGAAATGTTCTTTCATACCGTCACGTTCATCGATTTGATATGCCTCGTACAGCAAAAACTGTAGTATACAAAAGCTTGAAATTTGGTTCATTTATAGAGAAATAATAGGGTGACACGATGAAATAAACCGTTTGCCGATATACACATTAGTTTAGCGTAAAATAGCTCGCGAAGCGATCTCTGCCAGCGCAGCGAGTAAGAAGCGAAGGCTTCCCATTCGCAAAGCGAGTTACGGGGTTGTCGAAGCTTAACGAACAGGGGCAGAGCCCCATAGTATAATTAAACAATTCATAGAATCCTGTAATAATTATATCATGTACCTTAACATTAAAATTATCCATTGCCATCCGAATTTAAAAAAACCTGATGTGGGCAGCACATATGACTTACCTTATATAATGCAATGAATTTACTACTTTTACAGTTAAAAAAAAATGTTATTCTTATAGTAGATACTCATATTTTTTCCAAGATATTGAATTTTCTTCAATT
This sequence comes from Amaurobius ferox, assembly GCA_951213105.1. NCBI lineage: Eukaryota > Metazoa > Arthropoda > Arachnida > Araneae > Amaurobiidae > Amaurobius > Amaurobius ferox. Next base: position 94,028,763 of record OX578138.1, on the reverse strand, counting down.
AGTCGTCATTTTTATTGATTTAGCGTCATTTTTATCAATTTTGCGAGATTTTTGTTCATTTGGCAACAATTAAAAATGACGCCAAGTTGGCGACATTCCGCCAAATTCGTCGCCAAAATCTCGCCAAGCTTTATGGACAAATAAGTTATTCTTACAGCAGATAAATGACTATTGGTGTTCAAATCCAAAGTAATACTCAAAGTATCTTCTTTCATGAATGAAACGAGCTAAGATCCACGAGAATGATGTCACCAAATTTATCGCATGGTATTACATATGAAAAGTGAACATGTTTCTCAATAGGAAATGCTTTTTTTTATATATATATAACTTTTTGATAAATTTTAGAAAATGTGCAATATCTCGAGAACGGTTCATGTTAGCGTTCTTAAATTTATGTTAATCGTTTTCTAATGAGAAATTACATAAGAAATGTCTATTTGTGTAACATTATTAGCGGTTTTGATTTTTTGACGATTTTTTCAAAATTTCACTCGAAAATTTAGGGGGGTTCTGAAAATTCGATTGCGTATAAAAACAATAGGCTTCCAGTGTTTATGGATTGTGATTTTTGTACCAAATTTCATTCGAATGGGTTCATTCGTTTGCCAGTTATCGTCTCCACAGACTCACTGGCACTTACACACACACACACACATACACACACACACACACACACAGGCATCACTTCAAAAATGTTCGATTCGTGATCAGGGTTTCTTGAAACATGCTCTCCCGTCGAAAACTCTAATTCGAATTTTCGACCCTTTCACAATACCTTCCTTATACATTATGTATATAAGGAAAGTAATATTGCCATACACACACCGTTGTGTAGCAAGGGAATTTAAACGTCAGGCATTCCAAATAATAGCATGTAAAATTAAATCGGATATCAGTAACAAGTCAAAGCAGAAATCGTAGTTTTTTGAAGTATCCCCTCTATTATTTGCACCAAACTTAATATTTGAAAAATGTTTTTATTAAAATATATGTAACCTAAACGCATAAAGTTAATAATATACCAAATTTGGATTTCTAGCTGATCCGGCTCTCAAATTATTTGTAAAGAACGACTATATTCTTATGGCGGCCGCAGGCGGAACCAGCACTATGCAGATGAGCCGTCTATTTACTCCGGGTCTCAAGTTGATCCCCCCAAACCATAAAAGTGGTGTCAGGACGAACTACCCCGATAAGGTTCAAAATCCAAAGAATTAAAATATATAGAACAAAAGACAGCGGCATAGAAGTTTATAATTTCTAGTTGCTCCAGTTCACGGGTTATTAAATAACAAGAAAGATCAATTATGCATAAAGCATTGATGGAACACTTTCCAACTGAAATGCAATTTTATTTAAGCAGCTCTAACATGCAATATATTCAGCATGGATATTTTTTAAATTATCCGCAAAACTGCAATAATTTATTAAACGTGGAAACTTAAAACTTCGTTAAAAGAGCCAATGCTATAAATCGTCTGCTTGTTTATGTAAAATCAATGACTATTTCATTCATATCACTGATATTTCAGACTTCAGATAAATAATTCTGCACGATAAAAATTCAGCAATATTTATATAACTCCTCTTACAATGGTTTGATTTGTTTGCATTCTACATGCTATAGATTAGTCTTCGTTGTAGGAACAATCAAAGTTCAGTGATCATTTAAAAAACAAAAAGATTTTAATTGCGTTGGCACACAATTTAGATATGCAGATGATATGCAAAAATAAAGCGGTTTTAGGACGGATGCAACACTAAACATAAATTTAAAAGGTGTTCAAACATCATAATTTTTGCACAGGGACAAAAAATGGATGACATATTTCATTTTCAAATGATTCACGTAATCTCTTCACATAAAATAGGTGTAATTATTATTTTAATTTCTATTTAAAAAAACTACCTAACATATTTTGCTGAAAATGTTTTTACATATTTTACGTGATAATTTCAATATTTCTTAAAATTTTCAAAGCAATTTGTAAATTTTAATTCCGTTTAAAAAATGTTTGAAAAGTTAAGACCCGTAGTAATGTATTTAATTTTTTCAACCCGGATTCAATCCGAAACTAATTGGGTGATATTATTCATTTTCATTCCATATGTCCCACAGACTTTCTCAACAGCATACTAAAATTTCATTTTGACATAGTCATTTTTACAGTAGTTATCGTGCAAACGGACAGACAGACAGACATAATGAATGTACAAAGTCATAAACACTTTACACTATGTTTGTAAGTGTTAAAAACGAGTACGTTCCTATTTCAGGATCAGGACGAGATAACCTGATGCGATTCAAAATTCAAATAATGAAATTATATACAAAAGGACTGTTGCATGCCAAATTTGGGCATTCTGGCTGCTCCGGTTTTCGAATTTTCCCGTCAATACCCGTACATTTCTACTGTGAACCCACAAACTAATTAGCTATTCAAAATCAAAAGAACTAACATGTGGAACAAAAAGTACAATATACCAAATTTCATGTTATACTATGATTAATGGAACCTGTTTGACCTCAAATATTTGAATTACGTCGACTGATAAACATTATATCAAGTTAAATGAAATGTTGCACACATATAAACACGTTCAGTATTTCTGGTTAAAATCAGAATAAAGTTAGAAATACCAAAAATTAGTTCATTTTAAAAAAAACAGATATTTTAATCGATCTTATAAAAATTAAAAATTATAATTTTTATCGGTAAATCTCCCTTTCAGAAATGAATGAAATATTGAAATACATAAACGTACAAATTTATAAGTAAAATGTAAATTAAATGGTATTTTCTATTATTAAATACCATTTTTATATCTTCCACATTAGAAATATTTTTACACCGAAACTATTCCTTAATTTAACAATGTAGATGACGTTCAAAAATATGCCATCACCAGCTTTCGTTAAAAAAAAAACGAAGAAAAACGTAAATGTCAAAAATTGAGAAATACTGGTTATAAAAGGAAAAAAACAGTGAAAAAATGAAATTAATTTCCCTGTAAAAACATGTAATGTATTAAATTCTCATAAGATAAAGAATATTTGAGTTTTTAAGTTGAAATAGTCGTTAGTTTTAATGAAGAATTGACATTTTATTACGTGGATATGACAAAGGATGTATTTGATAAGTGCATTATTTTAGTACATAAAAATTATAACTATTTACTTTTCCTTCACAATATTGACGGGGTCGAAAATTTGAATTCGAATTTTCGACGAAGGATGACGTTTCAGGCATCTCTGTGCTTAAATCGAACGTTTTTGAGATGAAATATGTGAGTGTGCGTATGTGTGTGTGTGTGAGTTTGTGAGTTTGTGTATGTGTGAGGGTTTGTGTGTGTGTGTGTGTGTGTGTGAGTTTCTGTGTGTATGTGTGAGTTTGTGTGTGTGTTTGCATGTGTCTCTGTCTGTGTGCGCAAATGTGCTAGTGTGTGTGTGCAAATGTGCTAGTGTGTGTGTTGAAGACCCAGACCGTCCGGCTCGTCAACAAGGACTTGAGCAACCATTTGGACGGCCGGAGCTAGTGTGTGTGTGTAAATGTGCAAGTGTGTGTGTACGCAAATGTGATAGTGTGTGTATATGTATGCTAGCATGTATGTCGGCGAGTCTGTGGATATAATATCTCACGAACAAAGCGTTTTCAAAATCATTTAGTATGATTATTACAACTGGTGAAAACTATATATTTAAAACTCAATAGAATGTTCGAAAGGCCTCTAGTTTTCAGATGTTTTTTTATTCATTTATAAAATCAGGACTATTAATAATAAAAAATGAATAATTATTGCTTACATGACACATGATTATTGCTTAGAATGATAGATAAATCACTATGACATTAAAACTGATGGAGCAAGCTTTAGGACGCTAGCTTGAACCGTTCTCGAGATATTGCACATTTTCCGAAAGCATTCACCTCAAAACATACAATATGTTAGAAAAGTAGCAAAAGTATCATCAAATATTCTCACGCTACATATAACATATTATGACGCCAATCAATTTCTCAATAGTTAGTTATTTTACGGGATGTACATTTACATTTTGATGGTAATTTTTCAAGTGAGCAGGAAAAATTCAATTTGTTTGGACTATGTTGCCAAACTCGCAAATTCCAGTCACTGTGAAAGAATTAAAGGCATCGCGTTGAGAAGTAAAAGACTTGTGCTGCCTACATCAGATCTTTTTCATGCACAGTAGACCACACTTTTCACACAGTACTCACACTTTTTCAAGGAATATATTGTGACAAATACAAATACGTCTAAAATACAAATTTACATTTTTATCGGATTTTCACGTTTTGAGAATTGTTTTACTTACCTAGTTATCGATAACAAAAGCATTGTCGTACTTAGTTTTCGCTTTTACTATGTCAGAGTATATGATATTCTATATATCGCCAAACTTTTACAATTTAAATGACTGACGTTATTTAAATGAACATAAAGCTACAACAAAGTAGAAATGACTCTAAAACGAATAACTATTGTAATTTTCACTAAGTATTTATTTTACATGTTATATTGTAAAATATAAACAAAAACCCTACATTATCTTAAGTAATATATCATGCATTTCAAATCAAAAATATTTTTACACATAAACGGATGTTTAGTATGACGTCGAAGAAAATAAAATACCTAAAATATTTCCTAAAAAGTGTCAACCGCAGTTTCCTTTGAAACACATACTCACAAAACGAAACACAACAAAAAAGAATGAATGTCATGAAAATTGAGTAATCCTGTTTATACACAGGGATTAAACAAGAGAACGGAAATTAATTTCCTTGCAGAAATAACAGGTACCGTACGAAAATTTTAAAAATAATTGTGTCCATTTTTCTTCACGATAATGCAGTTTCTATCATCACAAACTACATTGTTATAAATTAAACTTAAAATTAAATTATCCTATTTATATATAGGTAATTACTTTTGCATGCAAATAAAAGTATCCCATATCTAAATTCATAGCTAAATTTTAATTGTTACCACAAATTATCGTCTGCGGACAAAAAGGAGTTCAAATTTAAAGATCCGACCAATAATTTTTTAGCGCATATCGTCTGCCCCTGTCTCAAAAATTTCAGTGCGAACCTCATCTATATAAATAAAAATGAAAATCTGTCTGTCTGTCTGTCTGTCTGTCTGTCTGTCTGTCTGTCTGTCTGTTTGTCCCATCATCACGGGAGAACGGCTGAACCGAATTTGATGAAATTTTGTGGGTAGCCCAGAAATAGACCCACTTAAAATTATATCCGTGTTTTGAATTTTTACGACCAGTGGTTCTCGAGATATTAGTAAAAAACAAAATTTTCGTTTGTCTCATCATCACGGAAAAACGGCTGAACCGAATTTAATGAAATTTGGTGAATAGCCTTGAAATATCCCCCCATAAATTTTGTCCAAGTTTCAAGTTTCTAAGACCTGGGGTTGTCGAGATATTAATGGAAAACGGAACTTTTTCCTAGGAGTTCTACTCCCTAACTCCGTGGTTTATCCAAACGAAAAGCTTGAAAATCGTTTGAAAGTGAATTAAAATTTAATCTCTGAGTTTGATGGGAGATTTTTTGCGTTAATTAGTCACTTTCTGAAAACATGAATTGTTTGAAACATGATTTAAAGGGGAAATCTATCTCCATGGTTCATGGTTTATTTAAAACAAGCTTTTACGGAACAATGAGAAGTATAGACAAATCAAAATCGTTATTTAATTTCGCAGTTTATGTTATAAGACATGACATATTTAACATGTTATAAGATTCTATCTTATATCATGTTACTCAGAAACGCAATTAAATTAAATCTGTCTGTTAATTTTAATAATAATTTTTTCGATTTGAATTATAAATAAATGGATATAAAAATATCTTTTAGAAAAGAACGATTTGATTTTTCTTATAGCATTTTTGACTGGATAATATCAATTACGGTCTTCAGGTTTAAAAATTATTATTATTTATATTTTCGGGGATTATTGATTCAAGGATTATTGATATTTTCAAGTTATTATGCAATTATTTTATTATGACAAAAATTGTTTAAACTCATATATTGTATGTTGTACGAATCTTCTACAAATACACGTGTATATCTTTTAATCTACGAGAATATAAGTAGTACAGGTATATTGACATATGTTTTGATATATATTGGCATATATTGGAATCAATTACGACCTTCTGGTATAAAGAGTACGGATATTATTGATGTTTTCAAATTATTACGTCATCTCTTCTATTTTGGCAAATATTTTTGAGACGCATATTGTAATACGGGTAATCTTCTACTAACACATTGGCATTTTTTCTAATTTGCGACAATATAATTAGTACGGGGATGCATATATTCATTCAATTCCTATTTTTTCTTCTGTAAATTTGCTTACAAATGGGGGCCGGATGTTTTATTCTTCAGATCTGATCGTGAAGATAATTTTGCATAGTGAGAACATATATTCTTAAACTTCTCTTTAGGAGCAATAAATTTAATATTTTAACAGAATTTGCACAGGATTGCGAACTATAAGTTTCTTTAAATTATACACTCCGTACGAATAACGGGTGTCCTGTTAGTGGTTAATAAATTTTAACATTTTAGGAGGATATATCATGTTGCTCGGCATCGCAATTAAATTAAATGTGTTTGTTAATGTTTTTATTATTTTTTTTCGATTTAAATAATAAATAAATGGATATAAAAGTATATCTTATGAATGGACGGTTTGATTTTTCTTTTAATTATATTAATTGCTGACTGCGTACATCAATTTCATTTATTTTGGCACAGAGTTTTCAAGCTTATATCGTATTTAGCTACTTAACTCATATATTGTGTTTAGCCAATAAATTCATATAGCCGATTGTTGAAACAGAAAAAGAGTAGAGCGGGTATATCTTCTAATACAATTGTAAGGTTTTCATTTAGTATATTGAAACGGGATAAGAATGTTTCATTCAGATCTGCAAATTCAAAGCTACGAATTTGGAGGGATATCGCTAATATGACAACTTTTCTTAAACTTTGCCAAATTGACGGAAATGTCGCCAAATTGATATAAACGACACACAAACAGCTGCCATAAACCTTCGGGTTGGTCGTGTGGCTTGGGTCTTCTACATATCAATTTTTTTTTTTTTTTTGTTAGAAGAGAGTACTGAAATGATGTTTGGTTAGCATTTATCTGTCAGACCAACCATCCTACTTAGTAATACATTTAGCGAATTTTAAAAATGTCACTAAAATGATAAAAATGTTTTCAAATCTATAAAAATATCTTGAAATTGATAAAATTGCGCTACATAAATGATATTAATTGTTTTTTGTTAGGGGATAGTATTGTGATGATATTTCGTCAATTTGTCGCAAAGTGGAACTGTCAGTTCTACAGTCCCACTTGGCGATAAATTTGGCGATTTTTTAAAATGTCGCTAATTTGACGAAACTGTCGCCAAATGTTCCATAGAAATATAACTATTTAGACGATATTTTTTCTACCAATTTATTTGAAGCAAATGATATCATGTCGCTTAGCAACGGATTTAAATCCAATGTGTTTATGCGGCAGACGATTTTTATTAAATCCTTTCCAATTTGAATAATGAAGATATGTATATAAAATAAATTTCATTGCCATTTCAATTTGGACTGGATAATATCAATTATACTCTTCAGGTTTAAATATTATTATTATTGATATTTTCCGGAATTATTGATTCAGTGATTATTGATATTTTTAAGTTATTACGCCATTGTTTTATTGCGGCAAAAATTGCTGACACACGCATATTGTACGTTGTACGAGTAATCTTCTAGGAATGCACGGGTATATCTTCTAACCTACGAGAATATAAGTAGTACAGGTATATTGGCATATATTTTGACATATATTGGCATATATATTGGAATCAAGTACAGTCTTCTGGTATGAAGATTAAGGGGATTAATTATATATTCAATTTATTACGTCGTCTGTTGTATTTTACCAAAAAACATTTGAGACTCATATTGCAAAACGGGTAATCTTCTACTAATAATCGGACATTATAAGTAGTACGTGTATATCTTCCCATATAATTTTAGCACTTTATTTTTGACATATATTGGAATAAATGACTGTCTTCAGATTTAAAGATTACGGGTTTATTGGTATTTTCAATTTATACATGTAATCTACTAATACAGGTTATCTTTTCTAATATTCGCGTATATAATTAGTACGGGTCCCATACAATTTTAACGCTTTTATTTTGCATATATTGATTCAATTCCATATTTTTTTTTTTATATTTGCTTACATAAGGGGTCCAAGATGTTTTATTCTTCAGATATGTCCATGAAGATAATTTTATATAGCGAGAACAGAGATTCTTAAACTTCTTTTTAGGAGCATTATATTAAATATTTTAACAGAATATTTTGATTGAACATGTCATTTAGTATACTATAAGAATTTGCGCATGATTATGAATTTCAAGTATCTTTATATTATATACTCCGTACGAAGAACGGGTATGCTGCTAGTATCTATATAAATAAAAATGAAAATCTGTCTGTCTGTCTGTCTGTCTGTTTGTCACACCATCACGGGAGAACGGCTGAACCGAATTTGATGAAATTTTGTGGGTAGCCCAGAAATAGCCCCACTTAAAATTATATCTGTGTTTTGAGTTTCTACGACCAGTGGTTCTCGAGATATTAGTAAAAAACGAAATTTTCGTTTGTCTCATCGTCACGGAAAAACGGCTGAACCGAATTTAATGAAACTTGATGAATAGCCTTGAAATATTCCCCCATAAATTTTGTCCAAGTTTCGAGTTTCTAAGACCTGGGGTTGTCGAGATATTAATGAAAAACGGAACTTTTTCCTAGGAGTTCTACTCCCTAACTCCGTGGTTTATCCAAACGAAAAGCTTGAAAATCGTTTGAAAGTGAATTAAAATTTAATCTCTGAGTTTGATGGGAGATTTTTTGCGTTAATTAGTCACTTTCTGAAAACATGAATTGTTTGAAACATGATTTAAAGGGGAAATCTATCTCCATGGTTCATGGTTTATTTAAAACAAGCTTTTACGGAACAATGAGAAGTATAGAGAAATCAAAATCGTTATTTAATTTCGCAGTTTATGTTATAAGACATGACATATTTAACATGTTATAAGATTCTATCTTATATCATGTTGCTCAGAAACGCAATTAAATTAAATCTGTCTGTTAATTTTAATAATTATTTTTTCGATTTGAATAATAAATAAATGGATATAAAAATATATTTTAGAAAAGAACGATTTGATTTTTCTTATAGCATTTTTGACTGGATAATATCAATTACGGTCTTCAGGTTTAAAAATTATTATTATTTATATTTTCGGGGATTATTGATTCAAGGATTATTGATATTTTCAAGTTATTATGCAATTATTTTATTATGACAAAAATTGTTTAAACTCATATATTGTATGTTGTACGAATCTTCTACAAATACACGTGTATATCTTTTAATCTACGAGAATATAAGTAGTACAGGTATATTGACATATGTTTTGATATATATTGGCATATATTGGAATCAATTACGACCTTCTGGTATAAAGAGTACGGATATTATTGATGTTTTCAATTTATTACGTCATCTCTTTTATTTTGGCAAATATTTTTGAGACGCATATTGTAATACGGGTAATCTTCTACTAACACATTGGCATATTTTCTGATCTGCGACAATATAATTAGTACGGGGTTGCATATATTCATTCAATTCCTATTTTTTCTTCTAAAAATTTGCTTACAAAAAGGGGCAGGATGTTTTATTCTTCAGATCTGATCGTGAAGATAATTTTGCATAGTGAGAACATATATTCTTAAACTTCTCTTTAGGAGCAATAACTTTAATATTTTAACTGAATTTGCACATGATTGCGAACTTTAAGTTTCTTTAAATTATACACTCCGTACGAATAACGGGTGTGCTGTTAGTGGTTAATAAATTTTAACATTTTAGGAGGATAAATCATGTTGCTCGGCATCGCAATTAAATTAAATGTGTTTGTTAATGTTTTTATTATTTTTTTTCGATTTAAATAATAAATAAATGGATAAATGGATATAAAAGTATATCTTATGAATGGACGGTTTGATTTTTCTTTTAATTATATTAATTGCTGACTGCGTACATCAATTTCATTTATTTTGGCAAAGAGTTTTCAAGCTTATATCGTATTTAGCTACTAAACTCATATATTGTGTTTAGCCAATAAATTCATATAGCCGATTGTTGAAACAGAAAAAGAGTAGAGCGGGTATATCTTCTAATAGAATTGTAGTTTTTTCATTTAGTATATTGAAACGGGATAAGAATGTTTCATTCAGATCTGCAAATTCAAAGCTACGAATTTGGAGGGATATCGCTAATTTGACAACTTTTCTTAAACTTTGCCAAATTGACGGAAATGTCGCCAAATTGATATAAACGACACACAAACAGCTGCCATAAACCTTCGGGTTGGTCGTGTGGCTTGGGTCTTCTACATATCAATGAAATTTTTTTTTGTTTTGTTAGAAGAGAGTACTGAAATGATGTTTGGTTAGCATTTATCTGTCAGACCAACCATCCTACTTAGTAATACATTTAGCGAATTTTTAAAATGTCACCAAATTGATAAAAATGTTTTCAAATCTATAAAAATATCTTGAAATTGATAAAATTGCGCTACATAAATGATATTAATTGTTTTTTGTTAGGGGATAGTATTGTGATGATATTTCGTCAATTTGTCGCAAAGTGGAACTGTCAGTTCTACAGTCCCACTTGGCGATAAATTTGGCGATTTTTTAAAATGTCGCTAATTTGACGAAACTGTCGCCAAATGTTCCATAGAAATATAACTATTTAGACGATATTTTTTCTACCAATTTATTTGAAGCAAATGATATCATGTCGCTTAGCAACGGATTTAAATCCAATGTGTTTATGCGGCAGACGATTTTTATTAAATCCTTTCCGATTTGAATAATGAAGATATGTATATAAAATAAATTTCATTGCCATTTCATTTTGGACTGGATAATATCAATTATACTCTTCAGGTTTAAACATTATTATTATTGATATTTGCCGGAATTATTGATTCAGGGATTATTGATATTTTTAAGGTTTTACGCCATTGTTTTATTGCGGCAAAAATTGCTGACACACGCATATTGTACGTTGTACGAGTAATCTTCTAGGAATGCACGGGTATATCTTCTAACCTACGAGAATATAAGTAGTACAAGTATATTGGCATATATTTTGTCATATATTGGCATATATATTGGAATCAAGTACAGTCTTCTGGTATGAAGATTAAGGGGTTTAATTATATATTCAATTTATTACGTCGTCTGTTGTATTTCACCAAAAAACATTTGTGACTCATATTGCAAAACGGGTAATCTTCTACTAATAATCGGACATTATAAGTAGTACGTGTATATCTTCCCATATAATTTTAGCACTTTAATTTTGACATATATTGGAATAAATGACTGTCTTCAGATTTAAAGATTACGGGTTTATTGGTATTTTCAATTTATACATGTAATCTACTAATACAGGTTATATTTTCTAATATTCGCGTATATAATTAGTACGGGTCCCATACAATTTTAACGCTTTTATTTTGCATATATTGATTCAATTCCATATTTTTTTTTATATTTGCTTACATAAGGGATCCAAGATGTTTTATTCTTCAGATATGTCCATGAAGATAATTTTATATAGCGAGAACAGAGATTCTTAAACTTCTTTTTAGGAGCATTATATTAAATATTTTAACAGAATATTTTGATTAAACATGTCATTTAGTATACTATAAGAATTTGGGCATGATTATGAATTTCAAGTTTCTTTATATTATATACTCCGTACGAAGAACGGGTATGCTGCTAGTCTATATAAATAAAAATGAAAATATGTCTGTCTGTCTGTCTGTCTGTCTGTCTGTCTGTTTGTCACACCATCACGGGAGAACGGCTGAACCGAATTTGATGAAATTTTGTGGGTAGCCCAGAAATAGCCCCACTTAAAATTATATCCGTGTTTTGAGTTTCTACAACCAGTGGTTCTCGAGATATTAGTAAAAAACGAAATTTTCGTTTGTCTCATCATCACGGAAAAACGGCTGAACCGAATTTAATGAAATTTGGTGAATAGCCTTGAAATATCCCCCCATAAATTTTGTCCAAGTTTCGAGTTTCTAAGACCTGGGGTTGTCGAGATATTAATGAAAAACGGAACTTTTTCCTAGGAGTTCTACTCACTAACTCCGTGGTTTATCCATACGAAAAGCTTGAAAATCGTTTGAAAGTGAATTAAAATTTAATCTCTGAGTTTGATGGGAGATTTTTTGCGTTAATTAGTCACTTTCTGAAAACATGAATTGTTTGAAACATGATTTAAAGGGGAAATCTATCTCCATGGTTCATGGTTTATTTAAAACAAGCTTTTACGGAACAATGAGAAGTATAGAGAAATCAAAATCGTTATTTAATTTCGCAGTTTATGTTATAAGACATGACATATTTAACATGTTATAAGATTCTATCTTATATCATGTTGCTCAGAAACGCAATTAAATTAAATCTGTCTGTTAATTTTAATAATTATTTTTTCGATTTGAATAATAAATAAATGGATATAAAAATATATTTTTGAAAAGAACGATTTGATTTTTCTTATAGCATTTTTGACTGGATAATATCAATTACGGACTTCAGGTTTAAAAATTATTATTATTTATATTTTCGGGGATTATTGATTCAAGGATTATTGATATTTTCAAGTTATTATGCAATTATTTTATTATGACAAAAATTGTTTAAACTCATATATTGTATGTTGTACGAATCTTCTACAAATACACGTGTATATCTTTTAATCTACGAGAATATAAGTAGTACAGGTATATTGACATATGTTTTGATATATATTGGCATATATTGGAATCAATTACGACCTTCTGGTATAAAGAGTACGGATATTATTGATGTTTTCAATTTATTACGTCATCTCTTTTATTTTGGCAAATATTTTTGAGACGCATATTGTAATACGGTTAATCTTCTACTAACACATTAGCATATTTTCTGATCTGCGACAATATAATTAGTACGGGGTTGCATATATTCATTCAATTCCTATTTTTTCTTCTGTAAATTTGCTTACAAAAGGGGGCAGGATGTTTTATTCTTCAGATCTGATCGTGAAGATAATTTTGCATAGTGAGAACATATATTCTTAAACTTCTCTTTAGGAGCAATAAATTTAATATTTTAATAGATTTTGCACATGATTGCGAACTATAAGTTTCTTTAAATTATACACTCCGTACGAATAACGGGTGTGCTGTTAGTGGTTAATAAATTTTAACATTTTAGGAGGATATATCATGTTGCTCGGCATCGCAATTAAATTAAATGTGTTTGTTAATGTTTTTATTATTTTATTTCGATTTAAATAATAAAAAAATGGATAAATGGATATAAAAGTATATCTTATGAATGGACGGTTTGATTTTTCTTTTAATTACATTAATTGCTGGCTGCGTACATCAATTTCATTTATTTTGGCAAAGAGTTTTCAAGCTTATATCGTATTTAGCTACTAAAATCATATATTGTGTTTAGCCAATAAATTCATATAGCCGATTGTTGAAACAGAAAAAGAGTAGAGCGGGTATATCTTCTAATACAATTGTAGTGTTTTCATTTAGTATATTGAAACGGGATAAGAATGTTTCATTCAGATCTGCAAATTCAAAGCTACGAATTTGGAGGGATATCGCTAATTTGACAACTTTTCTTAAACTTTGCCAAATTGACGGAAATGTCGCCAAATTGATATAAACGACACACAAACAGCTGCCATAAACCTTCGGGTTGGTCGTGTGGCTTGGATCTTCTACATATCAATGAATTTTTTTTTTGTTTTGTTAGAAGAGAGTACTGAAATGATGTTTGGTTAGCATTTATCTGTCAGACCAACCATCCTACTTAGTAATACATTTAGCGAATTTTTAAAATGTCACCAAATTGATAAAAATGTTTTCAAATCTATAAAAATATCTTGAAATTGATAAAATTGCGCTACATAAATGATATTAATTGTTTTTTGTTAGGGGATAGTATTGTGATGATATTTCGTCAATTTGTCGCAAAGTGGAACTGTCAGTTCTACAGTCCCACTTGGCGATAAATTTGGCGATTTTTTAAAATGTCGCTAATTTGACGAAACTGTCGCCAAATGTTCCATAGAAATATAACTATTTAGACGATATTTTTTCTACCAATTTATTTGAAGCAAATGATATCATGTCGCTTAGCAACGGATTTAAATCCAATGTGTTTATGCGGCAGACGATTTTTATTAAATCCTTTCCGATTTGAATAATGAAGATATGTATATAAAATAAATTTCATTGCCATTTCATTTTGGACTGGATAATATCAATTATACTCTTCAGGTTTAAACATTATTATTATTGACTAGCAGCATACCCGTCCTTCGTACGGAGTATATAATATAAAAAAACTTATAATTCGCAATCATGTGCAAATTCTGATAAAATATTAAATTTATTGCTCATAAAGAGAAGTTTAAGAATATCTGTTCTCACTATGCAAAATTATCTTCACGGGCAAATCTGAAGAATAAAATATCCTGGCCCCTTTTGTAAACAAATTCACACACAAAAAAAAAGAATTGAATCAATATATGCAACCACGTACTACTTATATTGACGCAAATTAGAAAATATGCCAGTGTGTTAGTAGAAGGTTAAACATATTGTAATATGAGTCTTAAAAATATTTACCTAAATAAAAAAGATGACGTAATAAATTGAAAGTATCAAAAATCCCCGTAATCTTAATACCAGAAGGTCGTAATTGATTCCAATATATGCCAATATATATAAAAATTTTGCCAATATACCTGTACTACTTATATTCTCGTAGATTAGAAGATATACCCGTGCATTTGTAGAAGATTACTTGTACAACGCACTATATATGATTTTCAACAATTTTCGTCATAATGAAACAATGGCATAATAATTTGAAAATATCAGTAATCCCTGAATCAACAGTCCCCGAAAATATCAATAATAATGATGTTTAAAACTGAAGACCGTAATTGATATTATCCAGTCAAAAATGCAATGTTAATGAAATTTATTTTATATACATATTTTTATTAGATTTAATAAAAATCGTATGATACATAAACATTGGATCCGTTGCTAAGCGACATGATATCATCTGCTTCAAATAAATTGATGGAAATCATGTCGCCTGAATAATGTGATCTTCATGGAAGGTTTGGCGACATTTTCGTCTCCATGATATTTTTATGGATTTACAAATATTTTTATCAATGTAGTGAAATTAAAAAAATTAGTTAAATGCGTTACTAAGCAGGATGGATGGACTGACCGACAAATGCTACAGAAACATCATTTCAGTTCTCTATTCTAAAAAAACAAATTTAATTTCATTGATTTGGGTCATTTTTATCAATTTGGATATATTTCCTCTAATTTGGTAAAGTTTAAGAAAAGTTGCCAAGTTATTTAAAGATATTCCGCTAAATTCGTAGCACTAAATTTACAGATCTGAAGAATAAAATATCCATATCCCGTCTGTATATATACTAAATGAAAACACTAAAATTGTATTAGAAGATACATACATCCGTTCTACTCTTTTTCTGTTTCAACAATCGGCTAAATGAATTTATTGGGTAAACACAATATATGAGTTTATTAGCTAAACACTATATATGAGCTTTGAAACCTCTTTGCTAAAATAAATAAAAGTGTGATGTACGCAGTTCGCAATATATATAATTAAAAGAACAATCAAACCGTTCATTTATTATGAGTTTATTAGCTAAAAACAATATATGAGCTTGAAACCTCTTTGCTAAAATAAATAAAAGTAATGTACGCAGTCCGCAATATATATAATTAAAAGAACGATCAAACCGTTCATTTATAAAATATATTTTTACATCCATTTATTTATTATACAAATAGAAAAAATAATAATAATCATTAACAAACACATTTAATTCCATTCCTTTGCCGAGCAACATGATATAAGATAAAATCTTCCTCATAAAATGCGAAAATAAATAACCATTTTAATTTCTTTATACTTCTAATCGTTGAGTAAAAGCTTGAGAAATACATGGAGGTTAATACATGTAAAAACATGGAGGTAGATTTTTCCATTTAAATTCATGTTTCAAACAATTCATGCTTTCAGATAGTGACTATTTAATGCAAAAATCCTGCATCAAACTCAAAAATAAAGTTTTAATTCCCTTTGACGCTTTAAACAAACGATTTTTATCCTTTCCGTTTGGATAAACCACGGAGTTGGAGAGTAGAACTCCGATAAAAAAAGTTAAGGTTTTCATTAATATCTCGACAACCCCTGGTCTTAGAAACTTGAAACTTGGGCAAAATTTATGGGGGGCTATTTCAAGGCCTCCCACAAAATTTCATTAAATTCGGTTCAGCCGTTCTCTCGTGATGATGAGACAAACGAAAGTTTCGTTTTTTACTAATATCTCAAGAACAACTGGTCGTAGAAATTCCAACTATAAACTAAATTTTAAGTGGGGCTATTTCTAGGCTACCCACAAAATTTCATCAAATTCAGTTCAGCCGTTCTCCCGTGATGATGGGACAAACAGACAGACAGACAGACAGACAGACAGACAGATTTTCAATTTTATTTATATAGATATTTTCCGGAATTATTGATTCAGGGATTATTGATATTTTTAAATTATTACGCCATTGTTTTATTGCGGCAAAAATTGCTGACACACGCATATTGTACGTTGTACGAGTAATCTTCTAGGAATGCACGGGTATATCTTCTAACCTACGAGAATATAAGTAGTACAGGTATATTGGCATATATTTTGACATATATAGGCATATATATTGGAATCAAGTACAGTCTTCTGGTATGAAGATTAAGGCGATTAATTATATATTCAATTTATTACGTCGTCTGTTGTATTTTACCAAAAAACATTTGAGACTCATATTGCAAAACGGGTAATCTTCTACTTATAATCGGACATTATAAGTAGTACGTGTATATATTCCCATATAATTTTAGCACTTTAATTTTGACATATATTGGAAAAAATGTCTGTCTTCAGATTTAAAGATTACGGGTTTATTGGTATTTTCAATTTATACATGTAATCTACTAATACAGGTTATATTTTCTAATATTCGCGTATATAGTTAGTACGGGTCCCATACAATTTTGACGCTTTTATTTTGCATATATTGATTCAATTTCATATTTTTTTTTTATATTTGCTTACATAAGGGGTCCAAGATGTTTTATTCTTCAGATATGTCCATGAAGATAATTTTATATAGCGAGAACAGAGATTCTTAAACTTCTTTTTAGGAGCATTATATTAAATATTTTAAGAGAATATTTTGATTAAACATGTCATTTAGTATACTATAAGAATTTGGGCATGATTATGAATTTCAAGTTTCTTTATATTATATACTCCGTACGAAGAACGGGTATGCTGCTAGTTACGAAATATAAACAAAAAATCCTACATTATCTTAAATAATGTATCATGCATTTCAAATCTAAAATAGTTTTTCACATAAACGAATGTTTAGTACGACGACGAAAAAAATAAAATACGTAAAATATTTCCTAAAAAGTGTCAACCTGAGTTTCCTTTGAAAGACATATTCACAAAACAAAATACAACAAAAAAGAATGAATGTCATGAAAATTGAGTAATCCAGTTGATACACAAGGATTAAACAAGAGAACGGAAATTAATTTTCTAGCAAAAATAACAGGTACCGTAATTTTTAAAGTAAGTTTATCCATTTTTCTTCAAGATAATGCAGTTTTTATCATCTCAAACTACATTGTTATAAATCTATATAAATAAAAATGAAAATCTGTCTGTCTGTCTGTCTGTCTGTCTGTCTGTCTGTTTGTCACACCATCACGGGAGAACGGCTGAACCGAATTTGATGAAATTTTGTGGGTAGCCCAGAAATAGCCCCACTTAAAATTATATCCGTGTTTTGAGTTTCTACGACCAGTGGTTCTCGAGATATTAGTAAAAAACGAAATTTTCGTTTGTCTCATCATCACGGAAAAACGGCTGAACCGAATTTAATGAAATTTGGTGGATAGCCTTGAAATATCCCCCCATAAATTTTGTCCAAGTTTCGAGTTTCTAAGACCTGGGGTTGTCGAGATATTAATGAAAAACGGAACTTTTTCCTAGGAGTTCTACTCCCTAACTCCGTGGTTTATCCAAACGAAAAGCTTGAAAATCGTTTGAAAGTGAATTAAAATTTAATCTCTGAGTTTGATGGGAGATTTTTTGCGTTAATTAGTCACTTTCTGAAAACATGAATTGTTTGAAACGTGATTTAAAGGGGAAATCTATCTCCATGGTTCATGGTTTATTTAAAACAAGCTTTTACGGAACAATGAGAAGTATAGAGAAATCAAAATCGTTATTTAATTTCGCAGTTTATGTTATAAGACATGACATATTTAACATGTTATAAGATTCTATCTTATATCATGTTACTCAGAAACGCAATTAAATTAAATCTGTCTGTTAATTTTAATAATTATTTTTTCGATTTGAATAATAAATAAATGGATATAAAAATATATTTTAGAAAAGTACGATTTGATTTTTCTTATAGCATTTTTGACTGGATAATATCAATTACGTCTTCAGGTTTAAAAATTATTATTATTTATATTTTCGGGGATTATTGATTCAAGGATTATTGATATTTTCAAGTTATTATGCAATTATTTTATTATGACAAAAATTGTTTAAACTCATTGTATGTTGTACGAATCTTCTACAAATACACGTGTATATCTTTTAATCTACGAGAATATAAGTAGTACAGGTATATTGACATATGTTTTGATATATATTGGCATATATTGGAATCAATTACGACCTTCTGGTATAAAGAGTACGGATATTATTGATGTTTTCAATTTATTACGTCATCTCTTTTATTTTGGCAAATATTTTTGAGACGCATATTGTAATACGGGTAATCTTCTACTAACACATTGGCATATTTTCTGATCTGCGACAATATAATTAGTACGGGGTTGCATATATTCATTCAATTCCTATTTTTTCTTCTGTAAATTTGCTTACAAAAGGGGGCAGGATGTTTTATTCTTCAGATCTGATCGTGAAGATTATTTTGCATAGTGAGAACATATATTCTTAAACTTCTCTTTAGGAGCAATAAATTTAATATTTTAACTGAATTTGCACATGATTGCGAACTTTAAGTTTCTTTAAATTATACACTCCGTACGAATAACGGGTGTGCTGTTAGTGGTTAATAAATTTTAACATTTTAGGAGGATATATCATGTTGCTCGGCATCGCAATTAAATTAAATGTGTTTGTTAATGTTTTTATTTTTTTTTTCGATTTAAATAATAAATAAATGGATAAATGGATATAAAATATATCTTATGAATGGACGGTTTGATTTTTCTTTTAATTATATTAATTGCTGACTGCGTACATCAATTTCATTTATTTTGGCAAAGAGTTTTCAAGCTTATATCGTATTTAGCTACTAAACTCATATATTGTGTTTAGCCAATAAATTCATTTAGCCGATTGTTGAAACAGAAAAAAGTAGAGCTGGTATATCTTCTAATACAATTGTAGTGTTTTCATTTAGTATATTGAAACGGGATAAGAAAGTTTCATTCAGATCTGCAAATTCAAAGCTACGAATTTGGAGGGATATCGCTAATTTGACAACTTTTCTTAAACTTTGCCAAATTGACGGAAATGTCGCCAAATTGATATAAACGACACACAAACAGCTGCCATAAACCTTCGGGTTGGTCGTGTGGCTTGGGTCTTCTACATATCAATGAAATTTTTTTTTGTTTTGTTAGAAGAGAGTACTGAAATGATGTTTGGTTAGCATTTATCTGTCAGACCAACCATCCTACTTAGTAATACATTTAGCGAATTTTTAAAATGTCACCAAATTGATAAAAATGTTTTCAAATCTATAAAAATATCTTGAAATTGATAAAATTGCGCTACATAAATGATATTAATTGTTTTTTGTTAGGGGATAGTATTGTGATGATATTTCGTCAATTTGTCGCAAAGTGGAACTGTCAGTTCTACAGTCCCACTTGGCGATAAATTTGGCGATTTTTTAAAATGTCGCTAATTTGACGAAACTGTCGCCAAATGTTCCATAGAAATATAACTATTTAGACGATATTTTTTCTACCAATTTATTTGAAGCAAATGATATCATGTCGCTTAGCAACGGATTTAAATCCAATGTGTTTATGCGGCAGACGATTTTTATTAAATCCTTTCCGATTTGAATAATGAAGATATGTATCTAAAATAAATTTCATTGCCATTTCATTTTGGACTGGATAATATCAATTATACTCTTCAGGTTTAAACATTATTATTATTGATATTTTCCGGAATTATTGATTCAGGGATTATTGATATTTTTAAGTTATTACGCCATTGTTTTATTGCGGCAAAAATTGCTGACACACGCATATTGTACGTTGTACGAGTAATCTTCTAGGAATGCACGGGTATATCTTCTAACCTACGAGAATATAAGTAGTACAGGTATATTGGCATATATTTTGTCATATATTGGCATATATATTGGAATCTGTATTGGCATATATACTGTCTTCTGGTATGAAGATTAAGGGGATTAATTATATATTCAATTTATTACGTCGTCTGTTGTATTTTACCAAAAAACATTTGTGACTCATATTGCAAAACGGGTAATCTTCTACTAATAATCGGACATTATAAGTAGTACGTGTATATCTTCCCATATAATTTTAGCACTTTAATTTTGACATATATTGGAATAAATGACTGTCTTCAGATTTAAAGATTACGGGTTTATTGGTATTTTTAATTTATACATGTAGTCTACTAATACAGGTTATATTTTCTAATATTCGCGTATATAATTAGTACGGGTCCCATACAATTTTAGCGCTTTTATTTTGCATATATTGATTCAATTTTTTTTATATTTGCTTACATAAGGGGTCCAAGATGTTTTATTCTTCAGATATGTCCATGAAGATAATTTTATATAGCGAGAACAGAGATTCTTAAACTTCTTTTTAGGAGCATTATATTAAATATTTTAACAGAATATTTTGATTAAACATGTCATTTAGTATACTATAAGAATTTGGGCATGATAATGAATTTCAAGTTTCTTTATATTATATACTCCGTACGAAGAACGGGTATGCTGCTAGTTAGACATAAAATTAAATTATCGTATGTATAGGTAACTACTTTTGCATGCAAATAAAAGTATTCCATATCTAGAACTTTAAATGAAGTTCATTCTGATCATGCACATGGAAAAAACAAAAAACTTTGTAAGGAACGCACACTGTGGACGGTGACTATAATTCGGAGTTCGAATCATAGAACTCCGCCAGGCCAATCAACACTCCATCTATCAAACCACTGAAACGATACCATTTCCTTTTATACTAGTTAATATAAACCCTATATTCAACTACCTCAGTTTCCAGACTTTTTTACACATCTGTACGACATATACGAACGCACCACTATACGGATATAATTTTCACATCTATACGACCAATTTTTTTCTCTGCTGCTATTTCCCCAACAATACGTACATATAATAATCTCTAAGCTGTAAAAGAATAATAATTTTGAATATTATGATGGCTGTTTTTGTTTTCTTTTAATTTGGCTTTTAATTTTCTTTTAATTTGGCATACCTTGCATAATGAAAGAATATGTCTGATTCTATCTGTGTGTGCGTCTGATTATGTGTGTCGAGCGTTGCAGAAAATCGAATCTACGGACACTTGTGAAATTCAGTATAGCTAATATCTTGGAATGAAATACCTCAGTGAATTTTTTTTTAAATTTATAATTACTTTTTTAATTATCTTATGTTTAATTTAGTTTTGAGCCAACAAATGTGTTCAGTATTTAACAAAAGTGTTACTGTTTTTATTTTGACAAAAATTTTAAAAAATCGTACTTTCTTTCTTACCAGCTTTGAACAAATCTCCAGGACAATTTCTTCAAATATATTTTTAATCTAACAAAATATTGTAATTTAGGTAATTCCATATTTATTTAGCCTGAATAAAAAATCCACACGAATTTTATTTTTCACTACATATGGAGTGATATATTCGTAATCTAATAAGAATAAATAATTACTATATTTCTGAATTTTCTCTTAATTTTTAATTGTGTCTGTATATGTTGACATTCACATTATCGACGGCAAAAATCACTTATTTTACCGCAAGAAAGCACATGACCCGCAGTTGCTATACCACCAGAGTTAGATTTCGGACTTCCAAACTGGAGACTTGTCGAAATGATGGAATGATCATCAGTATACGCTATTAAATGAGCTTACTTAGGGCGTATTATGTCACCGTCAAAAGCCAATACGTAGCAGACGCTCATTTAAACCCGCAGACGACGGCAGGTAATTCGTTCTATTATAAAATATATATCAACTATTTTTAATTGGATTTTAACAGTTATATATGTCCATCTAGGGACAGGACAACCCAGTAGTTAGAGCACAAGGATTGGGTTCGGGGGACGCGAGTTCGATTTCCGGCTCTGCTCAAACTGTCCCTATGTTTGCGCAGATTATGGGCACGTTAAATATCTGGGTTTGACAATACTTCCGAGAGATTGGTGGTAGCGGGAGGAGGGTACAGTCCTTATGAATGCCGCCCCCACTTGGTTACTGTCTAAATTTGGTGGTGTCTAAACTGTCTCTGTCATTCAGATACCTTACACCTTCGGGTAGGTCGGACGGTCTAGATCGAAAGAAAGAAATATATTCATCTATTTAAATATAAATGATATGACAGTTCTTTTTTTTTAAGAAATTCAATTACACAGTTTTACGTTTTTACGCATCGTTATATCGGAAAATTTTGTGATATGTCAAACATTTGCTTTCGGATTTTGATATATTTAGCCATTACTAGCATCCATGAATAAGAATCAACAATTTTGTAACTGGTGTCTATCGGAACTATCTGTGTTTATCGGTCTATTAGTTTGTGCTGAAAAAATATCTCCGATACAGAAAAAAAAATCAAAGAAGATTTGTTGTTCATTATTGTGATCATTCTACCTCAAAATACTGTTGATTTTTGAGCCAGGCATAGAATCTCAAGTTTTCAAATATCCATTTCTATAATCAGAAAATCGTTATAATTATATAATTATATAACACATCTTGCAAAAACAACAATGTTATTTATTATATTTAAAAACTGTGCTACCAACCACATGACACTCAAATTCTCTATTCTCGAGATGTTGCACTTTTTCTTTTGGTATAAACTTGTATAAAATTGTAAAAAGTCCAATAATTACAATTATTCTCATTACGATCAAATAAGTAAATGCGTTTTAAGTACTTTTCTGAAATAAAAATTTACTATTTTTCATAATTCAATACTATTTTCTGCGAATAGTTAAGACAATAAGGCATTCCTGCTATTTAAACATTATATTGACTTGAAAGCATTGCAAACGCGGAGTTTACAATCATTATAAATAGTCCATAAAAATTATAAACACAATGAAATTATATTCAATGGAGAAATTTCAAACTTGTGAATGTATAGAGAACATTTTATATTAATATTGGACTGGATTATTTCTAGATAAAAAGTGGACTATCTCATATTCTTTATTATGTTCTTACACAATCAGAATATTAAAAAAGTTTACATTTAATGACATTTAAACCATTGTGTAGCAAGAAAATGTAAATGCCAACAGAAAATTTCAAACTATGTCATATACATAATTATTTCAAACTTCCACTAAAAGTAAAAGGACAATGTCATAAAAGTTGAATGTGATAAAACTAGTAACTTATTTTCTTGAATAAAAAAAGATTAAAATATTAAAATTTGTATAACAAGATAATATTTGAGCTTTATGTAATTAAAATTTTTAATAAATTTTTTGAACAATGTCATTTTATCATAAACTTGTGGTAAGTGATGAATTTGATGATCCTTTCAGTACCTTAATTAAAAGTGCTACTTTTATTGCTTTTACTTACGTTCATTATACTTTTAAAATTATTACTGTTTTTATTAACGATTGGTTTTCATGCGAAAGTG
This sequence comes from Amaurobius ferox, assembly GCA_951213105.1. Taxonomy (NCBI): domain Eukaryota; kingdom Metazoa; phylum Arthropoda; class Arachnida; order Araneae; family Amaurobiidae; genus Amaurobius; species Amaurobius ferox. Next base: position 94,004,442 of record OX578138.1, on the reverse strand, counting down.
TGTTGTGTATTCATTGTAATCTTGTTAATATTAGTATCATTTGGATGGATTTTACAGGTCTGATAGAAATAAATCCATTTTAAATCAAAATTGCAAGCTTTAAAATGTGAAAAATTTATGAAATATTGAGGTGGTATAGTTCAACGAATAAAACAAATGATGTTTTAATTTGTAGCTTCGCTTGATTTGTAGTCATAGTTTAATGAATGGAACAGATATTGGATTGATTTGTAGTTTCCCTTGACTTGCAGTCGTAATTTAATGAATGAAACAAATTTTAGATTGATTTGTAGTTTCCCTTGGCTTGTAGTCGTAGTTTATTGAATGAAACAAATACTGGTTTGATTTGTAGTTTCTCTTGACTTGTAGTCGTAGTTTCATGAATGAAATAAATGTTGGTCAGATTTGCAGTTTCTCTTGATTTGTAGTCGTAGTTTAATGAATGAAACACATTTTGATTTGATGTGTAATTTCTCTTGACTTGTATTCATAGTTTAATGAATGAAACAGATATTGGTTTGATTTGTAGTTTCCCTTCACTTGTAGTCGTAGTTTAATGAATGAAACAGATGTTGGTTTGATTCATTGTTTCTCATAACTTGTAGTCGCAGTTTAATGAATGAAAAAATTGTTGGTTTAATTTGTAGTTTCTCTTGACTTGCAGTTGTAGTTTAATGAATGACACATATTTTGGTTTGATTTGTAGTTCACCTTGACTTGCAGTCGTTATGGAATGAAAGTTGAATTATGGGTATATAAAATATTTACGTCATCACGAAATCAAACGTTTTAATGAAACATTATTTTATATTTAAAAAAATAATAATTTTATCAGGCAGTAAGAGTTAAATGTATTTCGGTTTCCTAAAAGCACCTGAAGCAAAAGTAAATGAAATTAAGTCTTATTGGTCGTATTCAGGAAATGAATCCTAAATAATTTAGTCAGTAACTAAGCAGATACAGATCAAAATGCTATAAATAAAGGAAATTATTTTCTAGTGCATAAAAATTTATTTTCTCATGTCATCGGAATTTCAAATATTTTTAAAAGGAGATTATTGTGTAGCCTGACATTGAAGATGACTACAAATATTTCTGAAAAATAGCATTGGAAGTTTTTTTTTTTAATTAAGCCCAAAAAGAAAAAAAAATAGATGTTACAAAAATTTGAGTAAACTTGTTACGAAAAATAAAAAGGAGAAAACTGTGAAACAAAATTCCCAGTAAAGAATTTAATACATTACATTTTAAGTGAATAAAATTGTTTCATTTTGAATATATAACGGTTTTGCAAAGAAATGGATTTTTAAATACATGGTTTTTGCAATAATTCATATTTATTTCTATCATTGCAATAGAAAATATTCATTTGAGTAAATAATAATAGTTGGAGTACTGTAGCCAAAGTATAACCTTTTAGATCTCATAAGGTTATATAGTACCAACGCGAATGTAAAGTCTAACTTTAAAAAAAATTAAACATTAAAATAATCAATTTCACCTGTTGGAGAATAAATATCGTTATGATTTCAGAATAAATTGTTTCCATGGTCGAGGTTTAAGAATTACATAATATAATCCTCTAAATCATTGTGCAACATAATAGTTTGGAGTTGATTTTACATTAGCTTTAAAAGATGATGTCATATAAGCTGATGATTACTGCTAGTATTTATAGATATATTAATTAGATATCACTTTAAATGTATTTTGTTCAACCATCTTTAGAAACGACGAGAACAAATAAAAAGGAAAATAAATTTATAGGAAATAAGGGCTAAGAAAAAAAATAAATCTAAAATAATGATTATAAAAAATAAAAAGGAGAAGTAACAACGACAAAAGGAAAGAATAAAGAGTAAAAAAGAGATCAATCATACATACAGTATTGATTATGAAACACTTTTCAACTAAAATGCAATTTTATTTAAGCATCTAAAATGCGATACATTCAGCGGTGATATTTTTTTAATTAGCAGAGAACTACAATAATTTATTTTACTTGAAAACTTAAAACTTCATCGAAAAAAATTAACTTTATTCAAATGACATCATTGACATATAAATTGTCTGGCTCTCTATGTAAAAGAAGTGAATATTTCATTCACACATTTTTATTCCAGACTCCAGAGTTAAATAATTTTGCATGAAAAAAATTCAAAAACTCTTATACTACTCATCTTACAATCGTTTATTAAAATTCTGCATTAATTAAAATTAGATTTCGTTGTAAAAATAATCAAAGTTTGATGATCATTTAAGCTAAAAAATATTATAATTGCGTTGGCGCAGAATATATATATATGCACAGAAAATACGCAAAAATAAAGCGGTTTTAGGACAGATACAACACTAAATATAAACTTAAAAGAACTTTACATATCACGATTTTTACTCAAGGAAAAAAGATTGATGCCGTATGTTATTTTGAAGTTGATCACGTGATCTCTTCATATACTATGGGTGTCATTATTATTATAATTTTTATTTAAGAAACTACTGAACATATTTTGCTGAATTTTTTTATATATTTTTTCTGGGATAATTTGTATACGCTCTAAAATTTTCACACCAATTTGTGTATTTTAACTTTGCTTAAAACATGTTTGAAAAATTATGTCCCATGGGATTCAATGTATTTCATTTTTTTAACCCGGGTTCAATCTGAAACAATGTGCGTGATATTAGTCATTTACATTCCCATATGTAACACAGACCATCTCAACAAAGTACTAAAATTTCATTATGATAAAGTCATTTTTATGGCAGGTTTTTTTGCGGACGGACAGACACACAGAATGAATAAAGTCATAAACATTTTACAAGTATTTTGTAAAGTGTTAAATATAAGATAAAACAAAAAAGTGAGAAAAAAGACAGAGAAAGGGTGAAATATCTCTTTTCATTAGTTTTATAACATTAACAATATATGTTTCCGTCCTTATATACACACACTTCAAACACCCAAATGCAAATACTTTAAACTTCCCATCTACAGTTGCTAGATTCGAATCCCAGGTACGGCAGAGTCTCTTTGAGCGTGCGTGGATGTGCATAGCGGTCGACTTCCACTCATTCAAGATTCCTATTGTATGTCAAAAAATCTGATGTGGGCAGCACATGACTTTCCCTGCAGACTTATATCTACGTTCTCTTTATTTTAATTAAGTTAATTCACTTTTAATTCAATTTTCGTTCTCATTTGATAACTATACTTTTTTCAAATGTGGCGTAGAGGAAATACAAAAAAACTGAAATATCGCGAAAACGGCTAGACCTAGTGTAATGAGATTGGTTTTATTATTTTCTTCGTTAAAAATTACGTATGAAACAAGTATTTAATGGATGTATTTGAGCATACGTAATGTTTTATTTTAGATTTTGGCGATTTTGCGGGCCATTTTGCCAAAAAAGGCAGGTTAGTTTTTTCGATTTGTACTAAAATCTAATCATCACAAAAGTGACCCACAAGTGACTTATCTAACGAATTTTGTGGAATTCGGTCCATTAGTTTGTCAGATAGAGTAGATAAAAGCTTTTGCGGGCCATTTAGCAAAAAAAGGCGGGTTCTTTTATCCCGTATCGTACCCAAAAGTAATCAGCACCAGACTGGCCCACAAGTGACATACCTACCAAGTTTTGTAAAATTCGGTCCATTAGTTTTTTAGTTACAGTGGATACAAAATCTGCACAGACAGACAGACTGACACACAGACACACAGACAGACAGACAGACAGACGCACAGACACACACACAGACGTCACGTTAAAAATGGGTTTTTTCGTATTCTAGAGGTCTTGAAACGTGTAGATCCGTCGAAAACTCGAGTTGCGATTTTCGACATGATTCCAATACTTTCCCTATACATTACCATGTATTGCAGGGAAAGTAATTATTACTCGTGTGGAAAAATCGATAACAGATTGACAAGCCTAGCCTTTTACAATAACCATAGTTTAAATGTGTCTCAAGGTTCTTGTTTTTTCTTGTAAAATACTTCCACCGGCACCCTAAATGTGTTATCCCAACACTTACCATATGGTTTAGCAGATAAGTGAGTACGAAACTGCAAGTCTTCGCTCGATATGAAAATATGTATTTCAAGTCATTTTCCAATTTTTAAGTCTTATTTAAATTCAATGCAGCGAATTCTGGCAAAAATGTTATCCTGGGAGTAAAATTACAGAAGATTCTATAGTTTAAATTGTCTTTATAGATTGATAATAACATTTTGGACAATAAGTAATACGATCATATATTGCTTATAAAAAGTTCTGCTAAATATTTATTGATTGTTTTATAAGAACAAATTGTTGAACATCAGATAAAATTATAAACGCACTTAAGTACTTTCATTTATAAAGTACTTTCATGGCTTTGCAAATGGTCGTCAAAAATTTCCAAATTTCAAACACGTGTATGCACCCTGGTATTAATATATAGATATAAAGATCACATAGCTAAAAATGGAGATATTTGGCGCTCTAAGGCAAACCAAAGGGCCAGTACAGAATGATTTTGGGGGAGAACATGCAGAACGGTTTCTCAGCTCAGCTGTTGGATTATAGTAAATATCAGCGCAGATTAGAACATAATACGTGCTTATTTCAATGTTGCTTTCACTTTGAAAGCTAAGAAAAGTGCATAACACTGGACCGAGAGACAGTTGTAAAGTGAAAAATTGCTTGTTGAGTTTTAATAAAATATTGTATAAAGGACTTTCATGTTTTTGTGGCATAAATATACCATGGGCGGAAATCGGGGATTTTAAGGATGGTCTAATTATTAAGACAATACAGGGTGTCCCAAAAAGATTGAAATGTGCTTTAATTCTTTACCTGTTGGAGATAAGTGGGCAATGTAAATTGCAAAAATGTTGAAAGTAAGGTGGGAAATAAGACTACGTTAATGAAATAGTCCTGCCATTAATTTTCAAAAAGTCACACTTTTTAAATTTTTGTAAGACCCTTAGTCAAATTAGGTAAATCAAAATTTTTTTATTTTTAATGCCAAAAGATCATTAAAAAAAACCTCACATCAGTATCTTTACAATCAACGGAATTATGATAAAGAAAAAAATCTGACTTCAGCCACTTTTCCGTACCATGTGAAAGGCTGTTTCATCAGTGAAAAAAGGGATCTAAAATATATTGACGATGGAAATCGTTTAGATCAAAAATACGTTAATATGTGTCAACATTTTTTATCACAAATGCATCTAAATAAAGCATTACACAGACAGAGATCATATAAAGCAGTGGTACTCACTAAGCGGTTAGGTATCCTATGTATTATCATCCAGTAACATTTTTTTTGTAATATGTCACAAATTTAGATTTCTGATTGACCAAATTTGTCTAAGGGGTCGTATAAAAATTTAAAAAGTGTGACTTTTTGAAAATTAATGAGAAGACTAGTTCATTAACGTAGTCCTATTTCCTACCTCACTTTCAACATTTTTGCAGTTTACGGTGCCCACTTATCTCCAACATTTAAAGAATTAAAGCGCGTTTCAATCTTTTTGAGACACCCTGTGTATTTAAGTCTTAATAATTGGAATCACTGAAATGAACATAAATATAGTTTTTGCATTGAGACAATATACGAGTATTTAAGTTCACTTCATTGAACTTCAGTGAATAAATGCGAGCGAGTACTAAAATTACAGAAGATTTTAAAGTTTTATTTGTTATCATATATTAAAAATGGAATTCTAGACACGAAGTCATACTATCATAGATTATTCATAAAAGGCGAGTTTCTCGCTAAATACGCCTCAACAGTTTTATAATAATCGACGAGGAAAAACCAAAATAAAAGTATAAACACATTCAAATACTTCTCGATAGATTTTAAAACATATTTAGTTTCAAACAAACAAATAAGGTAAGTGACCCAAATATGGGCACCCTTAAGCATTTTAATTATTATAATGTTTGTTTTAGCAGATAAAATTTTGAAAATTGGTGGATGTATTTTCCTTGCAGGGGGTAACAGGGAAAAAATGGAAATTGAGTTAAAAACATTAGATAGGTGCTTATAATGGACAGTGTCCATATTGGGAACCTATGCCCATATTTGGAACCTTTGTACCTAATATGGGCACCCTTAAAAATTATTCTAAAAAGACCTTAAATCAACGTAAAACTTTAATCAGAGTCGGCACAAGATGGACTTACAAAAATATAAAAATGTTCCTTACTTGTAAGGCTACAACATTCTTCATGTACCCAAACACGGCACGTATTACACTATATCATGTCTAATTGCTTTTTCTTGACGACACAGTCCACAATAGCAGGACTCTTTTGAGCTGGATCCACCACTGCAGGACGGCTGAGCTGCAACAGTTGATATTACTTTTGTCTTGGGTTTAGGCTTGGGTGCTAGTTTCGGCTTAGCTGCTCTTTTGGACTTTCCAGCTGCTTTATGCTTGAGTACCTTTATTTCTGGAAAAAGCGATTTCACCAGTCTTACAGCTCGATAATTTAAATCCTTTTCTCGGTTGCCCTTTTTGAAATATCGGAGATAGATAATTGATGAATATGTGTCTTTTTTAGAGCAGTGCCCATATTAGGTGTAGTGCCTATATTTGGGTAGCTTACCTTATAATTAAATAAATTCAAACAGCTAAATATGCTACCTGGTAATCATTATTTAGGCTGCAAAATCTACAAGTGCGCTAAACTACTTTGACTTTTTAAGTTTTTTAGCTAATAAATCTACAATTCTGAATTTCTAAGCTCATACAATATTGTTACAACACATCCTCTAGAGTTATGGGTGAACTCTCAAAATACAAAAATGAGTCTGAATATCCGGATAACTAACACGTTCATTTACAAGCACAGCGTAAACAGTTTTCATGCAAAATCACTAAACAACTGATAAATACAGTAAACAAACAATTAAATGCACAGCTAATTCACAAAATAGTCCATACTATTCTGAAAACACTGAACACAACCACAATTCAATTTAGCTCGTATCACGTGAATTACTCTTCATTGGCACTAAGACTCACTCCTTTTATATACACTCCATAGAAACTTCCAAAAGGGCTCTAACTTCCAGAATATTCGTTAATTTAAAAAAGTTCTATTACATTTTAAAGAGTCGCAAATTTGGTCGCTGAATTGCCAAACTTGTCAACCTCGCCCGAAAGACGAAATATATCAACCCTACCCCTAGAATTGTTCGCCAATAACGGTATTTTCTATAAAGGATTGGTTGCCTATAATAGAATATGAATAGAGCAAAAGTCTCGAAAATATGCTACGGTCAGCTATGTATTTTTTAATAGAGACATAGCCTAGCGAAACGGTTAATATATTCATAACAATAATTTCCCATTTTGCTCATTTGCTATAACGAAGAAAACTATAAATAAACCCTTTTAGAATTTATGTAGATAAATTAATTCTCTAAAAAAAGTAAAAATCATTTGATGTGCAAATTTATGTTTATCTTTTTATTGTCGAGGAGAGAACGAACGCTTCATCGAACTTCGCAGCAATAACATATTCCAAATCAACTTAGTAATACATTACTATTTTTTTTGCGCATTCTAATTTATCATCCTGATCTCATGCATAATGCATTCAAACATGTTTTATGTTTAACATTTTAAATGTATTTCGTGTATATATTTAAATTTAGAGCTTAGTCTTAACTTAAAGGAAATATACATGGCGGAAATATACATAACTTAAATGTAAGTTCAAAATATATCCAAAGATACCGCTACCGAAATAAATATCCACATTTAAATCTTATTTTGAAATCATTTACACAACAACATTCGATTCGCATGCGTTTTGCTCATTAAGACAGTTCTCTTACCATCTCAAAATTCAACAGTGTTCATTTAATGATATGGGGATAAACTAGCGTGTGCACCTCTGTATGCGTAAAATAAAGATTAAACGATATCCAGCGATACCACAGCTAAAGTAAATATCCACACATCTTGCGTTGAAATAATATAGTCAATCTTGCTTTAATATATAGTCAATCTTGCATTGAAATAATATAGTCAATCTTGCGTTGAAGTAATATAGTCAACAATGTTCGATACGTATGTTTTTTGCTTCATTAAAACAGTTCTCCTACCATCTCAAAATTCCACATTGTTCTCTTAATGATATTCGAATAAACCAGTGTGGTGGGACCCTCTAAACCCTCCAGAAATCCTAAAAGTCTACATCGCACCAATTATTTGGTAGTGAGATATAAATATCGTAACAAACTCGAGATTTGAATAATTATTACTACGGTATCAGAAACTAGTAGTCCCTATTGTATCTCGATCACATTTTATATCTCATAGTCTTTATAAATAAATGAATAAAACTTATGAGCCGGATATGTGATTCCATTCGACGCTTATTTTACATTTAAAGTATAAGTATAGTACATCCCGTTTATAGAGCCTTTGGTTATATTGCGCATTAGTATATAGCGCGAGTGTAAGCATATCCTACTCTCTCTTATCCGTAATCCCGCCTCGTGAATACGAGACCGATATAAGATATTTGTAGTCCATAAGTATTTGGCTATGAGTAACAATTACAGAGACAACTGTGAATCAGTGGATGGATATTGACCAACAGGAATCAATCTACCATGTTATCACTGATGAACAATTAACTTCTGCACCAACCAATGCGAATATTTGAGTGCAAGGTTCTGGGAGTGATTCAGAACCTAAGAATATTCATACAACAGAAGAAACCCTGGAGGATACTGTGAGACCAGAAATTGATCTCACACTTTGGTGAGACAGCTTTACGCCTTTAATTTATTATGTTCAAAACGGCAAACAATACTGCCAGTTTGGATGGCGCCGAGTTTTACAACCCGTGAACCTAAAGTTCAGAAAACCATAAATTTATGAGCACCATGGCAGAGGGGGCCGGACTGGCCCTTACGAGGATGTGGAATGGTTCCATTGGTTAAATGAGTAACCAATGGAAAAATGGGCTTCTTACGTCACACTGACTGCTGCAAGTGAAAGCAAAGGGGGAGTGACACCCTCAAGGGGAAAAGAGAGTCACAACCTGTGACTTGAGAAGGACACTTGAGCAGACTGGTAGCAGATACAGAGTGATGGCTTAATACGAGGAGTCGAGAATTGTGCTAATACTTGTGCGGGAAAACGACTCGCAGCAGATTACTTAATTATGACTTGTCGAGAGAACAGCCTAAGAGCATGAAATAAGTCGAGTGTTTGAGTCAGCAATGGTCGACGAAGTTACGAGTGGATGCATTACACTACGAGTTAGTGCGATCACGTTGAACATATGGGTCCGTAAGTCCTTCCGAGAGGTTGGTAGTAGGGGAGGGAGAGTACGGCCCCTATGGATGCCTCCCCCACTGGGTTCTGGTCTAAATTGGGTGGCACTTCCCGGCCGTCCAAACGGTTACCTTACACCTTTCTGGTAGGTCGGACGGTCTGGGTCTCAACAACAACAACTACGAGTTAGTGTGAGTAACTATGTACGAGATTAACCACGTGCTGCTAACAAGGCCCAAATTGAAGATATGTGTTCCTCAAATATCCACAGGTTATTAAATACGTTAGGTATATGGTTAAGGCTCTCACATGCTATCTTCCTAAATTTGAAATATGCTCCCTAACTTTGAAATATGCTTTACGTACTGTGAGATGAAATAAAGCAACATATATGTCAAGTAATACGTCATGGTGGGAGCAAACTGAACAAAGAATTCAGGGAAATAGGCACCTGGGTTCGCTGCATATTCAATTTCATACAGCTAAAATTATAGTCGAACTTTGAAATATGCTTTACGTACAGTGAGATGAAATAAAGCAACATATATGTCAAGTAATACGTCATGGTGGGAGCAAACTGAACAAAGAATTCAGGGGAATAGGCACCTGCGTTCGCTGCATATTCAATTTCATACAGCTGAAATTATAGTCGAACTTTGAAATATGCTTTATGTACTGTGAGACGAAATAAAGCAACATATATGTCAAGTAATACGTCATTGGTGGGAGCAAACTGAACAAAGAATTCAGGGGAATAAGCACCTGGGTTCGCTGCATATTCAATTTCATACAGCTGAAATTATAGTCGAACTTTGAAATATGCTTTACGTACAGTGAGATGAAATAAAGCAACATATATGTCAAGTAATACGTCATGGTGGGAGCAAACTGAACAAAGAATTCAGGGGAATAAGCACCTGGGTTCGCTGCATATTCAATTTCATACAGCTGAAATTATAGTCAAACTTTGAAATATGCTTTATGTACTGTGAGACGAAATAAAGCAACATATATGTCAAGTAATACGTCATTGGTGGGAGCAAATTGAACAAAGAATTCAGGGGAATAGGCACCTGGGTTCGCTGCATATTCAATTTCATACAGCTGAAATTATAGTCGAACTTTGAAATATGCTTTACGTACTGTGAGATGAAATAAAGCAATATATATGTCAAGTAATACGTCATGGTGGGAGCAAACTGAACAAAGAATTCAGGGGAATAGGCACCTGGGTTCGCTGCATATTCAATTTCATACAGCTGAAATTATAGTCAAACTTTGAAATATGCTTTACGTACTGTGAGATGAAATAAAGCAACATATATGTCAAGTAATACGTCATGGTGGGAGCAAACTGAACAAAGAATTCGGGGGAATAGGCACCTGGGTTCGCTGCATATTCAATTTCATACAGCTGAAATTATAGTCGAACTTTGAAATATGCTTTACGTACTGTGAGATGAAATAAAGCAACATATATGTCAAGTAATACGTCATGGTGGGAGCAATCTGAACAAAGGATTCAGGGGAATAGGCACCTGGGTTCGCTGCATATTGAATTTCATACAGCTGAAATTATAGTCGAACTTTGAAATATACTTTACGTACTGTGAGATGAAATAAAGCAACATATATGTCAAGTAATACGTCATGGTGGGAGCAATCTGAACAAAGGATTCAGGGGAATAGGCACCTGGGTTCGCTGCATATTGAATTTCATACAGCTGAAATTATAGTCGAACTTTGAAATATACTTTACGTACTGTGAGATGAAATAAAGCAACATATATGTCAAGTAATACGTCATGGTGGGAGCAAACTGAACAAAGGATTCAGGGGAATAAGCACCAGGTTTGACATTTCAATTGAACGCGGTTTACGACCTATAAAGTCACCATGTTTAAATAAAATCAGATTACAGAGTCACAATATCTGCATGGACGTGACCCATATTTTCGGAAAAGATCCGAAGATGCTATATGAAAAATCTGATGTGGGCAGCACATGACTTTTCCTGCAGACTTATATCCACATTCTCTTTATTTCCATTAAATTTAATTCACTTTTAATTCAATTTTCGTTCTCATTTGATAACTGGACTTATTTCCAAAGGTGGCGTGGAGAAAATACGAAAAAATAAAATATCTCAAGAACGGCTAGCCCTAATGTAATGGAGTTGGTCTTATTCTTTTCTTCGTTAAAAATTACGTATTAAACAAGCATTTAATGGATATATTTGAGCATACGTAGCTTTTTAGCTTAGATTTTAACAATTTTTGCGGGCCATTCTGCAAAAAAAAAGCAGGTTTTTTTTTTTCTGAATCGTACCAAAATCTCATCAGCACCAGGGTGGCCTATAAGTGACTCATCTACCGATTTTTGTGAAATTCAGTCCATTAGTTTTTTAGCTAGAGTAGATACAAGCTTTTGCGGGTCATTTCGCAAAAAAAGGCGGGTTCTTTTATTCCGAATCGTACCCAAAACTAATCAGCACCAGACCCGCTCACAAGTAACTTACCTACAAAATTTTGTGAAAATCGGTGTATTTCGGTATGTTCGGAAATTCGGCGAGTTTTTTAGTTAGAGTGGATACAAAATCTTCACAGACACACACACAGATGTTACACTAAAAAAGGTTTTTTCGTATGCTAGAGGTCTCGAAACGTGTAGAACCGTCGAAAACTCGAGTTGCGATTTTTGACATGATTCCAATACTTTCCCTATACATTACCATGTATTGCAGGGAAAGTAAAAAGGGAATTCCAATCAGGACCGAATTTACCTATCCTAAGAAGCAAAGCCAATCAAGCACAAGAAATACCTGTTTCTCGGAAGCAAGGTAAAAAATAAATTCTGATGTGGGCAGCACATGACTTTCACCGCAGACTTAAATTCATATTTTCTTTATTTCTTTAATAATTCATTAGATTGAGTTTAATTGCACCAAATAACACTAAATTTGCATTTTTAATTAAATTTTTGTTTTTATTTGGTAATTGGACATTTTTCCGATAGCGGCGTAACAAAAATGCAAGAAATCTCAAATATCTTGAAAGCGGTTAGTTCTAAAGTATAATTGAGAGTGTTATATTCTTTTTCCTCGTCAAAAATTGCGCATAAAACAAGAATTTAAATTTAATTGATACATTTTAGCATACGTAGTCTTTTTTTTCTTGATTTTGACGATTTTCGCGGGCCATTTCGTAAAAAAAAGACAGGCTCTTCTTTTCCGAATCGTACCAAAATCTAATCAGCACCAGAGTTTCTTAGAAGTACCAAATAAGTTACTTAACTTACATACCAAATATTGTGAAATTTGGTCAATCTGTATTTTAGCTAGGGTGGATATATGAAATTTTTGTGGACCATTTCCTAAAAAAAGGCAGGTTGTTCTTTTCCGAATCGTGCCAAAATCTAATCAGCACCAGATCTTCCTATAAGTAACTTATCTACCAAATTGTATGAAATTTGGTCAGTATGTATTTCAGCTAGTGTGAATACACGAGATTTTTGCGGGCCATTTCGCAAAAAAATGCGGGTTCTTTTTCTCCGAATTGTATCAAAAACTAATCAGCACCAGGGCCATACCCAAGGGTCTTATCTACCACATTTTATGAAATTCGGTCCATTAGTTTTTGAGTTAGAGTAGATACATTCATTGCACAGACACATAGACAGACGTCACGCTAAAAATAGTTTTTTCGAATTCTAGAGGTCTCGAAACATGTAGAACTGTCGAAAACTCAAGTTGCGATTTTCGACATGATTCCAATACTTCCCCTATCTATACATAAACATGTATTGCAGGGAAAGTAATAAATTAAGATTACCTACGGAAAGAAAGGCAGCAGGTTGGAGAGGAACTTCGAACTATATGGACGATAACAAATTAAAAAGATTCTTCGACCTATGAGGACAATAAACACAAAATACTTTCCTCGATGTGACGAAAAGTAAAAATTACTGCTAAATGAATAAACTTCAGATGATGCGGAGTCCAGCAAATTCTCTCCCTAATGTCAACTGTCCCAGGTCAAATCCAGTGATCTCTAGTGCAGTTAATATGCACACAATGTACGTACCAGTCATATATATTGTTACAATCAGGTCGAACGAAGATCATTTTTTTATATTTCGATAAATATTGCTTGCTCTCACATCTCCTCCTAGTTCTCTCTTAAAAATTATTAAATTAGTTGTTTTAGAAAAAATTAATATTTGTAAGTGTATGTTTAAATATTTGAGTACTACCTTAATATTATAATTTAAAATATAAACATTGTAGTCAATGACAAATGGTTACTTTTCAAATTTGGGTAGTTGACCCTCTTTTTAGAGATACATTTGTAGGATCAGTCTCGAACACATGTAATGTACGCAATTATCACTATACTCACGAGGGAAGTTTATTTAGGAAAACAATATATAATTATTATACCACATCTTGGTACGAAATTTTTATAATTGCAGGGAGCGCCATGTGCTGGATATATCACAATTTTTAATATCTTAACAAATGAACCTCATTTAACTTTCTAGACAAGTTGATGCGGCAATTGTTTTATAATTACAATTGCTTTATATCAAACCTTATACTATAGGCATTTTTTAAATAGCCTCAGCAGATATATTTAATGTGCATCATAGCAAATAATTTCATCTTTTTATTTCCATATTCCCCTCTGATTCTGCTCCAAGTGTCAAAAATATTTCTTCCTGTTTTCTTTTAAGAATTTTTCTGCTTGTAAACAGGAAACGATATCAGTAACAATTTTAATGCTAAATATATACCTATATATATATATATATATATATATATATATATATATATATATATATATATATATATATATATATATATATATATATATATATATATATATATATATTTACTAAAGTGTCAATCCACTAACGCCGATATCGTTTTTGCGATGCCTATATCTTGATGTATTTTTTGAATAAAATGTTTTGGGAACAGTAAAATTGTATATGATGCTCTGAGAAAAACAACCCATGACGTGGGAGATTTTCATTTGCTTTTATCTTTGATGTGTGTTCCTGACACTGACAGCTCAAGGGGGTTTTATATAAAGAGTGTTTAAGAAACGAGTTTTTAGTGCGATTATCAAATTCAAAATATGTGAACGTAAGCTTCTGAGCATAAATAATTTTAATGTAAATATATTTTATCATAAGACTAAGTTTAAAAATAGTATATTTAAATCGAAATGAAATAATTACAAACATGCTAAAATCATGTGTTTAAAAAACTAAAAAAATATCAAATGATCGTAAAAATACAGCATACAGTTAAATTAACCAGTCAATCCGTGAATCAGTCTAGAGAGTCAACCAATTTTGCAGACAAAGACACCCTTCTTCTGAAGAAGAAAAAAGGGTATGCCACTTATTCGAGAAAATTCCGGCATTTGCGGTAAAATAGTACACCTGGCTAAAAGTAGGAGAATATTTGTCAGAGCTGTAGAGAGAAATATAAAAAGTAAAACCAAGAACGATGGAAAATGAGAGGCAGGATATAAAGAATAAACGGTATAAATCAAAAAAAAGAAAGAACAGCTGAAACATAAATAAAGTTAGAAAGAAAGGAAGGAAATGAAACGAATAGGGCATCGATAGTAGAGAGAAAATAAACAATTAATACAGAGTGAACCTACAAAAACGGTAAAAGAAGAACGTGGTACGTTTAAAACAGTTCTTAAAAATACCAGTAAGACAAATATAATAACATAGAGAAATAGAAAGTATTGAAAAATATAGAATAGAAAAATGTAGAAATAATAAAATTAAAAATTTTATTTTGATGAAAAGCTAAAGAATTTTCTTTTGTAAACAATGTTAATAACATAAAAGTGAGTGAAAGAACAAGAATAAAAGTAAAAAACAAACAAATATGACGAATCTGACTGTATTGTAGGTTAGGTAAGCTAACGTTGGTAAATAAAATTACGGAAAAATAAATAAAATTCGGAAAAAGGAAGACAATTAACTGAAAAAAAATGAAAAAGACAGACCAGAATGGAAAATTTTCAAGAATTTTACAAGCGGCTGGGAAGAAAGATTGATTGTAGTGAACGAATGAATTTGATTCAGAAGAAATAAATACATTTTCAAGCAATTCATATTCAAAAATGTATTTAGTGAAGAAATGGTTTTGTCTTCCGAAAAATAAAAAACATGATTAGAATCCCATTGTTGATCCGCAACCCAAGACATTGGTACCTCTTGCTTAAAATCATCATCAAATCACGTAGTATAATACTGCCAACGTACGATAATTAAGTACGTAACGAGATTTTCCTGTGGATAAAATATCATAATATGCACTATTAAGGTTTAGACTGTGTTACATTTTATTTAGCATTTTTCTAAATGAAATTTTGTTTTGATAAAACAATTTCTGCCATTTTAGCTAAATTCCCGGAGCTTATAAATTCGACATTATTCCTAGGATTCTGGATAGCATATTCATTTCGAGTAAAAGGGGAATTTAAATTGTGCATTAAAGTAAAAATGGTGCTAGAAATTCGACAGATACAGAATTTTCGTATTGCAAATTCCATAATTGGGAAAAGTGATCTAATTGAAATAGGAAGAAATAAAGGAATAGATACATGTGTTTGGAGCTGAGATGCCAGCAAACCATTATTGATATAACATCATTAATAGAGATAACAAGCATCTGGTAGATATTTTGAAGTTAACTTTTCTGCAGTTTTCTATCAATTTTGGTCAAGTTAGTCCATGATTTTATTTATTATCTAACAACTGTTGTTTATGGTAGTTGTACCATAAACAACAGATCCATCATTCATGAATGAAACTAGTTTACTAGATTTGAACTACTTTCATTTCGATTGGTGTCTCAACATTGTAATAAAAAATTGTTAAATAGTTACAGTAATCATGAGCTATTTTTTATACAGTGTAAGGTATAATATTTTCTATTCTCGACTTCTTATCTTTCAGTGTCTTCTCCGGGGAAAGAAGAATCTAAATTTAATTTGCATTCTGATCTGTTATTTGTAAATTTCGTTAATTGATAATTGATGTTAATTTTATGGTTTTTTATACAGCTAAAATTAAAAATGTTATTTTCATTAAAATATGCCTGCATGCTCATTTTGTCACCTTACAATAGCATCTTATAATTTATTTCACATATTAAAATGTCCAGACACGCACTTTACCAAGAGAAAATTTGCTAAAAGTATTTCGTAGATTTTAGCTAAGAAGCTAAATATATTTATTTCCCTGATTATTACTATTCAATACATTTGAGATTTTTCATAACATCTGAAAAAATAAATTAAAAGCAATTTACAATACTAATAGTATAGATAGCAACATATTTGGTAGTAGCTCCAGTACGAAAGAGCACAAATGATTTTGAAATGGATAGCATCTTTCTTTGTGGGAGGTATGCCTTTTTATACATTTTGAAAACAGTTCTAAATAATAAAATATTGAAATTAGAACCACTTTTTCAAAAAATGTTCAAAATATTAAAATATCGGAATTATAACCTCTTTTGCAGTACAATTATATAACCTTATAAGACTTTCAAAAGTATAAAAATTACTCCTTACAGTTTATAGCTACGACTTTAAGGCTTTAAGATATAAGCATTATAAACTTAGAAAGTGGAAAATTTTCAATCTTCTTGACCTTTATCGATTGCTCGAAAATTAAAGAACTTTGCAAAAAAAATTAAAAAATTGTTAATCTATAAACTGAATTACCCACTGAACACCTTACTATTTTGTTCCTTACTGTTTATATCAAACTTCTATAGTTTAGAAGATATGTGGAGTGGAAGTAAGCAAAATGAGGAAAAAACTCGCGCGGAAAAAATCGTTTTAGATTTAAAGAAAAAATGTGTGAAATAATAAAATATCAAAATTTTTTTATATATCCATAAATATGACCATATTTTCTACCAAACACCTAAAAATTGATTCCATTTTTCTTTTATCTGTTAGTTTCGGCGATAAAAGCGTAAAAATGTTTACATATTTGTAATGCTTCAATTTTTTGCCAGTGATACCCAACCATAGATGTTGTCCGCAGCAAAAATTATCTTGTACGAGTATATAAAGAGATTACCGGCTGACACTTAGTGCTTAATTCATGCCTCCATAAAATAATAAGAACGAAAATTATTTTAACGTTTTGTGCACATGCTTCCAATTAGAAGGCAATGCATTTCTTTTTAATACACTATCATTTTATTTTAACATATAATTTCGTGTATTTTTTACTTCGTATTATCTCTAAATCCCAACAAATTTGATAAGATCTACAATAAACAAGAAAGATAAATCATGCATAAAACACTGATTATGAAACACTTTCCAACTGCAATGCAATTTTAATTAAACATCTGTAATATGCGATGCATTCAGTAGTAATATTTTTAAAATTATCACAATACTACAGTAATATATTACATTTGAAAACTTAAAACTTCATCGAAAAAAATGAGCTTTATTCAAATGACGTCATTTAAATATAAATCGCCTGACTCTCTATGAGAAAGCAGTATATATTTCATTTTTGCACTTTTTCCATTCCTTTCATTCATCACAATACTACAATAATTTATTTTACATAAAAACTTAAAACAATCGAGGTAAAAGTAATTCAACTCTACGCTTAAAGCTTCATCGAAAAAGTCCGCTGTAAAATCGTCTGTTCTCTGTGTAAAATCAAAGACTGTTTCATTCATATTAGCTATATTGAGACTCCAGAGCTAAATAATTATGCATTAAAGAAATTCAGCAATTCTTATGCAACTCATCATACAGCATAATTTGTTTACATTCTCCATACGAGAAAGTTAGGCTTCGTTGTCGAAATGATCAAAGTTTGATGATCATTTAAACTCCAAATTATTGTAATTTGCGTTGACGTAGTATATAGATGTACAGAAAAAAATTAAATATAAAGCGTTTTTAGGACGGATGCAGCACTAGATATAAATTAAAAATAACTTTAAAAATCACAATTTTGACACACGATGGATGTGACAATTTATTTTGAAATGGGTCACGTGAAATTTTCATATAATATGGGTGCAATTATTATTTTAATTTTTATGTTAAAAACCACCAAACATAATTTGCTGATTTTTTTATATAGTTTATGGGATAATTTGAATATTTCCTAAAATTTTCGAAGCAATCTGTGAATTTTAAATTTGCTTAGAAAATGATTCAAAAATTAGGTCTCATAGGGTTCAATGTATTTCATTTTTTCAACCCGGATTCAACCCAAAACTAATTTGGAGATATTATTAATTTACATTGCCATATGTCCCACAGACCATCTCAACAAGATACTAAAATTTCCTTTTGATAAGGTCAGTCATTTTTACGGCAGTTATCATGCGAACAGACAGAAAGACAGACAGGCAGAATGAACAAATTCATAAACACTTTTCAACTATGTTGTAAAGTGTTAAAAACGATCCTTTCTGAGAAATGCGTCGTTCATGAGGTGTTCCCATTATAAGCTGCGCATGCGCAGTCAACTGGGGGGAAAATAACACCGGTCTGCATTTACGGTATGTAAATTTGAATTTTTATGCGTTTGCATGATAAAGCACAAAAAATAAAATAATGTAGTAATTCAGTTTTCTTTGTTAGAATGTGGAAATATGTACTCAACTTTTTACCAGACTAGATGCTTTGTCTAAACTTAGATTTTTGGATAGGGCTAAATAATTATCATAGTCTAAAAAATGGAACTCGGCAAACTCGGAAACAGTTGACAAACACACGCACACATACACACATCCTCACTTATTTTATTATTTTAGACTGGGACATGACATTTTAAGACTTGGCATACATTGCCATATGTCCCACAGACCGTCTGACCAACATTTTAAAATCTAATCCCTTCCAGATCCAGAGTCACCCATAACTAACTTACCTGCATTTTTAAGAAATTTGGTCAATTAATTTTTCAATTACAGTGGATGCATGTATTGCACACACTTTCTCTTTCTCTCTTTCTCTCTCACACACACGCACACAAACACAAGAGACAGATAGAGAGCGAGAGAGACAGACACACGCACACACATAAACCCACATACAGACGTCACACCAAAAATAGTTTTATCGTAATCTAGAGGTCTCGAAATGTGTATATCTGTCGGAACTTCGAGTTGCGAGTTTCAGCATGATTCCTATATTTTCCGTATACATTACCATATATTATTGCAAGGAAAGTAAAAATATTCTCCTGGTTGCCATGTTACAACTCGCAAAAAATAGGAATAAAAGGAATGGAAGATCTCACTCAGATAAATATATATAAATAAAGTTGAAAATCTAACTGTATGTCTTTCTGTATGTTTGTCTCATCATCACGAGAGAAAGTCTGAACCAAATTTGATCAAATTTTGTGGGTAGCCTTGAAATAACTCCACTTAAAACTTAGTCCATACTTCGAGTTTCTACGACAAGGGATGGGGTTGTCGATGTATTAATGAAAAACGATACTTTTTCATAGGAATTCTACTCTCTAACTATATGGTCCTTCCAAACGAAAAAGGTTGGAAATCGTTGGTTTAAAAGGTGAAGGTGAATTAAAACTTTCTCTCTCTCTGAGTTCTCTGGGAACTTATTGCGCTAATGAGTCACTTTTGAATATCGCAGGTTTGAAACATGAATTTAAATGGAAACTCTATCACCGTGGTTTATTTTCACAGGCTTACTCAACAATAAAAAGTATTAAGAAATCAACATAGTTATTTAATTATCAGTATTTTATGAGGGAGATTCTTTTTTAAATCAGTTTGCTCAGCAACGCAATTAAATCAAATGTGTTTGTTAATTTTTATTATAATTTTTTTTATTTGAATAATACATAAATGGATATAAAATATATCTTATGAATGAACGGGTTGATTTTTCTTTTAATTGTATTAATTGCGGACTGCGTACTTCACTTTAATTTATTTGGCAAAGAGTTCACAAGCTCATATATTGTGTTCAGCTAATAAACTCATATATTGTATTTAGCCAATAAACTCATTCAGCCGATTGTTGAAACAGAAAAAGAGTAGAACGGGTATTTCTTCTATTGCAATTTTAGTGTTTTCATTTAGTATATACAAAAAGGCTCAAGATGTTTTATTCTTAAGATCTGCAAATTCAAATCTACGAATCTGGCGGGATATCGCTAACTTAGCAACTTTTCTTATACGTTGCCAAATTGACAGAATTATCACCAAATTGATTAAACCGACGTTAAATCAATGTAATTAATTTTGTTTTGTTGGAAAAGAGTACGGAAATGATGTTTCGGTATACTTTTGTCTGTCAGTCCAACCGTCCTACACATTCAGCGAATTTTTAAAATGTCGCCAAATTGATAATAATATTTGTAAATCCATAAAAATATCCTGGAAATGATAAAAATGCGCTAAGTAAATAAAATTGATTGTGTTTTGTTATGGGATAGTATTGTGATGATGTGTCGTCAATTTGTCGCCAAGTGAGACTATCAGATCTATAGTCCCACTGGGCAATATAATTTGCGAATTTTAAAATGTCGTTAAATTGACGAAAATGTCGGCAAATTAATTAAATGACTCTACATTTTCCAAAATAACACAGAATCCATGAAAATTCAATGTTTTGCATAATCAAGTACGATTTTCTAGGTAACCTCTCTTTTTTTGTGAGAATCAAAAAATTTTTTTTCTAAATTTGTTTACAAACTGGACCAGGATGCTTTATTCTTCACATCTACCTGTTGTTGTTGTTGAGACCCAGACCGTCCGACCTACCAGAAAGGTGTAAGGTAACTGTATGGACGGCCGGGAAGTACCACCCAATTCAGACCGGAACCCAGTGGGGGAGGCATCCACAGGGACCGTACCCTCCTTCCCCTACCACCAACCTCTCGGAAGGACTTACGGACCCACATGTTTAACGTGATCGTACTCCGCATGAACACGGCGGCATTTTGTGGTAGCGTGCAAATCTAGCGCGCAAACCACGGGGATACCGCACCCGAGATGGCCAACAGCACGCGGTGTTCCGAGGTGGTCACCCACCAAGTACTAACCGCGCCCGATGCTGCTTGACTTCGGTGATCTAACGAGAACCGGTGTTTTCAGCACGGTACGGCCGTTGGCCCTCACATCTACCTGTGAAGATAATTTTTTATATCGAGCCTAAGATTCTTATACACTTTTTTAAAAGAATTAAATTAAATATTTTAATAGAGTATCTTAAATAACAATGTCATTTAGAATAAATACTATCGGAAGTTACACGTAATTATGAATGTTAAGTTTCTTTATATTATAAATATTTTCCGTACAAAGAACGGGGGTACTGCTAATAATCTATATAAATAAAATTGAAAATCTGTCTGTGTGTTTATTTGTGGATATATTTGTGTGTTTATTTATCTCATCACAAAGGGAAACCAACTGCACGAAATTAGATGAAATTTTGGGATAGACTTGAAATAGCCCCACTTAAAATTTAGTCCATGTTTCGAATTTATAAGACCAGGGGTTATCGAGATTTTAATAAACAAGTATAATGAATCGTGCATAAAGCATTGATTATGAAACATTTTCCAATTGAAATACAATGTTATATAAACACCTCTAAAATGCGATCCATTCCTCGGTAATATTTTTAAAATTATCATAATAATATATTAATTTATCATACGTCAAACCTTAAAATTTCATACAAAAAAATGAACTTTATTTAAATGACATCATTGAAATATAAATTGCCTGACTTTCTCTATACACACAGCATTTCATTCATACATGTTTTTCCATTCCTTTCATTCATCACAATACTACAATAATTTATTTTATTTAAAAACTTATAACCACAGAGGTACTACAAGTAAATTATCTCTATGCTCAAAAAATCGTCTACTTCTCTATGTAAAATCAATGAATGTTTCATTCATATCAGCTATATTTCAGATTCTATAGCTGAATAATTTTGCGTTCAAGCAATGCAGCAATTTTTATACAACTAATCCTACATTTTTATGAGTTTACACTCTCCATATATGAAAATTAGGCTTCGTTGCAGAAATAATCAAAGTTTGATGATCATTTAAACTCAAATATATTGCAATTGCGTCGTTTTAGAATGTAGATGCACAGAATATAAGCAAAATTAAAGCGGTTTTCAGACGGATACAACACTCAATATGAATTAAAAAGAACTTTAAAAATCACGATTTTAACACAAGATGGATGGCATTGATCATTTAAACTCAAATATATTGTAATTGCGTTGTTTGAAAATATAGGTGCAAAGAAATTAAGCAAAAATAAAGCAGTTTTATGACGGATACGACATTAAAATAAATTAAAAAGAACTTTAAAAATCACGATTTTGACAAAGATGGATGTCATATTTTATTTTGAAGTTGGTCACGTGATCTCTTCATATAATATGGTTCTAATTATTATTTTAATTTTTATTTTAAAAAACCACCGAATATATTTTGCTGAAATTTCATTCAAATTTTTTATGAGATAACTTGAATATTTCCTAAAATTTTCGAAGCAATATATGAATTTTAAATTCGCTTAAAAAATGTTTGAAAAATTAGGTCCCATAGGGTTCAATGTATTTCATTTTTTCAACCCGGGTTCAATAAAAAACTAATTGAGTGATATTATTTATTTATATTCCCATAGGTCCCAGAGACCGTCTGAATAACATACTAAAATTTCATTTTCATAAAGTCATTTTTACGGCAGTTATCGTGCTAACGGATAGACAGATAGACAGAATGAACAAAGTTATAACTACTTTTCAACTATGTTGTAAAGTGTTAAAAACGCACTATTAAACCGTTCATTGAGATAACATTATGCAAACTATATTTATTCCAAAAATTATTTGAAAATATATGATACACTTTTGCTAAGCGACCACTTTTGCTAAGCAGAGAGATTGTATTTGGAAATATATATATATATATATATATATATATATATATACTATTATATTTACACAAAAGTTATATAATTTAAAACCCTATACCATACCAAATGTTAACGAATCATAAGGCGCATTGCTGCCATTACCCTTCATAAACGTCATAGAAATTTCCAAAAGGATTAAAGAAATATGAACAAATCGAGTACCACAAAGTGGCCGTGGGGGTTGCACTCCCCGGTTAAAGCATGCTTAATGCCGCGGCAAACACTCCCGAAGGCCGGTACCAATTTGAGAAAGATATATACTTCAAGATATACACTACAAAACAGTACAATACAAAAGTGGAAAAGGCATATACCCCGATTCAAACAATCAGACACAAATACCAATACCAACACCATTACCACCAAAACCTTCATTTCCACGTATTACGTTCTCTCTTCGATGATATCTATAAGGATACCTACCCTAAAAACACAAATTCCTTGACCTCATATGCATCGCCATAGCACTCCACAAATAGTCTGCTTTTAGCTCTCAATATTTCCTCCGCCACTCACTTTATATCCTCTACTGTGATTTGTATCCAAAACGCATGTAACACTCGGTTACAGTTTATATGAAAAAACCAGTAATAACATCGATTAAGAACTTCTGTGGATACCCCTGTTCTATTGCGTCTTTCACATATTTCCCAATGCATTTATCACGATCCTCAATACTACTATTCAATTTATAGCTTCTTGTGAGAAAATTCACAATAATATTACGAAATATGTTTTAGTGTAAATTTGAGTTCCATGGTATTACAATATTAATCTTGAAATTGAATCCATCTCTCTTGTATATTTTATAAATCGTTTTGTCCTCCGGACTTTTTATATTTAGATCCAAAAAATCAATACTTTCATCTGAGTTTTGAAGTGTCTTTGTCAAACTCAACGTAGCAGGATGGAAACCGAAATCCATAACATAATTCTCTTCCTCCGTAACCAATAATATGTCGTCGACATAACGTATATACACTAATTCGTTCAGCAGACCTGTTCCCATTTTGAATTTGCTTAGATAAACATCTGCTAATATGGACGAACAAATTCCACCCATAGGTATACCACGTATTTGTTTATAAAAACGCGTTCCATCAAATAATATCGTTTCATATAAAACCAAGGTCACTAAAACTCTGTATTTACTCAATGTTATAAAAGACTGCAAATCGTATATTTCATACAAATCCATTACGATATTGTATAAGTTATCAATGTCAATGTTGTTAAACAAGTCGCTAAAATCGAAACTTTCATAATAAAGCCTATTTGGTATACTTTTTAAAACCTGAATAACCTCAATACTGTTTTTCACCATATAAGCACCTTCCACTTTTATCTTGGCCAATACCATTTTCATGATATTCAGTAGACGCTTGTTTGCTCTAGTCAGGTCTGTTTTATACCCGATAGTTACAGGTCTAAATTTGACCGGATTTTTATGAAGTTTCGGAATTAACGTCAAGTAAGGAAACCTAATACTATTTATATTGTATCCTGTTTTTCTGTATGGAGCTCTTATACGATTTTCGTTCTCTTTTATAGAAGTGTTTACTAATCTGTACATGCTGCCGTTACCGTAACTTTGTTCAAGAAGCTCACCGTATAACATTTTGCATGTAAATGCGTAAATACAAGTTACCTTTTCCACATAAGTGATTGTATATTCCTTCTGTATACTCTTCAGTTTCTCCTTAATCTTTATATTATATATATTTCTTTCATGCCTATAGTTGTAATTATCATTGCATTTTTCCAAAAATACATGCCTCCATTGTTTAAAACACTCTGTAGGCAAACTGTATTTGACTGTCCATTTATATATAAACACAATGACGTAATGTCTTATATTTTCAATCACATAGTTGAAAGATTGTAAACGATACTTGGCTCCCTTATCAAAAATATCCCTGTTGCAAACTTGTTAAAAAGGACACCAAATCAATGAACAATGAAATTAATTGCGTTTTGAAAGATGATAATATTGTAATAAAGTTTCGTTAGCGTTTGTCTCTTTGTTCAACTGTAACACTTTCTGACAAATTTGGCGAGTTTTTAAAATGCCGTCAACGTAATGAAAATGAATTGATGAAATGAAGCCGAATTGGCAAAATGATACTAAATTAATAAAAATGACTCCTATTTATGAAAATACAATATTTTGCAAAATTAAGTTCAATTTTCTTGATAATCCCTGTCGCTTTGTGGGAATTAAAGAATAGTTTTTGTAAATGTGTTTACAAACGGGAGCAGGATGTTTTTTTTCTTCAGATCTGTCTGCCTGTGAAGATAATTTTGTATAGCGAGACTGAAATTCTTATACACCTTTTTAGGAGAATTGAATTAAGTTTTTTAATATAATGTTTAGAATAACAATGGCATTTAAAGTATTACAGGAATATGCACATAAGTGAAGTATTAATTTATTTATATTATATATTCCGTGGGAAGAACGGGTATACTGCTAATACAAAATAAAATTACAAAGCTAAAATATTTTCACACTTGATGATTCCACATTTAGATTTGAATATATATAAAGTATCTTCAAAAAAAGTAAACCACGAAATGTTTTTTTGAAAGCAATTGATTCTGAAAGGAATAGTTAACATTGCAAACTGGAATAAATATTGCCTTTAATAAATTGGAAAATCTGGATTTTAGAAGTTTCCTTAGAAAAGGGAAATCTGTATTTAAATAGTTGAATATTTATGAATGAAATAGTTGAATAGTTAGTTAAGTGGTAAATAGTTTAGATTTCATAGAAATATAATTTGTAATATATTATAAATGAAGCTTAAGGATTAGTGATTTCAAGAAATTTGAATTAAATAAACGCCATACCAGAATTGAACTGATAAAATATTTTTGTGCTTTATTCCAGAAGTATGAACATTTAATCCCCACATTTTCTATTAACGTTAATTTATGACTATGAATAATGTATGCTTACAATAATGAAATTCCAAAAATACCTACACATTTATCCACACATACACATATATTAAGAGTTCTTGTATGTAAATCCTTCCTACACTAGGGAAAATTTATTTGATATAATCTTCATGATTTTTTTTAAAACACAGCTTGAAAGGGTTTCATGACGAATGTTATGTTCTGTATAAAAAAAGTCATGTTTTATAATTGATCAACAAATTATTTAAAACTGGTGAATAATTGAAAAAAAATAGAATAAATTTTAACAAATATATAAAAGTAGCTGTTTCCCTTATACATACATATCTAGATAAATATTTTAAAGTTGGTCAGACTGTCATGCCATATTCTGAATTTATTGCCTTTTTTGCTGTGTTTGTTGTCATTTATTGTGATATTATGGATTTGGGCATCTTAAAATGTTATAAAATGCATTACTGTTTTGTCTTAAACATTTACTAAACAAGAAAGAGCAATCATGCATAAAGAATTGATTATGAAACACTTTCCAACTTCAATGCAATTTTATTTAAACATCTCTAAACTGCAATACATTCCTCGGTAATATTTTTTAAATTATCACAATACTACATTAATTTATATTTGAAAACTTCATCGTAAACAAATGAACTTTTCAAATGGAACATCAAAATATAAATATCATTAAATAAATGCAGCATTATAATAAACATTTTTCCATTCAGCTCATTCATCACAATACTATAATATTTAATTTTATTTAAAACTTAAAATCATGGAGGTACAAGTAGTTTAACTCTATGCTCAAAACTTCATCAAAAAATCCTTTGCTTCTCTGTAAAATCAATGATTGTTTCATTCATATCAGCTATATTTCAGACTCCATGGCCTAAATAATTTTGCGTTAAAGAAATGCAGCAATTCTTATACAACTCATTCTACATCTTTTGGTATTTACATCCACCATAAATGAAAAGTAAGCTTCGTTGTAGAAATAATCAAAGTTGGATGATCATTTAAACTCAACTATATTGCAATTGCGTTGTTTCAGGATGTAGATGCACAGAATTTAAGCAAAAATAAAGCAGTTTTAGGACGGATACAACACTAAATATGAATAAAAAAGAACTTCAAAAAATACGATTTTGACACAAGATGCATGCCATATTTTATTTTGAAGTGGGTCACGTGATCTCTTCATATAAAGGATGCAATTATTATTTTAATTTTTGTTTAAAAACTACAAAAACTACTGAATATATTTTGCTGAATTTTTTTATATATTTTACGGGAAAATTTTAATATTTCCTTAAACTTTAGAAGTAATTTGTGAATTTTAAATCCGCTTAAAAAATGTTTGAAAAATTAGTTCCCACAGGCTTCCATGTATTTCATTTCTTCAACCCGGTTTCAATCCAAAACTAATTGGGTGATATCATTCATTTATATTCCCGTAGGTCCCACAGACTGTCTGAACAACATACTAAAACTTCATTTTGATAAAGTCATTTTACGGCAGTTATTGTGCTAAGGGACAGACAGACAGACAGAATGAACAAAGTCATAAACACTTTTCAACTATGTTGTAAATGCTAAAAACACACATAATTATCAATTTGAACAAAAGTTTTGTAAAATTCATTAGTGTTTCGTCTATTAAACATGTGCTAAAAGCACACACACAATTAACTGTGTGAAAATAAGTGTTGCAAAATTCATTATAGTTTAGTGTTACAGACATTTACTGAATTATACATACGATTGTATACTTAAATATACATTACCCAAAGGGTAACTGCACAGGAACAAATAACTTTTGAGAAATGAAAAAAAATCACGCTTGTGTCATTTTATGTAATATAGGTACAAATATAAATATGCATTTAGGATGGATCTACATCTTTAGAATGAAGTCTTAAGTAGTATTGTGGTCTTCTGCATCCTAATGAGCTTGCAATCAGAATAAATGAATTACAGGATCGGGACAATCCCGAGATTAGATTTCCCACTCAAAACCTCCAGCATACTACCTTTGAAGCAAGCTTACATAAGAAGTCTGAATTCCCATGGTTTTGGGGATTACGGTGAGCCACTTATTTTAACAAAATATTGTTTTATAGATATATTTTATCCATTTTTTGCGTCGTTCACATTTAAACAATACACTTAGTATACATTTAAAATTTGATTCAAATCGCTTCAATGGTTTTCGATATTACGAGCAGCCGATGAGTTTGACAAAATCATGTTTTGTATATATATATATATATATATATATATATATATATATATATATATATATCATATAAAAACCAGTAATCAAATTCAAATAGAATTCCTATGCATATCCACATAAAGCAAAGGCACTACTCAGGAAAAGGCGCCAAGCCGCTCTATACTCCGAAGCAGATAGTAATCCAAGAAAAAGAAGATTTAAAGGAATATGGGATAACCAAATGCTTTGCATTTAATGGTTGGGGAGGATTGCGACTCCCCCTACCGTTTAAAGCTGCTTTTCTAGCCTAGGCAAACGCTCATGGTACCAATACAAAGCAAAGGTTGGTCCCCAATGCGTGCTAATACGAAGGGACCCGGATACGGAAGAACAAGACCAACCAACAGAAGGAAACTGGACCAAAAGTGAATCCTGCCCAACTCGCTATCTTATATATGTTCTTCTTACGCATGCGTGCAATCCTAGCAGGTACGCATAAACTTTATTTACTTGCAGTTCGATGAAGTAAACTGTCAAAAAATCCACATGATCCCTGAAAATCGATTTATAACAATCCTTTAAGAAATATAAAGGATAATGTTTATATAAAGCCTCAGTTATGATTTTAATGTTGCTATTATTGCAATCCTTTTTAAAAGTATTGTAAATTTGGTTTCTCTTAAAGTGTCCGAGTATGATATTTCTGAAATTATTCTTGGTAAGATTTGTTTTCCAATCGATGAGATGATTGATCTTAATTCTATATAATTCTCTATTGTCGTATAACGTTGTATAATGACCATATAATCCATGTTTTTTTATTGAGATGTTCAGAAAATTTACCGCTTCATTTTCTTCTTGACAATTTTCTATTAATTCCAATTCCGGTGGGTAAAAAGTAAAATCGAAATTGGTGGTGTCTTTATAACACCCCAATAGCACATCGTCGACAAACGGGAAATATGGTATCTCTGACAAAATATGGGTTCCTTTTTCATATGTTGAGAGGTAAATATCAGCCAAGATTGATGAGGAGGCTCCTCCCATTGGAATTCCCTTTATTTGTCGGTAATAATTTTTTCCGTTATATAGAATATTTTCCTTTAATACTAGTTCAATAAGGTCAAGGCATCTTCGATAAGTAATAAAATTCTTCAAATCAAATTCTTCATGTAATTTTTCCAAGATTGAGTATAAATTAGATAAATTAATGTTGTTAAAAAGGTCGCGGAAATCAAAGCTTTTAAAACATATATTTTTATTACAATGTTTTAAACGATCGATAACTTCCATTCCATTCTTGATCATGACATGATTCTGTTTTTTGATGTTTTCCATCACAAACTTGAGGATGTTCAATAGGCGTTTATTAGCTATTGCCAGATATGATCCACAGTCAACTGTAACTGTACGGAATTTTACAGGCTCTTTATGCATCTTTGGAATGAGGATTAAATATGGAAATTTAACAGATTTTATTTCATTACCGATTCATTTGTACATAGCTTTAATCCTTTTGGATAGAACATTTCCATTATTGTGTACTGGGGTGTACATAGTACTGTCTTGGTAGCAGTGGAGAAGTGTATCTATGTAAAACTTTTTGCATGTAATTGCAAAATGTGATACCATCTTGTCAGTTTAAGTTATAACAAAATTTTCTTTTATAGTTTGTATAGCTGCAGGTATTTAAAGATTCCTTATTTTGTTATCTTGTTTGTTGTCGACTACTTGGTTATATTCTTGTGATCTGTATTTAGTTCCGAGTTTGAAAATATTTTTTAGAGTTTTATCTGAGATAATATCCAGATCACCTGTAATGATGTGACTATGATAAGGATCTTTATGTTTGCTATCAAGGCATTTGCATTCTGTTGTTTTAGTATCTAATTCTGTACAGATATTGTTGTAGTTGAAGAATCTTCTACCGTTTGTGCGTACAAAGCGGTAAGTCATTTTTACCTTAAGGACCTGAATAGGTAAGAAAGTTTTAATATTGTAGAGTATCGATTTAAAGGGAATTCCTTCGAATTTCTTATTTCGGAATGTGGTTATAAAATATTCCATACTTTGCTTGTTCTGTATTCTGGGTTTTAATGTAATTTGAAATTTTCCGGCCCTTAATTTAATTAAGTCAAGCATAATGACTATATTTTTATGTGTTTCTTCTATTTGAAAGTTCTTTTTCTTTATTAAGCCCAACGTAAACTTCTCCACTATCGTTACTAGCAAAACCCAGGAACAAGCCACACACTCCCCTTCTAAAATTACCGAACAAATTGTTGAGCAGTCGATCCCAGTCGTCGCCACCCAAAATTCAAAATCTAACGTTGATAGCACAAGTGCTGTTAACTAAGCCGACTTTACTCTCTCTTTAAGCCGACTTTTATCTCTCTTGTCGATGAGAAATTCTCCTGACAAGGAATGTTACTTGCTGTGTTCAAAAGAGCGATCTCTGGACTGCGGAAGGCGACTGCGCAAATTGATCTGATTTGGTTTGTCTGCAAGAGCTATGATGCTCTTGCTAGATAAGTCTCCCCCCTCAGATCATTTACCTGACTTCGGCATGTTCTCTTTTTCGGAAACAGGTATCTTGCAGACCCTCAAAATCGGCTTTTGGAACGCCAATGGAGTACGTTCTAAACTCGGCGAGGTGTGTGATTATGTTATAGATAATAATTTTGACATTTTTATGATCAACGAAACTCACCTCTGACTCTCCCACCTCCCCAGCAATCTGCAACAATGCAGGTTACTTCTCGTACAGACCGGCAAGAGCTGGGAAGGGGGCGAGCAGGCAGTGGCGGCACTGTAATCTGTGTTAAAAATAACATTCCTTACAATAGGTTAAGTTTCCCGGCATCCGTGAAGCTTGAAGCCACAGCTATCAAAGTCGCTGTTCCAAAGTTGGTCCCGATTACATTTGCTTCAGGGTATATCTCCCCAGTAAATTCTAATGATTTTCCTACTACCGAACTTGAAGCTCTTTTTAGACTTCGTAATATTATTATCGCTGGTGATCTAAATTCACGCCACTGTTCTTGGGACGTAGCTTCGAACAGATATGACATCATTGTAAATCGATTTGCCCAGTGTGCCAACTTCAGTATTATAGCCCCGCCCACCCACTTCTTTACAGGAAGGAACCCAACAATAAATGATTTGGATCTCTTTAGAAATATTCCTTTCAACCATATGATCAGCGTATATACAAAGCTGACGTCTGATCACCTTCCTGTAATGCTGACCCTTAATTATAATTGTCTATCTATAGAATATCCAACGGAGCTATAAATGAATTGGGACGGTTTTTGTCATATTCTTGATAATTCTATTACTGGCCTCCCTATCAAAATTACCAGCACAGACGATATTGAGAATTGCGTCCAAGATTTTAATCACACACTGCTAGAGGCGGTAGCTGCAGCCTCGAAACCAAATCATTCTTGAACTAATTATCACTCCTTTCGAGTAAAATTAGAGCCAAAATAAAGCACCGCACTAGGTACCCAGTTTTTGACTCACAACTGCGTAAGCTCCATAACGAGGTCAATACTATGATTAGAACACACACACAGCAACGCTGGCGAACTCACCTTGATGGACTCCCACCAACGAATCACAGTCTTTGGAGAATAGTTAAAAGCATGTGATCCACGACAACTTGAATTCCGCTCATTAATGGCCTACACGGACTCGCCCACACTGCGGAGGAAAAAGCTAATGCTTTAGCAGATAGCTTGGAACTCCAATTTTCACCGCACGTCGACCTAAACTTCAGCCATCTTTACACATGCCCTTTTCACGATTTCCAACAGACCAATCAGAATGCACTAAACTTCCAAACAGAAAACGACCTTGAAAGCATACACTTGGCTAAAGTTTTACACATCATTAAAAGCTGCAATCTAAAGAAATCCCCCGGCCTTGATAAAATTAGTAACATAATCATCAAGAACCTTCCCATTACTTATGTTTGCTGGCTTACCGTGCTTCTAAATCGTATGTTCGATTTTCGTTTTTTGTCCAGATTTGGAAGACTACCACGGTTACCCATCTATTGAAAGATAATCAGAATTTAAATCTAATTGAAAGCTACAGACCAATTAGATTCTTATCAAACCTTTCCAAAATTTATGATTTAGAGTTGCTTAGACGTTTGACTAGTTTCAGCAGATCGAAAGATATAATCATACCTGAACAGCACGGATTTCGGTCGGATTTTTTCTCGCATTCTCAACTCATGCGTGTAGTGGAAACTATTCATGAAAACTCTGCCAACAGGCAGTACACCATCATCATATTTTTCGATATAAGCAAGGCTTTTGATAAAACCTTTATTCCTGGTCTTATAACCAAGCTGGTTCGACTTGGTATTTTGGAACAGCTATTGGCAATCATCGACTCGTATCTCACTAACCGTTCCTTCCGCGAACGAGTAGATCAAACTCTCTCTTCCATTCGACTAATCAGGGCCGGGGTTCCACAGGGCGGAAATCTGAGTCCTCTACTTTCTAATATTTTCACAAATAATATCCCCAAGATCCCGCAAATTAAGCTGGACATCATTGCAAATGACACAACCCTGATTTCTAGAATCTGCTCACCACACATCTCTATCAACACTTTACAAAGCTACATAAAACATAGCCTTGAGCACTGGCTCGTGACCTGGAGGATCAAAATGAATCCCTCCAAGAGTGTTGAAGACCCAGACCGTCCGACTCGTCCAGAGGACTAAGAGCAGCTATTTGGACGGCCGGCCCTCCAAGAGTGTATTCTGCATGTTCAAACCCAAGTACCGAAAAATTAATCATAATTTTACCCTTAAAATTTTCAATGATCCGATCTCATTTTCACACTCTGTTAAGTATTTGGGTGTCACATTGGACGCTAATATAACTTGCGGAGAGTACATTCAAAATAAAATTACGACTGCTAATAAAACTTTTACATCCATTCTCCTACTTCTCGGTAGAAATTCACTCAATTCCCTTCCTAACAAGCTGATTATTTATAAACAAATCATCTTTTTGTACGCTTGCCCCGTTAGGGGATCGGCTGCAAAAAGCTGTATTGAGAGATGGCAAGTTTTTCAAAATAAAGTTTTACGTTGCACTGCAAATGCACCGTGGTTTGTCCGGAACGAAGTGAGTCATCAAGACTTGAAAGTCTCGGACGTTGCTGGGCATTTAGGAAAATTACACTAAATTTCTCCAGGAAGAACACTAGCAAACCCTGCCTGAGAGACGTTAATAGTAGCTAATACTCTTACACTCCTTCCTATCTCAGGAAAAGAATACCTAGACATTTTTTTGGAACTACGGCTCCACGTTGGAAGCGCCCCAGATATACGACACCCCAAGCAGGAGTTTCCTAACCTTGTACGCCGGGTGATAGATGGCGGCTCTGTTCCAGCTTGGTTATTGCCTTGGCAATTCCAAGGAGAAATGGTGGTTCCTGATTCGTCATCGCCTGTGAACCCATATTCCACGAGAACACTGCCGACTCCTTAACTCGCATTTTTACTGCCAGCTCGGCCTTTTCTCATATTATCCTTGTTAACCACATCACATATGCTGTTTGCAACTTAATTGTGACGTGAAAATAACTAAGCTCTTAACGTAATATTTAAATAATTTATAACTTTACCCAAACTTAACCTATAATAAAACTTAACACCGTCCTCGGCATAACTGCATATCTTATCTTAAATCCTAAACATAACTTGAACTTAATTTAATTTAATAATTTAATCTTAACTAAATTCATAAATCTTAATTGTATTTGTTTTTCTGCTGTTAATTTAATGCATTTTCATTCAAGGAAATACTAATGCTCTTGCAACTTAGAATCTATTGGTCCGTTCAACCCCTGGCCCCGCTCCCTCTTTTAGCAACAGCCCAGTACAGCCATCCCAAGATGAAGACGGCATAACATCAGCAAAATCTGACCTCTACACAGCACCCGATAACCGTAGTGCAAAAGTGAATCAATTCACAATTGCTATGCTAAACCTACTTCGTTAGACATTTGCTATTTTCAGCGGTAGAGGTAAAGGTCCTTCGGACCCAGGAACTACGAAATGAAGCATTTTCGCTTGGCATGTGTATATATATATGTGTGTGTGTGTGTGTGTGTGTGTATGTGTGTGTGTGTATTTAGTATATATACAGGGTGAATCAGAACTTATGGGCCAAACTTTAAGGGGTGATAAATCACATCTAAACAAGCAATTCTTGTCATACAAAACAGGGTTGTAACGCAAAAGGTGAACCGCTAGACTTTCTGACATTGAACGCAGTGACGACTGTGTTAGAACCAGATAGGATTTAAGCTGAGTTCAAAATTTCTTTAGCAAAAAAGGTCAAACCTTTTGATTAATTTTCGCATTTTGAATAGTCTATTAGCATTTTGCAAAAAATACGATAATGCATGCATGATGAGAGAACACAAGTTGAAGAGAACATTCTGCAGAGGGTTGCAGATCGTCCGGAAAGCAGCACGTAGGCCATTTCCAATGCCTTAAATGTGTCCCAAAGAACGGTTTGCCGAGCAACGGGTTGTCCATGCACTCTGCAATTTCCGTCAGTAAAACGTACTTCATGCCTACTCTCATTTCTGTGTTTCCTCTTTTCAGGAGAGAGTCATAATTTCCTCATTTCGTGAGCTACCACCTAGCGGTTCAACTCTTGCGTTACGACCCTTATTTTTACGACAAAAATGGCTTGTTTAGATGTGATTTGTCACCCCTTAAATTCAGTCCATGAGTGCTGACTCACCCTATATATATATATATATATATATATATATATATATATATATATATATATATATATATATATATATATATATATATATATATATATATATATGTATGTATATATATATATATATATATATATATATATATATATATATATATATATATATATATATATATATGTATGTATATATATATATATATATATATATATATATATATATATATATATATATATATATATATATATATGTATGTATATATATATATATATATATATATATATATATATATATATATATAGATATATATATATATTTATATATATATATATGATACATATATTTTAGCCTAAGCCTTAAGCTTAAGCTCTTCCCCAATAACGCGTCCTTGAATTCATCATAAGTATTCCAAATTCCTATATCTTTGCCAATACTTGTGAAAGTACATGGATGGCAACCTCATTAAATTTTATTATATACCTCATTAAGTTTTATACCACGCCACTAATATTAACAAGTGGTCGAACACTTAATCGTACACTTCATCTTTCCCTAGATCATACCCTATTTGGTCACGAATCCTATCACTATAAACGTTTTAAGATGCAGAGGGCACTTCTAATCAAGTGTCAAAGCCTAATGAACGCCAAGATAAAAATCACATGGCCCATATCATAAATCCTCTCCAACACCAAGCCTCTCATAGCCTATCATGGCCCCTCCGAAGTGGACTATATAATGTACTTGTAGAGAAAGCTGGGTAGAGATGGCACTGAAATTTTGGACGAGCTGGTCGATCAGGACTCCGGCTGCGCCAATGTAACGATGTCTGTTAAACTCTTTCTGATAAAATAGATTCTGGTGCTGAGAAAATGTCTCTGTCTTGGATTACTACCGTCGCGAATGTGACATATATATATATATATATTCAAAAAGAAAAGAGGTATGGATGGAAACAATATACCAAAAGATGGCCAGGGGGAGTTGTGACACCTTCACCCCGGTTAAGCATGCTTTGCGTCGCGACAACACTCCCGGAGAGCCGGTATATTGCAAAATAGAATACGAATGTATCAAATTGTAAGATGTAAACAGACATCATACACAAACAAATATAATATATAATTGTCGAGATCCAGCCTTATCAAAATTCATCAACAGTAAATGTGTGAAATATGTTTGAAAAATGTTTGAATTATGTTTGAAATATGTTCACTAGTATAAATGAGCAAAATTACATAGCTTCTACTTAAAGAAGACTTTAAGTATTGACACTTAATAGAACAATTATAATATGTGATTTCTGATGATTTTATAATATTATATTTCACGGTATTTTCATATTATATATATATATATATATTATATGTTTCAGATGTTTTCTGTGGTCACATCTAGAAAAATACACACACTATAAACACACGTCTATATACACACATCTATAAAAGCTCTCAGTGGTTTTTGAGATTATGAAATTTTGCCGATTGGATATCCATTCACGCTCTTACATACCGATAAAAGACCTCTCTGGTACCTAGAGATCCCACCGACGTATTTAGGTGAAAACTCGAAATATGTGATTAAATTAAGCTCGCCATACTTGTCTCAGACTATATCGGTTCCTCTTCTTCGACCCAGGTCGCCCAAACTACCCGAAGGTATCTCTTTGGACGGCAAAGAATTGCCACACAATTTTAACCAGAACCCGAGTGGGGTGGCATCCACAGGGACCGTGCCATTCTTTCCCTACACAAACCTCTCGGAAGGACTTACGGACCCACACATTTAACGTGTCAGTATTCCACGTGAAATTGAGAGTAGTTTGGGCACAGGAATCGAAATCGATCGTTCGATTGCAATCTCCAAGCGTTAACCACAGGACTGTCCCACCCCAAACAACATCAGTTTCATTAAACAGTTTGTTTTATCAATTGGCAAATTAATCAAAAAATTCTGTATAAGTCACCATCACTTTCGCCATAGTTTTTGCCAATTTTATAAACAATACAAATGGCAATACTTATATATATCATCATTAACACATTATTTCTAATCAGTCTGTTAGTTTTATCCTAGTCTTTCATATTATCTGTTTCATATAAAGTTTTCTTATTTTTAATTTCAAAAATTATGGAAAGTGTACTAGTTTAAAATATTTTTTTAATTTTAAACAACGCTTGAATAGAGGACATCACCCTGCATATTATAAAATTCCCCTGTAATTATTTTATTTATTATTTTGTAATTTATTGCAGCATAACGTTTGACAGGACTTTATATCCAAGAAATAAATATTTCTTTTTGAATGTATTGAGTATGCTGAAAATACTTTTTAAAATATACTGAAAATCTAAGTACTGAATATACTTCTGAATGCACTTTTTTATCAGTATTATTCTAGGTACTGAATATGATTCTGAATATACTAGCTAGCGCTTTTCCCATTGTGAGATGAAATAAAACAAAAGATTATAACCAATACAAATGACAATATTTACATACATCATAAATAATAAATTATTTCCATTCTGTCTTTAGATAGTATGGCTTTTTATTTTCTATTTTCAAAAGCAATGTAAAAAGAACCAGATTAAATTATCTTTCAAAATTTAAAAAATAAAGTATGAATATAACATCCCTCAGCAAATTATAAAATTCCCCTGTAATCCTTTAATTTATTATTTTTGAATTTATTGCAGCAATCCGGATTTTAATTGCAAGAACAGAATATTGAATATACAAGAACAGAAGAAGAAGAATTTTAATACAAGAACAGAATTTGAATACATTGAATATACTGAATATACTTTTCTGAATATGCTGAAAATCTAATTGAAATTAGAATAAATTGAATATACTGTTCTGAATATACTGAAAATCTAATTGAAATTAGAATATACTGAATACACTTTTCTGAATATACTTCTAAATATACTTTTTAATCAGTACTAATCCAAGTACTGAATATAAGTCTAAATACACTTTTTGCTAGCTCAATGAGAGGAAAGATAAAACAAAATTTTATAATTAATACAAATTGCAATATTTTCAGTTTTTTCCCAGTCTTTCATATTATCTCATTCGAATATGTATTATACATTTTTATCTTTTATTACTTTCCTTATATACATAGTATAATGTATAAGGAAAGTATTGTGACGGGATCGAAAATTCGAATTCGAGTTTTCGACAGGAGAGCACGTTTCAAGTATCTCTGATCACGAATCGAACATTTTTGAGGTGATGGCTGTATGTGTGTGTGTGTGGGTCAGTGAGTCTGTGGAGACGATATCTCACGAACGAATGGATCCATTCGAATGAAATTTGGTACAAAAATTACAAACAGTGAATACTGGAAACCTATTGCTTTCAAACACGATCAAATGCTCAGAATTTTGAAAAAAAATTTGAAATTTTGAAAAAATGATCCAAAAAGCAAAACCGTTAATAAAGTTACGCAAATAGATACTTCTTATGTAATTTTTCTCTTGAAAATGATTGAAATAAACTTTAGAACGGAAGCATGAACAGTTCTTGAGATATTGCACATTTTTCAAATAAATTTATCAAAAAATCCATTAAATTAAAAAAAATTATTAAATCTTTAGACACCTGTTCATGTTACATATGTAATATCATGCGATAAATTTGGTGGCATCATTCTCATGGATGTACTTCGTTTCATTCATGAGAAAAGATACTTTGGGTAATACTTTTGTATTTGAACGCCAATAGTCATTTATCTGCTGTAAGAATAAGTTATTTCTCCGTCCATAACTCTTGGCGAGATTTTGGCGACAAATTGGGTGGAATTTCGCCAACTTGGCTATTTTTAAATGTTGCCAAATCACCGAAAATCTCGCCAAATGGATAAAAATGACACAAAATCAAAGAAAATGACGAATAATTGACGAGAATTCAATGTGTTGGAAAGAATATAAGTATCTACTATAAGAATAATCTATTTTTTTACTGTAAAATTAGCAAATTCATTGGATTATATAAGGAAAATCATGTGCTGCCCACATAATATTTTTTCCAAACGCTATGGAAAAAGTACCATTTTAAAGTATCTTTTTAAATTAAAAACAACGTATGAATAGAAAGGCCATCCCCTGTAGATTATAAATTCCCCCGAAATCCTTCAATTTATTATTTTTGAATTTATTGCAACATAACGCTTGACCGGACTTTAATTCCAAGAACTGAATATTTCTATTCTATTTAGTAACGAGATATTGCGTTCCTGCATTCTCACTCATAACAATTACGATCTCATGCATAATGCAGAAGCGGAGATTCTTGTTTAAAATTTGAATTCGAAGGGGACGAGTAACAAATCATGTTCACAGATGCATCCTTAAAAGAAAGGGGAGATTATAATAGGGAGAGAGAAAGAGTGGTAAGTTTGAATATCCAGCTCATTTAAACATGTATTCTCAAAAAGGGGTTACTTTAATTGTGAGATAAGGCATTGTATAATACTATGTCCCTTTACTTGTTATGTACGCTGTATCTTCTGTTTCAGGCTAGCTCAACTACCGGCCTGGCCTCCATGCCAGTTTTTTGAGATCCGTGGAAACAAAAATTAAGCGGGAAGAAAAAAAATCTGATGTGGGCAGCATATGACTTTCCCTGCAGACTCATATTGACGTTCTCTTTATTTCTTCAATAATTCATTAAATTGTGTTTAATTGCACAAAATAACATACATAATTATATTAAATTACACTGGAATTTGCAATTAAATTTACTTTCGTTTTCATTTGGTAACTGGTTTTATTTTCAAATGTGGCGTAGCGAGCATGCGAAAAACTAAAATATCTCAAGAACGGTTAGTGCTAGAGTAATGAAACTGGTCTTATCCTTTTTGTCGTCTAAACTACATATAAAATAAGCATTTAATTGATATGTTTGAGCATATGTAGTCCCTTACCTTTAAATTTAATGTTTTTGCGGGTCATTTCGCAAAAAAAAGCAGACTCTTTCTCCGAAACGTACCAAAATCTAATCAGCACCAACTTAATCTACAAGTGACTTATCTACCAAATTTTGTGACATTTGGTCAATTAGTTTTTCAGCTACAGTGGATACAGAAAATTTTTTCGGGCCATTTCGCAAAAAAAGAGGTTCTTTATCCCGAATAGTACCAAAATCTAATCAGCACCAGAGTCACCCGTAAGGGACTCACTCAGCAATGACTCACCACTTTAGTTTTCATGTAGAATTGTTACAATATCTGCACAGACAGACAGACACACACACATAGAGACACACATACATCCGCCAAGATAAAAATAGTTTTTCGTGTTCTAGAGATTTCAAAACGTGTAGATCCGTCGAAAACTCGTTTCGAGATTTTTGACACGATTTCAATATTTTCCTTATACATTATGTATATTGTCATTGCAAGTAATACGATGTATTGCAAGGAAAGTAAAAATGTTCATTGACATAAGCGCGAACTGTATATCCTGATGATTCTTAAATACTAGTGAACGTCTGAGAACAAAGTACTCCGTTTTCCAACAGTATAAGAATACTGAATAACGTATGAAAATATTTCAAAATAAATTTTATTTAACGGCTTGGCTGTGTGTCCAAACTGCTTTTATTAATGAGAACCCTGAAAAGTGAATCTTATTTAGAGGCTTGGCTGTATATCAAAATTGTATTTATTGTAAAAATTGTCTAAATCTAATCTAATTTAGCAGATGGAATGAGCCATTTTCAGCATGAAATTATATTTAAAAGACATGTATATTTACTTGGTAACAAAATTTGCAGATGTTTCATTGTAAAGTTGCAAATATAATGGTTTTATTCCCGAAATAAAATAAGCATTTATTTTTAAATCAAAGACAGATTTTTCAAAAAATATATACACAAATCAACCTTTCTAATAATTTGATAAAGTAAAAATGAAATATCTGAGCAAAATAAAATTTAAAATAAATAAAATGATACTCTCTTTTGTAAATAACGTTCAAAAACCGAATTCAGAGACAAACAATGTAGGTAGCATACGTACAGATATAAAAATTAAATACCGAATAAACCCTGCATGTGTTTTGAATTAAATATGATTTTCCTCTCACATCCGAATTTGAATATTTTGACACTGATACCATTGTATTAAGGGACAAAAGCGATGCCCGGGAAATTTTCAAACAGTGTCATCTAAAGAATTCTTTGAAACAAAAAATAACAAAAAAGGAAGTATAACAAAAAAGGTAATGTTAAAGAACTTTGATAACCCTGGTTATATATAAAGTAGGATAAAGCTGAAAAGCAAAAAGTTATTTGCGCGTAAAAACAGGTAATGTATTACATTTTACAAATATCAATTATCTGATTTTTACAGGTAAAACTGTTATTCTTTTATAATTACTGATTCTTATTGCAAATTTGTGGCAACATTCGTTTCTGCGAAATGGATAATAGTGGTGAAAAACGTTAAATGAATATTTATTTTTTTAAATGGACTTTTTGTATTAAATTTTTAATCTTAATTAAAGT
The DNA here is from genome assembly GCA_951213105.1 of Amaurobius ferox. NCBI lineage: Eukaryota > Metazoa > Arthropoda > Arachnida > Araneae > Amaurobiidae > Amaurobius > Amaurobius ferox. Next base: position 93,962,714 of record OX578138.1, on the reverse strand, counting down.
GGTAATGTTGTAACATTTGTACATCGTAATCGTGGCCTCAAAACCCACCAATACTTCTTTGTACGAGTTCGTTAACATAATCATTGATTCAAAACACTACACATTAAAATCCACATTTTAACTTTTAAAATAAATTATCTAATACCATGCGACACCAGGTATTTTTAATCTTATTCCAAAGTTCAAAAATTGACCTAACATATATGAAGACTAGTACATACCTCTATATTTCGTTTCTGTAGCTCAATATGACTATCATCTGTTCCGATTTTTTTCGGACATTTGGAGTCAGACTTCGTCTTTTTCTATAACATTATCAACACCCAAATAAAAAACTACTCTCTCTGCATAACACTGCTTGAAATCACGACTCTATCTCTTCAACTCTTAAATAATATTCTTATTATTCGTTGACTTTCCTCCTTGTAGTCGCATTATTTTGCCTAGGGTTTAGATACGCCCTCATTCCTCTCATTGGATTTCCCCTCAGTGCGAAGTCCCATCTTTGCGATATTGCCTCTTTCAGTTTCCAATGAGGTATTGTTTACGTCTTGGACCTACTTTGCCCCAACCACACCTGCAATTTGTGTAACGTGTATTTATTGGGGTCATGACTTTCCGGAACAAAACTGTCATAAACCGGTGACTAGATGCCTGCACTTCAAAATTTGTATTTGTATCATGTTCAAATATTGGCAGCATTCGTTGAAAGGCATTTCTTCCTCTACGGTTATCAAGAGGTTTTTCAAACACATCACAAAACTTCATTCGAAAAACATAATATTCTGAACCTATTTAGTGATGAGGAAAAGTTTCTGCATTCTAACATCTCATTCTGATCCCACGCATAATGGAGAAACGCTGTACTATGTCAAAGCATTTAAACATGTTTTACCTAAACTTTAAAAAATAATGTTTTTAAAACAAATGGAAAATAGACGAAGGAAAAATCAGGTTATTTTAAGCATAAACAAACCATCTCAATTCATACAAAGAGCTAACATTTATAAAAAATATTAAAAAGTTCCTTTAGCGGAAATATAATTATCTGAGAGTAATTCGTTTTTGATAACTCATTTGTAGTGAACACCCCTAAGACAGCATTACATGCCTTTAGCTGGAGACGTAATTAGCTCAAAACCATGATGCTCGTCTATCACTCTTTGATTCCGGGATTGATTCCGGTACTGCCATGTTGAGTATTTTTCAGTGCAAGATACATTGGTGACCTCAGATTTTAAAGAGCTCCTTTGCTCTAATAATTCCAAATAATCAAATTTCTGAAAATCATATATGCATTGTAAAACTAGAATTCCTGGACTCACTATGAGATGGCGCTAGATATACAGTTAAACGAAGGATTAAATCGTCCTTCTCCAAGCACGTGCCCGTTGTCACTATATGTTACTCACCGCGCTGTATTAAAAATTATTCAGATGGAATTTAAATTTACGTAAATAACACCCTTTTCTCCTTTTTTAACACTTTACAACAAAGTTGAAAAGTGTTTATGACTTTGTTCATTCATTCTGTCTGCCTGCCTGTCTGTCTGTCTGTCTGTCTGTCTGTCCGTTAGCACGATAACTGCCGTAAAAATGACTTAATCAAAATGAAATTTTAGTATGTTGTTCAGACGGTCTGTAGGACTTATGGGAATATAAATGAATAATATCACACAATTAGTTTTGAATTGAACCCGGGTTGAAAAAATGAAATATATTGAGCCCTATGGGACCTAATTTTTCAAACATTTTTTAAGCGGATTTAAAATTCACAAATTGCTTCGAAAATTTTAGGTAATATTCAAATTGTTCCATAAAATATATAAAAAAAATTCAGCGAAATATATTCAGTAGTTTTTAAAATAAAAATGAAAATAATAATAACACCTCTTATATGAAGCGATCACGTGACCATGATATGAAAAGATCACATGACCCACTTCAAAATGATATATGGCCTTGTCTCAAAATTGTGATTTTTAAAGTTCTTTTTAATTCATATTTAGTATTGTATCCGCCCTAAAACCACTTTATTTTTGCTTGAATTCTGTTCATCTACATACTGAAACAACTCAATTGCAATATATTTGAGTTTAAATGCGCATCCAAATTTGCTTATTTCTACAACGAAGCATCTTTTTCACCTATGTAAAATGTAAACAGCAAAATATCTAGAATGAGTTCTATTAGAATTGCTGTATTTCATTAACACAAAATAATTTAGTTCATGGAGTCTGTATAGCTGATATGAATGAAATATTCATTGATTTTACAAAGAGAAGGACGATTTTTTTCGATGAAGTTTTACGCATAGAGTTTAATTACTTGTAGCTCCATGGTCTTAATTTTTAAATAAAATAAATTATTATAGTATTGTGATGAATGACATGAATGGGAAATTATTTATGAATGAAATACTGCTTTTATAGAAAGAGCCAGGCGCTTTATTTTTTCTATGACGTCATTTGAATGAATTTCAGTTGTTTTCGATGAAGTTTTTAAATATAATAAATTATCGTAGTATTATGATAATTCTAAAATTATTACCGAGGAATGTATCACATTTTAGAGATGTTTAAACCAGGCAATTTATATTTCAATGCCGTCATTTGAATGACGTTCATTTTTTTCGATAAAGATTTAAGTTTTCAAATATAACAACTTAATGTAGTATTGTGATAAGTTTTAAAATATTACCGAGGAATGTGTTGTATTTTAGACATGTTCAAATATAATTGCATTGAAGTTGGAAAGTGTTTCATAATCAATGCTTTAAGCATGATTGATCTTTCTTGTTATTACAGTCATAGTGTCAATATATCCCTTTTGTTGCTATTTTATTTTTAATATAGAAAATATATATATATATATATATATATATATATATATATATATATATAAAATTTCCGACAAAAAATAAATTAAAAACTGATTCTAATTAAGAACTTTCGAAATAAATTATTTCATACAATATTAAAAATTGTTTAAAAAGTGCCTGCTTGTAGTTGAACGAGCATCATCAGAAAGGAGATACAATATACAAGATCAGTTAAGCATATATTTAGTGCTATTAAAACATTCCTCTCTTTAGAACTTGCGAAAACATTCCATTTTTTAAAGATTTTCATAAAGTTTGGAGAACTTAATACTGAAAAAATAGCCATTTTAAAATTTCATTTACGTTCTTTAAAATAAAGTACATATACTCACTTTACCAAAACCCCCCATTTTCCTTTTCAAAATTACAAAACCCAATGATAAAAAAAAAAACAGAAAATCCTTTCAGAAAAACAGTTTGGAAAGAGTATTACATTCTATTTTCAAATTAATTAAAAAAAAATAAAAGTGGAAAATTGTCCTGAAAAACATAACGGAAAACATAGACTGTAGAATTGCTACAGAAAGTTCGATCCAGCGTTGCCTTGTTTAATGTAATGATGTCAAATCATGGAAGTGAAGAGAGGAACCTCGAAAGAGGGGACTCACAGAGAATATAAATAAAAGAACAGAAGCAATTGAATATGTAATAAAAGTACTGGCATTTAAAAATACACTACAAGGAGTAATAAGCCGGTCAAAAATGCCGGAAGCCTTCAACAGAGTATGGAAGACGGTCTGCTCAAAATTATTATTACACAACATAATTCTGACTTCCCGGCTGTCCAAACAGTTACCTTACACCTTTCTGGTAGGTTGGACGATCTGGGTCTTAACAACAACAACATAATTCTGTTAACATTATATACTGTCTATATTCAGCGTATGTGAGGGTGCATCAGTGTGTGTGTGCGTTTGTCTCATCATCACGGAAGACTAACTACACCGATTTTCATAAAACAATATGGATAGCAGAGAAATAGCCCCAACTTAAAATTTAGCCCATGTTTCAAGTTTCAAGGTCCAGTGATTATCGAGATATTGATACAGAAAAGATGAACCATGCACAAACATTGGTTGAGAAACTCTTTCCAACTGAAATGCAATTTTAATTACATTTTGAGTTGCTTTAAAAATTCCCATCAACAAAATTAATCTTAAACTTTCATCGAAAAAACACATTGTTAGATGCACAAAATAAACGTTATCCAAATGCAGTGTTAAGAACTCATTATATTCAAATGTTATAAAATCATTAAACGTATAAATTGCGAATTGTTTACGATGCTTTTGAAGTTAATATTAAGTCATAATTATAATATTTCTTTATTATAGAAAATTTATTCCTTGTTTATTTCATGTTAAAGTAGTTTTTCTACATTGTTGTTGCGATAAGTAAAAAAAAAATTACTTTTTGTAGAAGTCACGCACAAAAATGTGGCGAATTAATAGATCTTTGTATATATATAAGTTTAGCATTACTTTATTTGCAATTGCAATTGCTAAACATTGACCGCAATAATCCACCATTATTTCTTAGTACGAGCCAGCTTGCCATAATCTATAAATCGATACATTACTCATTATTATAAACATTTCTAACTTTAGAAATTAACATTTATTAACACAAATTATGAGCATCACTAAAATTACATATAAAGTTACTACACAATTACTCAAGGAGGAGAAGCACTCTTGTGAGACCCATATATTATTTAAATTATTCAAATGTATTAATCCCTCGACCTAACATTACTAAAACAAGAAAGATCAAACATGCTTAAAGCATTGATTATGAAACACTTTCCAACTTCAATGCAATTTTATTTAAAAAAGTCGAAAATGCAATACATTCCTCGGTAATATTTTAAAACTTATCACAATACTACATTGATTTATTATATTTGAAAACTTAAACCTTCATTGAAAAAAATGAACTTCATTCAAATGACGGCATTGAAATATAAATTGACTGGTTTAAATATCTCTAAAATGCAATACATTCCACGGTAATATTTTTAAAACTATCATAATACTATGATAATTTATTATATTTGAAAACCTCATCGAAAACAACTGAAATAAATTCAAATGACGTCATAGAAAAAATAACACGCCTGGATCTCTCTATAAAAGCAGGATTTCATTCATAACTTTCTCCATTTCATTCATCACAATACTATAATAATTTATTTTATTTTAAAATTAAGACCATGGAGCTACAATTCATAAACTTTATGCTTAAAACTTCATCGAAAAAAATCGTCCTTCTGTTTATAAAATCAATTAATATTTCATTCATATCAGCCATGCAGACTCCATGGACTGAATTATTTTGTGTTAAAGAAATACAGTAATTCTAATACAACTCATTCTACATATTTTGCTGTTTACATTTTACATAGGTGAAAAATAGGCTTAGTTGTAGAAGTAATCAAATTTGAATGAGAATTTAAACTCAAATATATTGTCATTGTGTTGTTTTAGTATGTAGATGCACAGAATTTAAGCAAAAATAAAGTAGTTTTAGGACGGATACAACACTCAATATGAATTAAAAAGAACTTTAAAAAATCACGATTTTGAAACAAGATGGATGCCATATATCATTTTGAAGTGGGTCATGTGATCGTTTCATATAAGATGTGTAATTATTATTTTAATTTTTATTTAAAAAACTACTGAATATATTTCCCTGAATTTTTTTTTATATATTTTATGGAACAATTTGACTATTACCTAAAATTTTCGAAGCAATTTGTGAATTTTAAATCCGCTTAAAAAATGTTTGAAAAATTAGGTCCCATAGGGCTCAATGTATTTCATTTTTTCAACCCGGGTTCAATCCAAAACTAATTGGGTGATATTATTCAATTATATACCCATAGGTCCTACAGACCGTCTGAATAACATACTAAAATTTAATTTTGATTAAGTCATTTTTACGGCAGTTATCGTGCTAACGGACAGACAGACAGACAGACAGACAGAATGAACAAAGTTATAAACACTTTTCAACTTTGTTGTAAAGTGTTAAAAAGCACATGCCTTGGTATTTCTGATCTTGGTTTGTTGGGCCGCATTTCCGGGCCTTATGGAATGACACTGCGCACTTTTCACTTTCATTTCACTTCTGCTATTGCTCATTATATTTTTCACTATCGATAAAGATCTTCTCTCTTGTTGATATAATCAGAATCTCATTTTTCAATCATATGCTCTCGGAATCATCTGCTCTATCGTCAATCATATCTTTTTTTTATCTCCAAATGTAAGTAAGCTCACTCGTTAATCTATTCTTGCTAGCATCAGCTTCTTTTGAAGCAGCGCACAAATTCTTCCGTAATGTGTTAGGGAAACGGCATCAACCAACCATCAGCATCTTTTGGCTTCGGGGAGAAACCGCCCTATTACTTACATTAGTTATTCGTCAGCGTGGCGCTACATTGGTTTTCCTGGATATAATAAAATTTGGTTTAACCCTTTCTTCCACATTTTTCTTTTCGATTTTCCGGTCCAAAAGTGACCAATTTTTATTGCTGAAAATTAATACATGTTTCTTGATTTCGAATATACATTTTTTTTTCGTTAGAAAGCAGTATTTTGCTTAAAAACGAGGTTGAAACAACTATATTGCAAATGACTTTCTTGCCTTCATGACCTACCTATGAACCTCTGTCTTTATTACCTCTGAGCAGGGCTCGCTGTTTTTTCTCCCACCCATATTCTCGCTGAGCTTAGATTATCGTCTTCTGATTCACTAGAATCTGAATCCATATAGTAGTCACTCGATAAATCAGAAACTCGGAAATATTAAATTCAAATTTCTCTTCTGAATCACTTTCTGAATCCATCATAAAAAGTTAGTTTGATACTCGAAAATAACTGACAAAAACAAAATGCAGCCACAATTATAAGACAATAGCACTGAAATGATATATGATCACTGTCCCAGTGGAAAATTTCACCGCTAAAATGAAGAGAAAAGCAAAACAAGTAGCGCCATCTATTAGAAATATGCTGAATTATAATAATAATGTGAAACATAATAAGATGTATCTTTGACAACGAAATCACTTTCGTGAAGAAACAATTTCTATCCGTCGTCAGGGAAACAACGGACGCCGGCGTACGAGCAAAAACCCGCTGAACGTGTGGAAGACTACGCCGTGCAATAAAGGGTTACGTCCTGGCCGTAAGAATTGATTATGCCCCAAGTCACTCTTGAAATTTGAGTGACATATATTTAATGGGGTTATAATTTTCTGGACCAAGATTAGTGAAATTGGCGCCATTTGCCTGTGCCTTTTTACTTTCCTTATATACATAATGTATAAGGAAAGTATTGTGACGGGGTCGAAAATTCGAATTCGAGTTTTCGACGGGAGGGCACGTTTCAAGCATCCCTGATCACGAATCGAACATTTTTGAAGTGATGTATGTGTGTGTGTGTGTGTGTGTGTGAAAGTATGTGTGTGTGTGTATCAGTGAGTCTGTGGAGACGATAACAAACGAACGAATGGACCGATGTGAACCAAATTTGGTACAAAAATCACAATCCGTAAACGCTGGAAGCCTATTGTTGTTATACGCAATCGAATGTTCAGAACCCCCCTAAATTTTCGAATGAAATTTTTAAAAAATCGTCAAAAACTCAAAACCACTAATAAAGTTACAAAAATAAACATTTCTTATGTAATTTTTCATTAGAAAACGATTGACATAAATTTTAGAACGCTAACATGAACCGTTCTCGAGATATTGCACATTTTTTAAAAAAATTATCAAAAAGTCATATAAAATAATAAAAAAATACTTCCTATTGAGAAACATATTCAGTTCTCACATGTAATGCCATGCGATAAATTGAGTGACTTCATTCTCGTGGATCTAGCTCGTTCCATTCATGAAAAAAGATACTTTGAGTAATACTTTTGTATTTGAATGCCAATAGTCATTTATCTGCTGTAAGAATAACTTATTTATTCGACCATAACGCTTGGCCAGATTTTGGAGACGAATTTGGCGGGATGTTGCCAACTTGGCGACTTTTTGAAATGCTGCCAAATTAACGAAAATCTCGCCAAGTGGATAAAAATGACGCTAAATCAATGAAAATGACGACTAATTGTCGAAAATTCAATATCTTGGAGAGAATATTAGTATCTACTATAAGAAAAAACCTATTTTTTTTACTGAAAAGTAGTAAATTCATTATATAAGGAAAGTCATGTGTTGCCCTTATCAGATTTTTTTTATTGCAAATACCAAACTTTGTACAATCATCTGCTCACGGAATCATCTGCTCTGTCGTTGATCGTTGATCTCTGTCGTTGATCGTTGTCTTGTCGTTGATCGTTGATGTCTGTCGTTGTCTTGTCACGGAATCATCATCTCTGTCGTTAAAGTTCTGACAATCATATCTTTTTCGATCTCCAAACGTAACTGTCGAAATTGGCGATATTTGTCTGCTCCTTTTCTTTGATAGCAAATACAAATTCGGACAATGGCGCCTACTGGTTTCACAGTTGTATCTCTGACAATCCATTTCATTTTATAAATTATCTGCCTCTCTGAGTCAATAAATATTTCATTTATATAACTTATATTTCAGACTCGAGAGCAACTGATTTTGAGTGAAAAGAAAATCAACAATTCTTATACAACTCGTCTTATGAGCGTTTGACTTGCTTACATCCCGCATGCTATAGTTTAGCGTTCAAATTAAGCTTTGCTGTAGCAATACAAAAATTTTAATGATTCTTTAAAATGAAAAATATTGGAATAACTTTGGGACATAATTTAGATACATAAATAATAAGCAAAATAAAGTAGTTTTATGGCGGATGCAACGTAAGATATAAATTTAAATAGCCGCTGAAAAACCACACAGCAGAAAAGAAAATGGAAGCCATAATGTATTTCGCAATTTATTACGTAAACTTTTCATATAATATGGGTGTTATTATTTTTTCAATTTTGATTTTAAAAACTTCCCAATATATTTTTCTGAATTTTTACTTTCCTTATATACATAATGTATAAGGAAAGTATTGTGACGGGGTCGAAAATTCGAATTCGAGTTTTCGACGGGAGAGCACGTTTCAAGCATCTCTGATCACGAATGAAACATTTTTGAAGATATGTCTGTGTGTGTATGTGTGTGTGTGTGTGTGTGTGTGTGAAAGTATGTGTGTGTGTCAGTGAGCCTGTGGAGACGATAACTGACGAACGAATAGACCGATTCGAACCAAATTTGGTACAAAAATCACAATCCGTAAACACTGGAAGCCTATTGTTTTTATATGGAATCGAATGCTCAGAACCCCCCTAAATTTTCGAATGAAATTTTGAAAAAATCGTCAAAAAATCAAATCCGCTAATAAAGTTACGCAAATAGACATTTCTTATGTAATTTTTCTTTAGGAAACGATTGGCATAAATTTTAGAACGCTAACATGGACCGTTCTCGAGATATTGTACATTTTTCAAAAAAATTATGAAAAAGTCACATAAAAAAAAAAAAATTCCTATTGAGAAACATGTTGACTTTTCATATGTAATACTATGCGATAAATTGAATGACATCATTCTCGTGGATCTAGCTCGTTCCATTCATGAAAAAATATTCTTTGAATAATACTTTTGTATTTGAACGCCAATAGTCATTTATCTGCCGTAAGAATAACTTTTTTCTTAGTGCATAACGCTTGGCGAGATTTTGGCGACGAATTTGGCGGAATGTCGCCATCTTGGCGACTTTTTTGAAATGTTGCCAAATTAATGAAAATCTCGCCAAATGGATAAAAATGATGCTATATCAATGAAAATGACGACTAATTGTAGAAAATTCAATATCTTGGAAAGAATATTAGTATCTACTATAAGAAAAACCTATTTTTTTACTGTAAAAGTAGTAAATTCATTACATTATATAAGGAAAGTCATGTGTTGCCCACATCAGATTTTTTTCTATATATTTTATGTGACAATTTTAATATACTCTAACATTTTCGAAGCAATTTGGGAATTTTAATTCCGCTTAAAAATATTTAAAAAATTAAGTAGTTAGGGTTCAATGTATTTCATTATTTTCAACACTGGTTAAATACGAAAGTAATTGGGTGATATTATTCATTTTCATTCCCAAACAACCCACAGTTCGTCTCAAATATATATTAAAATGCAATTTCGCTCAAGTTCATATTATAAAAATTACCCTGCCAACATTTTTCAATTATATATTTGAAAGAGTTAAAAATAATAACTTCCCATAGAGATAGTATTAGATTCAGACGATATTTTTATCAACAATTTATTAGAAGAAAAATACATCATGTTGCTATGTTGCTTAGCAACGGAATTAAATCCAATGTATTTATTCGAACAGAAGGTTTTATTATGTACTAGCTGCATACCTGTTCTCCGTATGGAATAACATTCTTATGAAACTTAAAATTCAGAATCATGTGCATATGTATTAAGTATTCGAAATGACTTTGTTATTCAAATCATTCTATTACAGTATTTAGATAAATGCTTCTGAAAAGAAGTTTAAAAGCTCTATTCTCGCTATACAAATTTATCTTCATATGCTGATCTGATGAATAAAACATCCTGATCCCGTTTATAAACAAATTTACAAAGACATATGAAATTGAATCAGTATATGCCAAAATGAAAGCGCTAAATTTGTATGGGGAGATTCACCCGTACTACTTATATTCTCATAGATCAGAAGATATACCCGTGTATTAGTATGATATTACCCGTACTACAATATCTTAGTTATAGCTATTTTTTCCAAAATAAAACAGATGAAATGATAAATTAAAAATGTCAATAATCCCTGTATTCCTTAAATTTCAAGTAGTATGACGGCTGATTTATAAAAAAAATCTGATGTGGGCAATACATGACTTTCCTTATATAATGCAATGAATTTACTACTTTTACAAATTAAAAAAATGTAATTCTTATAGTAGATACTTATATTCTTTCAAAGATATTGAATTTCCTTCAATTAGTCGTTATTTTCATTGATTTGGCTTCATTTTTATCCATTTGGCGAGATTTTTGTTAATTTGGCAACAATTAAAAATGTCGCCAAGTTAGCGACATTCCGCCAAATTCGTCGCCAAAATACCGCTAAGCGTTATGGACGGAGAAATAAGTTATTCTTACAGCAGATAAATGACTATTGACATTCAAATATAAAAGTATTATTCAAAGTATCTTTTTTCATGAATGGAACGAGCTAGTTCCACGAAAATGATGTCATCCAATTTATCGCATGGTATTACATATGAAAAGTGAACATGTTTCTCAATAGGATTTTTCTTTTATTTCATATGACTTTTTGATAATTTTTTTTTAAAATGTGCAATATCTCGAGAACGGTTCATGCTAGCGTTTTAAAATTTATGTCAATTGTTTTCTAATAAAAAATTACATAAAAAATATCTATTTGCGCAACTTTTTTAGTGGTTTTGAGTTTTTGACGATTTTTTCAAAATTTGCCTCGAAAATTTAGGGGGGTTTTGAACATTCGATTGCGTATAAAAGCAATAGGCTTCCAGTGTTTACGGATTGTGATTTTTGTACCAAATTTCGTTCGAATCGGTTCATGCGTTCGCCAGTTATCGTCTCCACAGACTCACTGACACACACACACACACACACATACTTTCACACACAGACACACACACACACACACACAAACATCACTTCAAAAATGTTTGATTCGTGATCAGGGATGCTTGAAACGTGCTCTCCTGTCGAAAACTCGAATTCGAATTTTCGACCCCGTCACAATACTTTCCTTATACATTATGTATATAAGGAAAGTTAAAACAGTGCATGTTTCTGTCAACCCCAATCCACGTTCTACGTTCCTGCCACCACTATAGGCTCCGTTTTGCATTTCTCGATGATACAGGTGGTTTCACAATAATAGCTCGCCCTTGAATGCCGTGCTGATGCAATTCCCTCCGTACCGTATGAGTGGAATCTAAGCTCAGGGGTCAACTTTGTCGCAGTGATTGGTCTTCCTTTTGCGGTGACAAACCTCTTTGAACTTCTCTTGTCTCAACCAGTGAGTTTCATTTCCCGATCACAGTTCAGTCTCGCAGATGATTTTTTGCCCCGAACTTTGTATTGCTCACATGACCTTGGTTACGGTATCTCTCTATACCCGCACTAACTTTGCAGCGGCGGTGACCGATGCAACGAAAAGACAGGCGCTTAAAATATACCTTCTTTGGAACTCTGTCAGAGCACTCATTTTGTCCTCAACGTCAACGCAATTGTGTTAGGAAACGCCTACAATTCAATCGAAAGTAAACTTTGGAATATCAGCACACCTGTTTGACAGAAAAATGGGGAATGAAAGGTCCACTTTGCTTTGTTACCAACTTGAACTTATCGGTTATACGTGTGGTGTTTCCATATTTTGGAGAACCCCTCTATACGTATATATATAAAGCGAAACGAAACGAAACTTTGGCCTCATTTTTAACGATTTTACAGCAGTGGACAAAAATGTCGTTTAATTTTTTTTTTCGTGGATCGGCCAAATTTTAATAGATTAAATTGTTCTACCGGACTAAGCTGTTAAAAATATTAGTTATGCGTGTTAAACATGCCATCAAAGAACTTGAAATAAACAGACAGACAGACAATCTTCTGTCATGACGAATTCAATAAAATATATTTAAAAATTTTTTAAATAGATTGGCTTCTTTGAATCATAGATTATGTATTTTAATTTATTTCTCATGCCATTGCACAGAAAATCATTTTTTTTTTCCGAATATTTTCGATTTTGACACTTTGACGGATAAATACGTTTTAAAACTTCCTGAACCAAGTTCAATTCTTTTATATCTAAGTAGGCCAATATACAAAGTAAGCTTTTTTGCTGAACATAAACCATTGCTGGAAGATTCATTTCACCATCAAAATGTTTTAAAACAGTGGTCCTGTAGTGCGATCATGGAGCTCATTTCCACCCTACCTTGCACAGCGAGCAGGGGGCAGCAGCCACCTAGTATTGTAAGAAAATTGGAACGCTTTTCAGATGAGTGGATAGATACATGCATTGCACGGACATGAATGAATGAATGAATGACATGAAGGTGGGTGGCTCCAGGAGAGCCCAGAACGTCGACCAGTGGTCTATTGTACTACCCCAAAACGCGAAGGCCCTTAAGAAAAGAGACCAGTCGCCGAACCAAAAATAAGCAGGCACTTGACAGGAATGGCATACAACTACCAGGGTTCAATCACATGTCGACCCATGTGCTCGAACCTGTGGGCGGGGAACAACTCGCATTCACAGAGTATGTGTGCGGCAGTTTCTTCGCTATAGTTGCAGCCCCTGCAATGCGAATCCTTCGTGACACCCATAATATTAAGGTGTCTTTTAAAGGTGCAGTGCCCAGTAAGGAGCCCGACAGCCCTTCTGATGCCAGTTCTACTGAGCTTGAATAATTCCTTCTGACGTATGCTAGGGCAATTGCAGTTAAGTATTTTCGCCTGCCTTTGGCCCTTAGTATTACGCCAGTTCTTGCACTGAAGCTTTCTGAAGATATCATAGACAATTAATTCTTCTAGTGGGGGAATTGGGAACACCCAAAGCCGGCTCGGGACCAACGAAAGGAGTACTTGAGCCTTTTCTAGCCAATTCACCAGCCAACTCCTTTTCTGGAATGTCCGAATGTCCAGGCACCCAGTATAGTATGACTTTGTTGTTGCTAGCAATTTTACAAAGTGCAGTATTGCACTCCCAGACAAAGAAAGACGTCATAGTAGACTTCCCTAAGGCCATAAGAGCAGCTTGACTATCAGAACAGATAAGTATTTGGTTGATCCTGTAATTTCTGTCATAACAAATTCTACAACATATAAGAATGGCAAAACCCTCAGCCTGAAAGACAGTAGCATAACTGCCGTGAGGGTAAGACAGTTTGGTACCATCATCCGGACATCATACACCAGCACCAGTACTGGTACTTAGCTTCGAGCCATCCGTATTGCACGGACATAGACAGCTACACACAGATGCCACGTTACCCTTTTTCTTCTCTAGCAATCCCTGAATATGTATAAACTTTAGTAAACCATAAGGTGTGTAATATTTTTAACAAATTTATAATACTTTCCAAATACTTTATATTACGTATAAGACAAAAAAATAAACTTGCTGCATTATATGGAAATCACCGTCAATATTTAAAGAACAAACACGCAATAACCCACGTAACCAAAAATGCTTATATCGAAATTAAGAAATTAACTTTAATCAGTCATGTGTATAATCATCTTCTAAAACCTCATTTACATGTTATATAATGCTTTTCTTCCCATTTCTCAAAATTAAAAATTAAAACCCATGCCTGTATTCTTATTTAAAATTAAAGTCAATGCATGAATACAACATTACCCGGGAGAATTCAAACTCTCGAGCATTGAAGATATTTATTCTGTTTTGAATTTATCACAAGATAACACATCGCCAAAATTTATTCGAAGAACCAAATATTCTTAATCAATTTAGTAATGAGGTATTGCATTCGAGCACTCTCACTGATAACATTCCCGATCTTATGTATGATACAAAAGCGGATTTCTTGTTTAAAATTTGAAATAGATACCATGAAGCAAATTAGCCTTTACAACTCTATTTTCAAAAGAAACGAAATTATAGACAACACAGAACAAATTATTTTGAAAACATAGTTATTCTAATATGCTATTTCAACTAGATGGTTATTTCAAAATATAAAATAATGTATAATATATATGCAATAAAATATACATTTTGGAGTTGATAGAATTTCTAAATTATTTACCGAAAGAATATATTAGAAGTTAGCTTAAAGACGACATTTTCTTAAGCTGTCGACCATGCTTACTGTACCGACAAAATCCCATAGAGGATTAATCATGGACAGCTCTTGGAGCGTGTTTTTTGGACTTTAAATATATTTCTTAAATATATACTCCCACTGATAACATTTCCGATTTTATGCACGCTACAAAAGCGCAGTTTATTATTTAAAATTTTAAATCGATACCGTGAAGCAAATGAGCTTTTACAGCGTATTTTCAAAAGAAAAAAGATTATAGACAACACAGAGCAAATGATTTCGAGTACATAGTTATTCAGATATGCATCTCCAACTAGACGGTTCTTTCAAAATATAAAATAATATATAATATTATATATGCCATAAAATATACATTTAGGGATTGATAGAATCTCTAGATTATTTTCCGAAGGAATATATTTGAAGTTAGTTTAAAGAGGACATTTACTTGAGCTGCCAACCATGCTTTTTGTACCGGCAAAATCCTATACAGGGTGTACCAAAAAGATTGAAACGAACTTTAATTCTATACCTATTTTGTAGATAAGTGGCCAATGTAAATTGCTAAAATGTTGAAAGTAAGGTAGCAAATAAGACTACGCTAATGAAATAGTCATCCCATTAATTTGCAAAAAGTTGCACTTTTTAAATTTTTGTACCACCCCTTGAGACAAATTTGGTCGATTAGAAAATTTTTGTTTTTAATGCAAGAAAATCATTAAAAAAACCCGCATATCTGTATCTTTAAAATTGAGCGAGTTATATTTAATTGAAAATTGAACATTGTGAATGGGGACCCTATATCAAATTAGAAATATAAATTTGTGACATATCACAAAAAAGATAAAACTGGATGATAATACATGGGAATACCCCAAACGCGTAGTGAGTACCACTGCTTTATATGGTCTCTGTCTGTGTAATGCTTTATTTAGACGCATTTGTGATAAAAAATTTTGACACATACTAACGTATTTTTGATCTAAAGAATTTTCATCGTCAATTTATGATCCCTATTTCTAACACTTCACAACATAGTTGAAAAGTGTTTATGACTTTGTTCAGTCTGTCTGTCTGTCTGTCCGTTAGCACGATAACTGCCGTAAAAATGACTTTATCAAAATGAAATTTTAGTATGTTTTTTAGACGGTCTGTGGGACCTATGGGAATATAACTAAATAATATCACCCAATTAGTTTTTTATTGGACCCGGGTTGAAAATATGAAATACATTGAACCCTATGGGACCTAATTTTTCAAACATTTTTTAAGCAAATTCAAAATTTACAAATTGCTTCGAAATTTTTAGGAAATATTCACATTATCCCATAAAATATATATAAAAAATTTCAGTAAAATATGTTAAGTAGTTTTTTAATTAAAAATTATTTAATATAGGGAAAAAAACAAATTCAATTAAATTCTGACTTTTGGGATATCCTCCAGAAAGAAAAAAGAGATATATTATATAATAAATATATTTCCAAGAGTTTAGTCTATTCAGGGGGGACCGTAAAAGCGATGCGCAACGCGACACCTGTTTTCGGAATCTGCGCATGACGTCATCATCGAGTCAAAATTTCTCGATTGCTTGCTGCTCTTCCCGCCGTTTCGTTGTTTATATTGACCTTGGATTTACATATTGTTTTGCATCGTTTGATTTCTTTTACACATTCAAGTGTAGCTATTTTGCTTTTATTTAGTACTTTATAATTTCATTAACATCATGCCGAATTGTGCAGTTACTACATGTAAGAACACAAATCGCAACACAAAAGGTATGGGAATTATTTTTCATAGTTCCCCTAAAGATGAATCTATGCGAAAAAAATGGTACATTAAGTGCCGAAGATTAGATAAAGTGAATTTTTCAAATGCATGTGTATGTTCCGAGCATTTTGTGGAGGAGGACTATGCTAGAGATTTAAGAGCTGAACTTTTACAATTAGCCCCGTCAAGAAGATTGAACCTCACTTCTGTTCCATTTCTGAAATTGAATACTTCTAGTCCAAGACCAAGCACTCCAACAAATAATAGGTGATTCTTTAAGTAAAAATTTCGAAGAAAATTGTATTGTAAACACGAAATCGGAAAGAAGAACGAGATGTGTATCCAGAGAAGTGAGGAAACGTACTCTTTCTACAATTACTAGCATATCACAAAAAAAAAATCTGATGCGGGCAACACATGACTTTCCTCATATAACGTAATGAATTTACTACTTTTACAGTAAAAAAATACGTTTTTCTTATAGTAAATACTAATATTCGTTCTAAGATATTGAATTTTCGACAATTAGTCGTCATTTTCATTGATTTAGCGTCATTTTTATCCATTTGGCGAGATTTTCGTTAGTTTGGCAACATTTTAAAAAGTCGCCAAAATCTCGCCAAGCGTTATGGATGAAAAAATATGTTATTCTTACAGCAGATAAATGACTATTGGCGTTCAAATACAAAAGTATTACTCAAAGTATCTTTTTTCATGAAAGGAACGAGCTAGATCCACGAAAATGATGTCACCCAATTTATCGCATGGTATTACATATGCAAAGTGAACATGTTTCTCAATAGGAAATATTTTTTTTTATTTTATATGACTTTTTGATTTTTTTTTCTTTTTTTTTTTTTTTTTGAAAAATGTGCAATATCTCGTTTATGTTAGCGTTTTAAAATGTATGTCAAATTATTTTTAAATTTATGTCAATGAAAAATTACATAAGAAATGTCTCTTTGCGTAATTTTATTAGTGGTTTTGCTTTTTTGACGATTTTTTCAAAATTTCATTTGAAAATTTAGAGGGGTTCTGAACATTCGATTGCGTATAAAAACAATAGGCTTCCAGTGTTTACAGATTGTGATTTTTGTACCAAACTTGGTTCGAATCAGTCCATTCGTTCGTCAGTTATCGTCTCCACAGACTCACTGACACACACACACACACACACAGACAGCACTTCAAAAATGTTTGATTCGTGATCAGGGATGCTTGAAACGTGCTCTCCCGTCGAAAACTCGAATTCGAATTTTCGACCCCGTCACAATACTTTCCTTATCCATTATGTATATAAGGAAAGTAAAAAGAAATACGACAAAGAAACATCGACTGAATGTGAAGGGACAAGCGGCTACATGTAAATAGAGAAATTTGGTGGTGAATTTCAGAGCCTGAAATTAATAAAATATTTAGTATTGAAATTCTCATGGAATTTTTTTTTTAATTGAAGGAAAAGAACAACACTGAAACAATGTAGTAGGCCAATTAATTGTGAGGTTTGAAAGCAATTTTGTTATGTTTTGAGAAATATTGAAAACTGATTGTTTTTTCAAAAAATCATATATATATATTTTTTTTTTGGAGGGGGGGTCCAATTGTTTGTTAGCAAACCTAAGTTTTAAGGCAAACGTATTTGCCTTTGGCGAATTTATTGGCTGAACCGATAATTAATAAAACCTTCGCCACTGATTCGTAGTCTATATTCCATTGATAATTTTTGCGGCAATATTGGACTACAAACAATTTATTTTAAGTAAAAGAAGCGATAGGGGCTCAAATAACGGGCCCAAGTTTGGTGGAGGTGATGAAATTTCAAATAGAGATTTTAATTTTGTCAAAATATTTTGGAAGAGACGTGTGATAAGAAGTTGGGATATTTAAAATACGCGATTCTTCGGCTTCGCCGTTGCGGCTTGGCTCTGACTTACTCGATGGTGACGTCACGATCAGTAGCCAATGACAGCGAGCGCATCGCTAAAATCAACCTATTTTAGGATATAGTAACCTTGAATCTATTTGTATATGAGAGAGGTTCCCCACTTTAATATAAATTTGGTAGATAACAATTTTTCATTTTTTTTTAAATTTTATATAACTCTTCATGATATACTTATTTGATGGCATTTTTAATGCACTTTCCTACGTCCAGAGAGTTAACATTTGGTACTCAACTTAAATTTGTTAAACATTTTATTCTACAAAAAATTGGTGGATCTTTAAATATAGATCATACATTTTTTTCGAAACGGCCTGCAAATGATCTCCGTTCACTTCTATAAATCATTGCTGTAATATTGTTAAAAATTCTGATGTGGGCAGCACATGTCTTTCTCTGCAGACTCATATTCACGTTCCCCTTATTTCTTTAATAATAATTTAAGTTTATCTGCACAAAATATCAGCCATAAGTATTTTATATGACATTGAATTTGCACGTTAAACTTAAATTTGGTTCTCATTTGATAGCTGGACTTATTGTCAAAGGTGGCGTAGCGAAAACGCGAAAAAACTAGAATATCTCAAGAGCGGCTAGTCCTAGAGTAATGGGGTTAGTCTTATTCTTTTTGTTGTCAAAAATCACGTATAAAATAGGAATTTAATTGATATAATTGAGCACACGTAGTCTTTTATTTTTATATTTAACGAATTTTGCGGGCCATTTCGCAAAAATAGCCCGTTCCTTTTTCCCGAATTGTGCTAGAATAACCTACAAGTGATTTATATACCAAATTTTCCATTAGTTTTTAGCTAGAGTGAATAAAGGCAATTTCTGCCGACCATTTCGCAAAGAAGGCAGATTCTTTTATTACGAATCGTACTATAATCTAATGACTATCAGGATTTCCCACAAAAAACATACCCACCAAATTTTATGAAATTCAGTCCATTAGTTTTTCAATTAGAGTGGATGTAATATCCTCACAGACACACAGAAACATACACAGATACACCCTTACAAACACATACGTCTTCCTAAAAATTGTTTTTCGTGTTTTAGAAGTCCCAAAACGTGTAGATCCTTTGAAAATTCGAGTTCTTATCTTCGGCACGATTCCAATACTTTGAGTACACACACACACACACACGCACACACATATATTGTCTGTGTATCTGTGTATTATCTGTGTATCTAAGTTCCGTGCCTATGCAATTACAATAGTTGTGATTTTAAATGATCCCTAAACTTTTATTATTTCTTCAACGAAGCCTAATTTTAACATATGCAGAATGCAAATATCTCAAGCGATTGTAAGGTGAGTTACATAGGAATTGCTGAATTTTTTCACACTAAATTATTTAGCTCTGGAGTCTGGAATGCAAGTTATATGACTGAAATATTCATTGATTTTGCATAGAGAATCAGATGATTTATATTTCGATAGAGTTTTAAATTTTTAAGTATAATAAATTACTGTAGTACTGTGATAATGTAAAAGATATCACCACTGAATGTATCACATTTTAGAAATTTTTAAATGAAATTGCATTTCAGTTGGAAAGTGTTTCATAATCAATGCTTATGCATGATTGAACGTTCTTGTTACTAATGAAACAGCGTATCACATGTTGCCGAAAAGTGGTATAAGTAAATGTTTTCCTTTATCATAATTCAGTTGATTTTAAAGATACAGATATGAGGGTTTTTTAATGATCTTGTTGCATTAAAAATAAAACTTTTCTATTTTGTAAAATTTGTCTAGGGGGGGGGGAGGATAAAAATTTAAAAAGTGTAACTTTCTGAAAAATAATGGAGGACTATTTCACTAACGTACTTTTATTTCCTATCTTACTTTCAACATTTTCGCAAATTACATTGCCCACTTATCTTCAACAGGCAAAATATTAAAGCGCTTTATGGAACACCTTGTAGATGATTAATTATGGACTGCTCTTGGAGAGTGTTCTTGGACTTTAAAAAGAAGGTGATTGAAAAAGGCCAAACTTTACGAAGTGGTAGCAAATACCAAACCAAGCATTTTTTGTCACGGTTTATCGGAATGAAACGTAAAGCCGCTATTGGCCGCTTAATGGTGAAACCAATGAGGTGAAGTGAAAATACAAGAATGACTTAGAAGTTATAAATGACCTTTAAGAAACAATAATTACAGTAATGGCTCAAAAGAGCGGCCGCCAGCCTGAATTAACTTCTCACAGCCACGATGTGGGGATTGGCGAACTCTCGAACAAACTAGGCATGTAAACGCACTTCAGCCGAAATTCTTCTTCAGATTTACGGGCAGTGTCATAGACGAGATTCTTGAGATATCCCCACAGAAAGAAGTTAAGACACGACAAATAGGAATAAAGCCAGAAAATGAAAACCAGAATGACGCTTTTAAGTTTGCGGAGGGGCTGTTTCCAAACGAATGCCCTGTAACGCCTTTACGTTTCATTTCCGCCCCTAGAAACTACAACGAAAAATGCTTGATTTGGTGTGTGCCACCACGTAGTAAAGTTTGGCGCATCTTTTTTTAATCACCCTGTATAATGCTTAAATATGAATGTTCTAGAAGTTTAAACCTTACAAACGATAGTGAAATCACATAAATTCACTATCAATTGTTCTGATTTATCACTGTTCTGATTCAACGCCCACATGTCTGAATCAGCATCACAGGTTAAGGAGGTATTAACTAGCATTTTATAGTTAAGGAATTCGGTTGTACAGAGACTAAATCTGAGATGAATGCGTTGATGGTTATAATTTAAATATGTTGTCGAATTATAATTTTACTGGAAGACTTGAATACGTTATAGTAAATAGTGGAGAAATGAACGCCATTCTTTAAATAAATTTGTAAAAATTTATCTAAAGTATTTGACTTTAGAGAAATAATATTATCCATGAAATTTAAATAAAAGACAATTAAAACACGGCGATTCTTAAGAAGGCACAGAAATTTCTGTATCATATATTTCTTTATTCGAAAGTGGTGCTGTATGGATCCATGCTATATTTTTTATGTCAAGTTAAAAGAATTAGAGATTAAATTTTCAGTACAAAGCACGTATTCGTCCAGTATTTTCGATTGATCAATTCTCAATTCACCCTATTTAATTGGTTTAAGACAAATATATATCTACTACAGTGTATACTCTTCTGGTTCTTACATTTGTTCCTAATTTGGGTGCTTTATCGATTTTATTCATATTTTTTCACTGGCGAAAGTTATCTAACGTATTATCGAAACAGACGTACACCTCCTTGTTATTCAATCTGTGATTTAATGCGTAGTGTATATAATTTATATTATTTTAAAAATTATTTATAAACAATCAGTTATAATACCAGGTTAGATAAAATACTGATTTTTAAAGTTGTTCAGATATTAATATTTCTCCATCCTGTAAACATTTTCGCAAACTTCTTCTTCGACCCAAATCGTCCGACCTACTCTAAGGTGTTGTCGTTGAGACCCAGACCGTCCGACCTACCAGAAAGGTGTAAGGTAACCGTTTGGACGACCGGGAAGTGCCACCCAATTTAGACCGGAACCCAGTGAAGGAGGCATCCACAGGGACCGTACCCTCCTTCCCCTACCACCAACTTCTCGGAAGGACTTGCGGACCCACATGTTTAACGTGATCGCACTCCGCATGAACACGGCGGCAGTTGTGACAGCGTGCAAATCCAGCGCGCAAACCACCGGGCTATAGCGCCCGAAATGTGCCAACAGCACGCGGTGTTTCCAGGTGGTCACCCACCCAAGTACTGCCAACAGCCCTACCGTGCTGAAAATACCGGTTCTTGTTAGATCACCGAAGTCAAGCAGCTTCTGGCGCGGTTAGTACTTGGGTGGGTGACCACCTGGGAACACCGCGTGCTGTTGGCACATTTCGGGTGCGGTAGCCTGGTGGTTTGCGCGCTGGATTTGCACGCTGCCACAACTGCCGCCGTGCTCATGCGGAGCACAATCACGTTAAACATGTGGGTCCGTAAGTCCTTCCGAGAGGTTGGTGGTTGGAGAAGGAGGGTACGGTCCCTGTGGATGCCTTCCCCACTGGGTTCCGGTCTAAAATGGGTGGCACTTCCCGGCCGTCCAAACAGTTACCTTACACCTTTCTGGTAGGTCGGACGGTCTGGGTCTCAATAATCCACCCAAGTACTAACCGCACCCAATGCTGCTTGTCTTCGGTGATCTAACGAGAACCGATGTTTTCAGCACGATAAGGCCGTTGGCTCCTAATCTAAGGTGTAAAGTATCTGTTGGGACGGCGGGAAAATGCCACCCAATTTAGACCGGAACGAAGTGGGAGCGGCATTCATAGGGACTGTACCCTCCTTCCCCTACCTTCACTCTCTCTGAAGCACTCACGGATTCACGGATTTAACGTGCCCGTGGTCCGGGTGAACACGGGGACAGTTTGAGCAGAGCCGATATTCGAACTCAGTTCGTCCGAGTTCCACACTCGCGCGCTAACCACTGGGCTGTCCCACCCCTTCGGGGATCCGCCTCTTGTTTGCTGATTTTCATTAAACCCCAAAGCTCGCCTCATGAGTTCTTTCATCACGCTCCCTGATCGCCACTTCATAAGCGCAGACATCTTCGCACCATTCCTAAACAAGACGGTCTACAAGCAGCTCCAGAACGTTTTTTGGTTGTCACTCCTATTGCAATAATGTTGTTTTTCTTTGGCGGAATTTAAAATAATGCATGGAACCAAATGTGGAATGCATTAATAACGAGGTAAATATTTAATTCACGATTTAGCTGATAGTGCATCGTACGCAATTTAAAATATAAAATATTGAATTATTTCCAGTAAACACGCAGTGGACCTGTTAAAAGTTCTAACAATACTCTTTGTTTAAAGTAATCAACAATAAGACATTTAATTGTTGAATACAATAATAATTAGAACTTAACCATAATTGTTCCTGGCAGTAATAGTTGCGAAAAGCTCGGTTTGTAACAATTAACAATGACATTGTCCCCAGCCACCTTTGTGACTTTCCTTTCAACAACAGATTACAGAGAATTTGGAAAACGGCTATAGCAATTGAATTTTTGCCCGTACTGGCAAAAAAACATTTATTGAATAATATGAAATTAACTAAATTCGTATTTAAGTAAATAATATTTAATTAATGTAATACTAAATCAAAATGCTAAACCCGGTTTGCGCATCTTCGACTGTATAACAGTCTATATATATATAGTTTCAGAACTGTATGCTTATCTGTCTCTTAGTAATGCACTGCTAAAAATTTGTAACATTTTTTACTTTCTCATGCATGGTATTCAGAAAGTGGCGTTTTCACGAAAAATTTTTGCTTTCGAGATGTTGATGCCGGTATATATTTTAACATCGCCAGAACACGTTTTGACTATTTTTGGAGTGATGTCCATTTTTGTTGCACTATAGCTGCAACAAATATTAATCGATTTTTGCGAAGCGTTATATAGGGCTTTATTATCTAAAAATCTTAAACTAGATAGAATTTTTTTTTCGAGTGAAAATTTCGAAATTGATTCAAAATTCTATATATATTTAACATGGCATAATTTGGCATAATCATGCATAAAAGAGGATCATGAGACTTAATAGTTTCAAACATTGTTGTCAGAAACAGATGCGATACACTTTTTGTGCCCTTGACGTCATTGGACCTCCCTCGGAGGGGGGTAGGGTAGTTAACTCCTCCGCGGTTACATTGCCAAGTTTGGTATGAATCAAATACTATAATTTGAAAAAAGAAACCGCACAAGCTACTTAGAAATGTATAATGCTATGAGAGAGAAGAGTTAAGCCACAATCCATTTTTAATATAAGAGTTTATTTTCAGTTCATCAGTTCCACAGTTCTTTTTCAATATAATAATTTTTAATATATTGAAACGTAATTGAGTGTATTCATTCCTCTGAGGATTTCATGTTTCCAATTATTGTATTAATTTCGGTACGCAAAAAATACTAATCTGCTATAAAAGTATTAAAATGCTTTATTATTTCAACAGTATTGAAAATAAGCAGTATTAGAAATAAAATAAAAATATAAACAAACGAAGTAGAATATGTTTATTATTTTACTGACTACTCTGGACAGAAAAGTAAGCTTAGATATGTTAATATGGGTATTAGTGCTAAACATGAGAGTTATTACCAAAACTCTGGAAGATTTTTTAACATCAAATTTATTTAACAGGAAAAAAGGAGGAAAAATATTTCGTTTATCAAATATTAAGTACTTTCATGTGAATGAAAATAGTAGAATCAGAATTTAAACTTTGGGAAATATGAAAACTTATGCAATTTGAAATTAAAGTTGTTTTTATTACAGAAAAAGGAAAAAATTAAAGCACTCACAATATAATGCCAAAAACACTCCCATGTTGGCGACAGATTAGTAACACCGATAAATTTAATTCGTTTTTTTCATTTTTAATACTATATACTTCTAAATAATATTTGCATTTATAGCGTAGTTTAAACTAGTATAAATAAATAAATAATTTGGCATCACGTCTGATGTCATAATAGCAAAAAATTAAGCACACTTCCACAACAGAAGGTCTTTATTTTACTTCCTATAAGACGTTCAAAAATTTAAAAAAAAAGAGCCGAGCCAGAGCGCTTTCGAGTATAAGTATGCTCTTCATCAGTAGATACACGGAAATAAAATTTGAATCATTCATATATAGACCAGATATAGCGACAAAATTTGCATAAATACAATTTACAAAATAATCTACGTTTAGGCAAGGATAAACCGAAAATTATAAAACAATTTTTTTAGAGTTTCAAAAATTCCAACAATAAAAGAACAGCATATTGAATTACAATTTAATTACAGAAATCGAAGAAAGGGGGGGGAGGCAACCAAGCATAATCCCAAAGATGAAGATATCAAAGAAAAATTTGCAGAGACTTGAATTCCATGGAGGCGAGAATGTGTCGCCAAGCGTAACTCAAATTCATAACAGGGTCAGCATTACAAACGGACTCGCGGTAGATATAAATAAAAAGGGATTCAAAAGGATAATATCACGAGGGATATTGCAACGCATCAAAATGAAAATTTTTTCAAAAAGAGGCTGAAAATTATCTTTATCCAACCCCCCCCCCCCTCTCTTTGGTGCCATTTTGTGGATGATATATTTATTGTTTGGAATAGTGATTTAGAAGATCTTTCCTTTCTTTTGTCTAAAGTTAATGATTTTTACCCTACTATCAATTTTACTGTCGAACATGAAACTAATGGTTCTTTGCCTTTTCTTGATGTACTGGTACCCGTTCTGCTATTGGTTTTCAAACCTCGGTTTTCCGTAAACCTTCTTTTACTAATTCTTGTATTCCTGCTAATTCTTACCATCCTCTGTTCTCTAAAAAAGCTTCTTTTTATGCTTATTTTAATCGCGCTTTTAATGTTTGGTTATCTATCTCTGCTTTAAGTGATGAAATTAATTTTATTTTTGGCCTTGGCCGTGAGGCTGCCTACTCCTTTGAGTTTATTTATAAGGTTTTCTACCAAGTTCGCCTTACTTCCCGACCGTCCAAACAGTTACCTTACACCTTTCTGGTAGGTCGGACGGTCTGGGTTTCAACAACAACAACAACCAAGTTCGCCGTAAATATACACTTTTTGATACTAAACTTATTGCCTTAAAAGATCGTTTGACTTATATAGGTCAAGTTTTCCATACAATCCTCGGATTTTCCGTCCCTTTATTCATTTTTGTTCTGAGTTTGGTTTCAGACCTGCACATTCTAATATTTCTTCTTTATTTAACCGTATTCGGTCTGCTAAACTGGGTGATAAGGATGACTTTAAAAGCTTTGTTAGGGTGTATGTTGTTCCCCTGTTGTCCATCGATGGTAATTTTAAATTTTATATTGGAAGTACTAAACGCACTATTGGCATCCGTTTAACAGAACATGCTCGGGATGTCAGAGATAGTAAACTTTCTACGGCTCTTGCTCAATTTGTTGTTAAAGATAATTTTCAGTCTCTTTTTGAAAAAACTTTCCTTTTGATACGTTGTAATAACCCTCGTGATATTCTCCTTTTTGAATCCCTTTTTACTTATATCTACCGCGAGTCCGTTTGTAATTTTGACCCTGTTATGAATTTGAGTTACTCTTGGCGACTTATTCTCGACTCCATGCAATTCAAGTCTCTGCAAAGTTATCTTTGACATCTTCATCTTTGGGATTATGCTTGGTTGCCCCCCCCCCCTTTTTCGATTCCTGTAATTAAATTGTAATTTAATATGCTGCTCTTTTATTGTTGGAATTTTTGAAACTCTAAAGAAATTGTTATAGTTTTCGGTTTATTCTTGCCTAAACGCAGACTCTTTTGTAAATTGTATTTATGCAAATCTTGTCGCTATATCTGGTCTATATATGATTGATTCAAATTTTATTTCCATGTAGCCACTGATGAAGAGCATACTTATGCTCGAAAGCGCTCTGGCCCTTTTTTTAAAAAAAAATTGTTCGTCTTATAGGAAGTAAAATAAAGACCTTCTGTTGTGGATGTGTGCTTAATTTTTTCTATTAACCCATTAGAGACTGACGTTGCGTTTTCGCAACATTAATTTAAATATTTGTAAATTATTTTCTAAGTAGTGTTTTAAAATATTTTTTGTGTATGTTGTAGAAAAAGCTTCAGTGTTTTTGGAAAAAAATAGATTTTTGTTTCAGTTTGTAAATTTTTAGAGAAATAATTAACTGTATTGAGTCTTTTTTGCAAAATTTTATTTGTTAACTTTGAGTTGCTCTCACATATGGCAGCACAGGTCCTGTTAAATTATTAAGCAATTCTTAATTTCTACAGACGTTAGTTTACGAAATGGCGTCGAATGGTAAGGACATTTTTTTGTTTTTATTATTGTAAATAACAGTTATTTGAAATGTTGCGAAAACGCAACGTCAGTCCTTAACAGTGTATGAATGAACATAAACTGATATTTTATTTGCAATTGGATTTCCTTTTCAGATAAGTCTCTATCTCGAAAATAACAATTTCTAACGTTGAATGAAGCCGTGGACTACCTGCAAAAATTAGATGATGATAATTGAGAATTTTCCTCAGAAGAAGATTGTGAAGATAAAACTGATTTAGTTAAAATCCCACCGGGCTTCGACGTTTTGATAGATGAGGAATGCATTGATGACGACAAATACTAAGATAAATTGCCAATACCGAAAGACATAACAGTTGAGGTTGAAATTTCTTCATCTAAAAAACATAATAAAACATCCAACTCATCTAAGAAAAATAAAGGAGAAATTTCTTGGTCAAAGTATTCGCCCATATATGCGATGATGCCTGATGACAAGGAATCTACAGAAAATGCAAGAAAGGCTGTAATTATGGAAAAAAGGCACAATCTCGAGCCCATGAATATATTTTAAAGAATCTCTTGGAGCATATCTCTCAAGAATCTGAAATATATGCACATCAGAATAATATTCAAAGTTTTTTCTCTTTCTGTTCCAATGTTGACGCGTTTTATAGACTTTCACCTATGCACTGGATATATATGGCTTCCTCAAGAAAAAGTACACTGGTCAATTGCTGATAATGTCAGTTGCCCATTAGTACATGCAACAATGTCGCGTGCGATATAAACTAGTATAAAACAGAATTTCCATATGGCAGATAATAGTGCTTTGGATAAAACCGATAAATTGTTAAAGGTTCGGCCATATATAAATACCTTAAATGCCAATTTTATGAAATATGGTGTTTTATCAACACATCTTTATATCGATGAAAAATGATACCATACTATGGTCGACATTTTTGTAAAATGTTTATGAAGGGAAAGTCCGTTCATTTCGGGTACAAAGTTTGATGCTTATGTTCATCAGAAAATGCCCTATAATACCGGTGCCCCATAATACATACTGGTGTCCCATAATACCGGAAAATGCCCCATAATACCCGTGAATAAAATGAAAAGGGAAAAACGTGGAACATTGGAATCCGCCTTTGATAAGAAACATAACATTGCAGTAGTTTGTTGAAAGAATAATGCTGTCGTCTCAATAGCTACTAACTGGGATATTATTGAACCACCAGCAATGGCCAAAAGGTACTCAAGAAAAGAAAAAAAAATCTATATCCATAAAGCAACCCAAACTCATCGGAAATTACAACAAACATATGGGTGACGTGGACCTAATTGATGATTTTATAGCTATGTATAGAGTGCAAATAAAGGACAAGAAATGATGGTGGCTGATTTTCACAAACTTTATTGACGTCGCTAAAGCAAATTCATTTAAACTCTATAATATTGCTATAGAGCCAAAACTTTATCGTTTAGGTTTTCAACGAAGTGTTGCTTTGTCATTACTAAAAACAAAAGATGAAGCTTCTCAAGATATGCAACCTTCATCTTCATTCACCCACTGGTCGGCCATCTGTATTTCAGAATTTAGCTTTGAACGAAACCAGAAAAGATCCTACAAATCATATTATTGAAATAAATCAGACAAACAAAAGAAAAAGATGCAAACATTGTAGCAGTTAGACAGTAACTGTTTGTAAAAAATGTAATGTGCCTCCGCATATTAAATGCTTCAAAAATTTTCATGTATTCACAAAGTAATCGCATTGTACTGACGTTGCGTTTTCACAACATTTTGTATTTCATTAACCAATAAATATTTTTT
The DNA here is from genome assembly GCA_951213105.1 of Amaurobius ferox. NCBI lineage: Eukaryota > Metazoa > Arthropoda > Arachnida > Araneae > Amaurobiidae > Amaurobius > Amaurobius ferox. The sequence goes on along the minus strand of OX578138.1, from coordinate 93,933,563 downwards.
TCATTAGACACTTTTTTTCTGTTAATTGGTCACTAATATATGTAAAAACTTACTTTAGTTCATTTTCGTCCAGTGAAAGATAGTGCGGTCCTTAATGGGTTAAACTACTATGTTTTCTCATAGGAAGCACCACTTTCGATGTTCAGAGATGTATGTTTCCCAATAAGAAACAATGCCTAGAAAATTTTAAATTTCGAATAATTTGAACTCTAATTATATTAATTGCACAAATTGTTATAGTTTTTATATATTGCACCCAGGCATAATTATGAGCAGTCTTTCTTTCAGGCATACATCCCAGGAGCGAAGTCCCCACGGAGACGATTATTCACACCCTTCCCAGAGGAGATATTTTATGTTAACATAGTTTATATTTATGTGACAGTATTTAGATATATTTATACAGGGCAAATATAAACTACCCCCCCCCTGAAAGTTTCATTCGCACTCCCCGACCAAAAAGTCTTGAAAGAAATACTAATTATGAGTAAGTGCATTTGTCGCTGGTTCATCGTATACACATTTCATAACCGCACACACACAGCTGAGCTTATGTCCGAAAATATTCGAAAGGTGTTCTGGAGGTCTTATACCGCACATTTTAGTCTAAATATTTAACTTTAAACTTTTTAGTCAAACAATACTTTTGTCTATAAAATAGTATCATATCTTTCTATATTATAAACAGCACATTTTAAGCTATAATTATTCTGCTGCTGACAAAAACCCTTTTAAAATTTTCTCTCAGGATGTTAATCTCGACAGGAGTTAATTCCATACTATAACTATGGCATCAAATTATCTGGAATTTTGCATCATAGTTTAGAATACTGTGACACGTGTCTTATCTTAATTCTGTTACAATCGGATAAAGATTTCTATTTTTATATAATGTTGAAGTGGAAATTCTATTTTCCCTACTTTGAAAGTGAAAATTTTGCTTTTCTTTATTGACCTTCAAAATTCTAAACTTCTATTATTAAGAATGCTGTTGCCATTCGACAAGAAGTTGTTACATTTAAATGATTTAAACAATTTACAATTATGTTATTTTCCAGGGTTTTAATATCTTAGAGATTCAAAATGCATTTAATTGTAAATTTGATTATAAATTTGTTGCTCGGGTGAGAAAGTTTGCAGAGCAAGATCCAGCGTTTGGAGATCGTCAACGAACAAGGAATGGTACACCAACGGCCGTGTTATGCCTGCTTAGCAGATGGGTTAAAGGAGCTCGATTTGTGAAATCCAGTAGTTTAGTGAGCTGCAGCGGACGTGGAGCGGAGTCTCCGAACTCCGAGAGTTGGTGAACGTCAGCAATCTATCAGCATGGAGTCGAGCGTTTGTTAACAACGGCTACTATCCGGGAGGGGTGAAAGAGTTTGCAAAGTGAGTTCCTTGGGTTGGTCAGCGTCAGTGAACAAGAGAACAAGCCCTAATGGGTGTATAATGCTTGATTTCCATGTGTAACGAAAGTGATCGCGTAACTACCTCCGGAAGTTTTTGAATACAGAAAAAATGGGGCGGAGTCCCCCAGCTCCAGGTGTTAGAGATCGTCAACTGGAAGTAGGAATAACGAGGCAAGAGGTCAGTCGTGTGCGACGGCTGATTGAACGAGTTCATGAAGCAATCTCTGGGGGTTGGTGATGGAAAGCAGACACTCAACGTATTGCTGTTGAGACCCAGACAGTCCGACCTACCAAAAAGGTGTAAGGTAACCGTTTGGACGGCCGGGAAGTGCCTCCTAATTTTGACCGGAACCCAGTGGGAGAGGCATCCACAGGGACGGTACCCTCCTTCCCCTACCACCAACCTCTCGGAAGGACTTACGGACCCACATGTTTAATGTGATCGTACTCCGCATGAACACGGCGGCAGTTGTGGCAGCATGCAAATCCAGCGCGCAAACCACCGGGCTGCCGCGCCCGACACTCAACGCGTGTATTACGACTGCATAATGGCACGAAATATCTGGCAAAGCACACCCAGCCAGACGTCGTGAAGTCTATCGACTCACGAAACGTGTTAACTGTGTTGTCAAGCGTTAACAAGCAGACGACGGAGCCCCCTTTCATATAATGAATTTGCTATTTTCAACATTTTTCATCCAATCCGAAGAACAAGAAATGAGTTGGCTGTACGTGTACTACAACCATGAGCAGTAGTTGCATCTATCATTTATTAAAGAGCTTCTTCATATCACGTGTGGCCATTACCGATGGATGCTCAACAGCGTATTGCGTAATCCTAAAATAACACTTGCGGCAACGGTCATTTTTATATAAAATCTAAATTAAACTACTAGAAAATGAGAGCATCATAAAAAAATTGACCTATAATATGAAAATATAAAGTAATATTATCAAAGAATCGCAAATATTTCAGCGAAATGTCAAAATACATCACTTTTGCTTGCAAAAATCACATTAATATGTTTAGAAGTTGTAGTCGCAGGCCACAATCAATGAGAGTTACCTAACAATGCTATGAACTCCTTCCCCCATTTATTAATTAATTTCTTCTAAATTCTATTTCCGGAAACACGATTTAAAAATTCCATTTCATTCTATTATATTCGGCAAAGCGTAATTTTGTTTTCGATTTAAAATTATATTTATAATTTTATTCTAAATTAATAAGCCGCCGAATGTTTGGCCTGACCTTTAGGAAAAATTCTGTCTCTGTCGGTATCCAAAGGAGTTATAATACACTTTTTTCGCATCTGACTTTGAACCCGGATATAATTTTTATATTGTAATATATTGAAGCTATATTCTATGACTTCACGCGTGAGTGCACTTCTACTAATGCTTATGAAAATCGATTTTTGAAAAATTAATCGCTTATGAAAAAAGTTATTAATTTCAGTTGGCGATGAAATTCTGAAGTTGTGGATCGCTTACTACCCTCGCGGCGAAAACGAAATTCTTTGTTCTTAAAATATTTACCACGTGATATAGAAACTTTGAGAAAGTGTATAGATTATTCACTGACTTCCAAAAGTTATGCATATAATGCAAATTTTCATTTTCCGAAAGCTTATTTGAATTTGAATGGCTGAAAATCGCTGCTGATATAGATGGCAGTATGAAGATTGTGTATGTTTCAGCCAATCACGATTGACTGTCCGGATATATGATAATTAGGCAGGCGTTGGAGACGCCAGCATTCTGGAAGGATTGAGGAGTTGCGTTTAAATTCTGATACGAAGTGTTTATAACTTTTGTAGGATTATTGTTTATAATATCCGTGTTCCAATGGCTGAAAGAAGACGAATGACAAATAGTGAGGGTTGGCGTGCTGTCAGACATATTAAAACACTACATTCAATCAAAGATGTCACTATTTTCATTGGCGTTTATAATTCGATAAATTCTCGATTATGGAAGCAATTCCAAACAAGTCAAATAATTGTCCGGAAACCTGTGCCCGGTCGTCCAAGGGGTACCACCCCCTCTAATGATCGGTATATTGCTATAATAGCCAAGCGGAATCGATGAGCAATCTCCACAACTGTTGCATCCATGGTTGCAGCTGCACTTGGTAGAACAATATCTGCCAGTAATTGTGCCGCGAAAGCTCCACGTGAAGGGACTGTACGCTCGAGTACCACGTTTTTATGTTCCACTAACCGTCCAAGTCAGAGGGGCAAGTTTAAAGTGGTGACGTCAACATGTCAATTGGACTGTCTCAGATTGGTGCAACGTCCTGTTCACGGACTAGTCCAGATTTGGACCTGTATTCAGATGATGAGCGTGTAAGAGTCTGGAGAGAACGAGGCACACGCAATCAGGTCAAGAACATCATCCAACATTACGCATTCAGAGGTGGCAGCGTCATGGTGTGGGCTGGAATTTCATTGGGATATCCCACAGAGCTGCACATCTTTAAAGGCGGTTCTGTGACAACTGCGCGGTATCGGGATGAAGTCCTAGACAACATGGCGAGACTACGCTGCAGCAGTTGGTCCTGATCTCTTCCTTATGGACGATAATACCTGTCACCATCGAGATAATATCCTTGACGAATATCACGAATGTGAGATTATTTCTCGTATGGAGTGGCCGGCGTATTTCCCCGACTTTTTTTTTGTAATGGAAACCAAATATTTTATTACGAATACAATTAATTACAAATTAATTAGTTTTTTACCAGCCATAAATGTACATTCAAATGTGTTCAGAGTAGTAAAAAGAGAAAAAGAAATTTTACCATGCTAATCCATGTAAACTTTAGGATTTTTTTTTTTACGGATCTCCACGCTCAATTCAAGAAATATTTCAGGGACTTTAGTTCTTCTCTAGTACCTACCGTTTAAACTCAATTCCAGCTGAAACTAGCCAGAACAAAAGTTGAGGTTCCTTTGTAAGTAAGAAGCATTAAGCAAAAGGTGTTGTTGAGACCCAGACCGTCCGACCTACCAGAAAGGTGTAAGGTAACCGTTTGGACGGCCAGGAAGTTAAGTAAAAGGTGTAGTAATAAGTAAAATGAAATAAAGTAAATCTGTAAAAATAAGCAAAATTATAAGAAATATATAAAACAGTAATAAACAAGAAAAATCAATCATGCATAAAGCATTGATTATGAAACACTTCGAACTAAAATAAAACGTTATTTAAACATTTCCAAAATGTAATACGTTCAGCGGTGATATTTTTTAAATTATCACAGTACTACATTAAATTAACTACATTAAAACTTGAAAATTTAAAACTTTATCGAAATATAAATAGTCTACTTCTCCATGTAAAATGAATGGATATTTCATTCATATCACTTATATTCCTGAGACAAAAGCTAAATAATTGGGGAAAAAAATCAGCTATTCTTATACAACTCATCTTACAATTGATTGCTTTGTTTACATTCTGCATGCTATAGAAATTAGGCTTCGTTGCTGGAATAATCACAGTTTAGTGATCATTCATGACATGTTTTGCTTCTTTTTTCTTTACATTCTACGTGATAATTTGAATATTTCCTAAAATTTTCGAAACCATTTGTGAATTTTAACTACTTTTTTAAAAATGTGTGAAAAATTATGTCCCATAGGGTTCAAAGCAATTCATGTTTTCAACCCGGAATAAATTCAAAACTAATTGGGTGATATTATTCTTTTACATTCCCATATGTCCCATAGACCGCCTTAACAACGTATTAAAATTTCTTTTTGATAAAGTCACTTATACAGCAGTTATCGTGATAACGGATAGACAGACAGACAGACAGGCAGACAGAATGAACAAAGTCATAAACATTTTAAACTATGTTGAAAGTGTTAAAAATGAGTAAAACAAGTAGAATTATCTAGTAGTATACAAAATTTGTAATTTTAAACAAAACATGCTTGATGAAGTTAAGAATACAAATAAATTCAATTTATTTTGAATTTTCGATAAATCTCTTCGTACGAATCAACATACAGGTAAAGCTGAAGAGAAAAGTTTATTATTGCTTTTTAAAGTATATTCTCCTATAATGATTCATTCTCCTATAATGATAATGAGCAAAACATATTTTTCGCTTTATAAATATTTATTTTTCAATACATATACACAAGAGGATTCATAAAATAATTTTAAATAATGATAAACAATAATGTAAAACTTAATACAAACTCGTTTCGAAGTTTAAAATATTTCCTATACTTATCTCAGCTACTGTAAATAAATTAGAAAATAATTTAATGCTGAAATACAAGTATAAAATCACGAAGCATCTGGGGAAATTTTTGGAAATTTTGGAGGCGCATTTAACCAAAAACATACATAACTTGAAAAAGAGATTTAAAAATGTTGCATTAGTAGCATTTAAAGTACCTTCATTAGCATGAAAAAAGAATATTCTTGGGGATTAGTTGGTTGGGAATAGAGGTTATTCGAAAAACATCTCGATGGATTTGTCTAAAAATTTGAATTTAAGAGGAAAATATTTATTTTTGATAACCACTAAAATTTTAATTTCTAATTATTATAAAGTATTATGGTTTGTAGAAAAAAAGGTTATCAAGCATTACATTTGCTTATGAAGTTTATAATAAATATCAGATTATATTAAATATAGAAAATGCGTTTTCGCACGTTCTCATTTATCCCTACCACTAACTTCATCTAATAAATTTCTCCGAAAATGATTTAGATAATATTTAATTGATAGAATATATTAGATATTGCGGTTCAAAAAACTGAACGTAACTTCAAGTTAGATTCTAGACTTATTGAATTATTTATAATTGATATGGTCGTACATCGAATATCGTAAAACATGGCCATAATATCATATAGTCGTGAAACACATTGCGTTGTGCAGCTAATAAAATCCACCATTTTATCTTCAGTGCGAGTTCCTGTGATAGAATATTTATTAACAAATGCTATGATTAACTGCACCATTTTTACTTTTAAAAACATTATTTATTATGAACATTCTCTTAATTATTAAATTAATTAAAACAATGTGTCATATATTATTTAGCGGAGGAGATTGGACATGTGAGTCCAGGTACATTTCATTTATTAAAATGATCTATGACCTGCTACAATAATTAATGCGCACATACCTTCAAATTTTCTTGCAAATTTGACATACCGCTCGTACATTGGTTCTATTTCATCTCTCGTACACTGTCTGGTAGTATACTTGCATCAATATATATTGTACTGGTACTAACTCAAGGTGCTGTGTCCTACTCGTACTGAAGTCGATCATATCGTGCTGCGAAACAGCAATGGGGATCTGACCCACCTCTCGGTTTTCAGGTTTAATTCCCCACCACTGGGAGTCGTCTACCGTGACAAGGCTGAGGTCCAGGAGAAGGCGTGATGGAAAAATCCTGTCAGAAGGCCAAGTATGGACTCAACGCCAAGAATTATCTTAGTGTCCGAGATACCTACTAACTGCACACACCCCACCCCAGGGAGCAGCCGATGAAAAACAGAACACTCAGGGGATCTCAAGGGAACTTCCCTTAATTAAGGAAGCCTGAGCAAAAACGCCCCAACTCCTTAGGAGTGCAGGGGCACACAATACGGCAGGAAACGATAGATGTCGATTGCAGTGACTATGTCGAATGACCAAAAAAGGGAAGCCTGATTGCTTGCAATAAAAGTGGAAGTTAGTATTTTTGCAGAGAATTTCGATTTTCTACCCCTCGGTAGTCATGCAGAGCCAGCATACAACTTAAGAAGGCGCTGTAGTAGCCTGGGCCTTTACCTGTACTGCCAGGTTAACTTAACCTAAAGAAGGAGAAAGAAAATTAAATACTAAGAGGGCTGGGCAGAAGAGAAAAACAGCGTACCAAACGGAGCATTAAGTGCTAGTTGCACTAGAGAGCAGCAGGAGGGCAAATGCCAAGGAGGGTGGCGCACAGACACCAGCAGGATGAAAACCCTGGGCGGAAAAGAAACCCAAGGACGGGGTCCCTCTTGCTGAAGCGTGACACAAGAATGCGAGCATTTCGTCCCAGGAGGAGTGAGCACGGAGACCATAACTACTAAAGGCCAGGGAGGAAGTGACAAAGCACTGGGAGGGAGGGCATTAGCCAATCTAATTTAACACTAGAGCAAGAAAAAGCAAATTTCGTCATCATTTCCTATTATTTGGGAATATCACCCGAAAGAAACTTCAGAATAGTTTGAGGTGGAGACCACAATGAAACCGAAGGGAGGCAAAAGAAGCAGGAAAAAGTTAAAGCTCCCTAAAAACTAAACCTGAGCCATGACGACACTGCAGACAGAGCAGGGGAGAAGCGGAACGAAGAAGCAAATTAAAAGAAGATCATATCGTACTGGTACCAACTCAAAGTGTTGTACTCCTACTCGCATTGAAGTCGATCTCTATAGTATTACATCTGGTACTCATCTCATCTGTAGTTGAAGTGTTTATCTCAGGACATTTCGTTGAAGTATCTATGGAATCTGACGTTCGAGTGCTTAAATCTGGGGATTTAGTTGAAAAATCTCCCTGTCGCCGAAGTGTGTATGGAATCTATAGAACCTTTCAGTTGCAGCCTCCTTTTGCTTGAGGTCTGATACGCCTCTTCGGCTACCATCAGTCGACCTCAGGGTTTGCGATCAGGCATATTCCATATTGGTTAATATTTTTAACCAATCTCGTGGCTTCACTTTAGTCTCGTCTTTATATGGTCTATTGACCTCTAGGGTCAGTGCGCTGTAAAACTGGCGTCATTCAGTCTGATGCTATTGTCAAACATTATAGACCTAATAAATAATGAACATAAAACTGACTCACGTATTTCTGGTCTCACATATCTCTTCTGGCGACACAAATAAACAAAAAAAGAAGAAACACCAATAAAGTTCGTGTCACTGCCAACTCTATATTTGGCATTTTGCCTTGGTGAAAATTTATCATAGTTCTGCTGTAATTTATAAAGTCTTGCTGTGCACACAAAAGTTTATACACATATAACACTATATATTTATATACATATATATATATATATATATATATATATATATATATATATATATATATATATATATATATATATAAGTTATATGTACTCATCAACATTATATCAGGTCGAGCTTTCAAATGAAGCAAAATTTAAGTTTTGACTAAATAATGAAATGTTATGTATACGCACATTCACGCGCCTAATATTACACACTAATATACAGTTACTGATACCTTTAGCAGTTAGCAAGTTTTTTACAAATTACACAACATTTTTATTTCCATGTTATATTATTTTTGCACAATTAGTTTTTCATTCATTTAATAAATTTTTATCATTGAAGTTTTTTTATAAAATCATCATATTTGTTTAGTCTTTAACATCACAGTACAAAACAATTAAAAAGTTTTATTTAATTCATACACCTTTTAAATACTTTTAAACACTTCAATCGCATTCACATATGCTCTCTCTGACAGTGTCCCTTTAAAGCCGAAGTATACACAAACCGAAACGTACACAAACACTCTTCACCGTGACTGCTTGATCGGACCAGCTGACTGAACGATCATTAACCGATCGATCGATCGGTTAATGAAAAGACTGGTACATAACCTCTTTTTCGCGGGAGCCCTGACCTCTTTCTATTCGATTTTGTTTTAACTCGTTTAATTACTAATCGAAGATTATACGAGATAAAGAGCTTCTCAAATCCGGAAGGGGATGCCGGGACAGTTTTGAGGATGCTTTGCCGTAATTGCTCGTGGCCTGAAAAGTTGACTGTTTTCCTCCGCAAAGACTCTGGTTTCGCGTACAGTACAACTATTTTCTACAATTCAACATGTCATAAATGCTGAATTAATATATTTCAAAACATTTTATACTTCCTATTATGGTTATTATTATGTTTTTATTTTGACTACATTTTCTATTGTTGCATGATACACCTGCTCTTGTAACACTTATTGCATTTTTTAACATATGGTCTCCTTCATTTCTTTTTAAACTCAAATTTTAACCTATTTAAAAGAATTTTTATATTATAATCCCTAATTTAAATGTTATTTAGTGGGGTGCCTATAGCTAATTTGCACTAAATATCGAAATTAACCTTAGGTGCCTTACTTTCCACTCAAATTTTAACCTGCAACATTATTTAACCCTTTTATAACAATGTATCAACTATTTTAAATCATTTTAATGAAATTATATGATACTATTTTAAATTTTATTTAAACTCTCAATTCCTTAGTGATAATGTCTCTTATTATCATTTCTCATTTCAATATTTCATATATTTTTTAAGCAATTGCTTATTATTTGCAAATTATATGACATACTAAATTTTACAATCATTCTATTGTGATAATATCGTGCAATTTTTTAAATGACCTCCGATCTTAACATATTTCAGTTTAAATTTTGAATTTCAACTACTTCCTATTTTATTAAATTTCTTCATTCGTACTTGCATACTTTTAAAATTTTTAAATTTTTTAAACAATATTTGAAATTTAACTTTTGTATATTTTTCTTTTACTCTTTCCTTAACACTTCTCTAATTTTGAAATTAAAAGAAAAATCGGAAATTTATTTTTCGTTAATTTTTTAAACTTATTTTAAATTAATTCCTTGCATTATTTTACTTATTTTAGAAATGTATTTACCTTACATCATTGAATTTAAAACCTCACCTTATTGCAACTTTTTGCTAATTGATTTATTTAAGTTTTCAAATTACGCTAACGAGTTGTGTAGTCACTCTCCTGTATCTCATTTATTTACAACCAGTTGGCTTATCGTAGAGTTGAGTTGTGCTACGTGACTGGTTCCTTCACCTTTCAACGTAGAGTCACACTTCGTAAACAAACTTCGTGACATGAATTTATTTATTTACCTATATAATTGTTTGAATATCTTACGATTTTGAAACTTTTTATTTTTTTAATAACGAATTTATTTACTCAATCTTACCTACAACATTTATAAGAGTTATATTTTATTTATTTTTTATTTTTTTAGTTTTTTAATAACTTTCAATAATTGAGATTTTACGACAACTCTCATAGCGTGCGGTTGAATCTTATCACTCTTACCTAACATATTATATTGTATTTATTATTTAGACATTTTAGTAACTGCGGCTAACATACATTTTAGTAACTGCGGCTAACATACATTTTAGCCGTTACAGTTTATCAATACATATTATTATTTATTTATGAACTTATTATATCTTGCTACTCATGACATCTATTACATACATATTATTTTTATTTATTTACATAACCTTCCTCAAATCTATTCAGATATTTATTTATTCAATAACTTTTTCATATTTACATCTATCTGAGCCATTTTATATGATATTACTACAAAAAAATAAATTGTACGCTTATTATTGTGTTTATACGTTTGCTCAGTTGATATCGTGCCTTGACATTGTTGACATTTTTATTTATTTTACCTCAATTGGCATATTCTCACACAGTTTACCTTTACATCAAATTATTTATTATCCCTTCATATTTATTTATTTTCATTTCATATTTATTTATACTCATTTCATATTTATTTATATATTGAATTCCGTGCGGTTTTCACATTTGAATATTTGCATTTAATTACTATATCATTACTTATTTATACTCCTGATTTTCGTAAGCTTTCGCTGCGTTGTAATATCAACAAAAATACTTTTATTAGCACTCAACAACCTTTCATTAGTTATTTATTTCAAATTATTTCACACTTTCCATGAATTTATTATTTATTCATTTAAACAAAATTTAAACTAAATTTAATTTATTTATCCTTTCACTTTAAGATTAATTTAGTTATTTCATTTGCTTTCATAATTTATATTATGTCAACACTTATTTACTTTAACAAATTTCAATGCGCATTTACATTTTATATTTCAACATTCCTCCAGGAGATATTTCGATTGCTCCATTGCAACGGGCGATTTGCATATATCTTAACTGCTCATATTGCTTAATATTTTAAATTCAAATTCATTTAAAATTTTCAACTATTTATGCAATTTATTTATTTTTTAATGACATGAAATTTGTACCAATAATGTATAATCCTTAACATTATCATTTTCCGCTCATATCTATTTGTTCACCTTATATCATCATGTCTTACAATTTTTAAGCCTCAAGATTCTTCCGAGATTTAACTAAGCCACAATCATATTTTCTGAGAGCAAACGCTACCTTAGAAAATAAGAAGACATTGTGGATTGTACTGCCACTACAATGCCCCCATCGCTTAGCATTCAACACAGCCTCCTCAACTATTAAATTAGGTAACTATTTGATTCTACCCTTCATTTTTGTAGATCATTTGCGTAAGTATTTTTGCTCAATATTCTTAAAACCCATGTAAAACATTTTGTACTCATAATTACTTATATACATATTATTTTGAAAAAAAAAATTGTGCCGTCATTCATTTTTGGAATTTCATACCATTACCAGATCTTTTTTCCTGAAATTCACTTGATTTAATATTTTTATATCTCTCTCAATTTACAGTTCTTCAAATACCAATCATCTTCAGAATTTGAGGTTCTAAACATGTTTGATATCATGAAAAAATTAGAACCTAGGTTTCTTTCATTTTGTTCATGAATTTGCTCACTTTCATTTATATTTTCAAACTGTACTTCATTTAATAACTTTAATTCTTGTATAACATATTCCTTGCACTTGCTTTGGTTTTCATCTACTTCTGAAGCTATTTTTTGAACATCATGAATTTCATTAACATTTTTACTATTATCCATTATTTTATTCTCATTTTCATTTTGCATATTTTTACAATTATTATTTGCATTTTGAATTTATTGAAAATTAACATTTTCATTTTTATTTTTCATAACAGCCATTATGTTATTCTCATTTAAATTTTGAATGTTTTCATTATCACTATTTGCATTTTGAGTTTTTTTGAAAATCAATATTTTTATCTTGCATATTTTACGATCATTAATTTCAAAATCGATTTTGCATATTTTCGATACACGTATCTTTGCTTCTATGCTGAATATTTTTATTCGCATTTTGAACATTTTCAATTTATACACTTTGTACCGTATAATATTTTTTGATTGAATCTCAATTATTTCACCGTTCCCGTTATATTTATCTTCACTTTGTAACTTTTGCGCTATTTGACATTTATTGGCGATGAATTTCCTTTGTTTCGTCGTCTTTGTCATATTTTTCCGTCAATTTTTTTCTCACTTAGAACATTTTGTGCCGTATAACATAGGGTGGCGTGAATTTCAATTAGTTCATCTTCCATGTTATATTTATTTCTAATGATCAAATTATTTTTCTCTCCATGTTTTATTACTCGAAAAGACCTCTGATATCTATCTTGTAGCATATTGGTTTTATTTTCTCTTTCAAAAATACGCTATATTCGATTTGCATTTCTTCGTTAGTAATTATTTTGAAATTTTTAATCACTCTTAATTTCATATTTTTATTTAACGTAATTTTAACCATATTTTGAGTACTTATTACAATATTAATTTTGTTATTTTTAATTACAGTTTTAATTGCGCCAAATGGAAAGATTACTTTTGAGTGTTTTGTGGGGATAAATATCACCTCAAGTACAATATTTTTATGCTTATGATTTTTTATATTTTATATTTGCAAAATGATTACTTCTTCCGCTTGGGAAAATATTGATATCCGAAGAAAATCCGCACCGTCAAAATTTGGAGGTTTTTTAATAGATAATCCGTGGACTATACACATGAAATTACGGTAATAGCTCCATCGAAAATAATTTGTATATACCACTTACCCCGTACAAAGTCTCTTTCATGAATTTTTTGTTACATTTACTGTTATCGATGGTCTTTTATAAGTTTTGTTTGCGTCGTGTGATAGCACACCACATCACAGGGGGGGGGGGGGGGGAATCTGTGTCTCAATTGTTGTAAGGTAAATTACATGAGACGTAAAAATTCGTAAAAATTCGTAAGTACAAACAATTACAAGAAAACACACTATTGCCACTTTCTTCATTAATTGAAAATTGTATAGTTTTGGGCTTGTAATTGATGGGATGATTATTGGCAATTTGAGATTTAAGAATTGTGTACATAACAAGGTGGTGAAAATACTGATTATATATTTTTCTGAATACTGTGCAAAATATAGTTTAACGAAACCTTACAAAAATGCATAACGAATAAAACTTGCAAAAAAAATAGAAGAAGGTATCATTTGACATACATATGTATTATTGATGATGTTAAAAAAATCTATACAAACGTCATATTAAAAAATTCATATAACAAAATAAATTTAGAGAATGTTTTATTCATATCAAAACGACGTATTTTAAATTCTGCATACTTTAAATTCGCATTCCTAACTAAACATTAAAATAATAATAATAAAAATAGTCAGCAAAATATGATATGCTACGCTTGATGCTATAAACGGTTTTATCCACAGTTCCCTGGTTTTTCGTTAGCTGACACCAAAACTGTCAGATATATCTCTCTGCCCTTTTTACTGCAGAACTTTACGTTGATAAATATAAAATCAGCTGCGGCTAAAATATTTTTGCATATGTATGAGCATTTAAAAAATGTCAAAACACTGAGATATTTTTGTCATAACCAAAGTTGTAATGGTTAACCAAATAAAAACGAATATTTTCCAAAAATATTCACTGTTTGTTTAAGTTACTTATGTTATCATTCACAGAAGCGTGTGATATCTAAACCTATTTTTTTTTGCTTTTCACGAAATGGATGAAGAAAAAATGTATGTTTAACATACATCAAGTGGATAGTCAGGGATATCTGAAATCACAATTTTAATTACGCACATCATCTTCCTTTTTGGGAAGTTATTTCAACACAGTGATAATGCTAATTATTCAAAAAGCTCCTCAAAGCTTATACTTCCATTTTCCTATAAAATGTATTTATTAATGAATTTAGGGTCACCTTAATAGAATACCAATACTGACAGCCAATATCGACTCAATGTTGAGCCAATATAAAAATTTGTATATTTTGAATATATTGACAGGCCTTTTATAGCCAATATTGGCATGTTAATATATACCCAATATTTAGCTACTATTAGCTGCCAATATATCCCATATATTGAAAATATTTCCAATGTAACACCAATATTGACTATAAATGGCCTAAATGAAATAAATTTTACATAATATTTATAAATTTTCTTTCCTTTAGCTTAGATGATTTTGTTAAAAAGCCCCCCCTAATCAGGTTTTCGAAATCTGATAATAAAATTACCCAACTCACATTTAATCGTGAAAAAAATCTCAACGTCCTAACAGCCAAATGGAACACATAGAGACCAGGATTTAAACATAAAATTGTTTATTGAATGCATAAATATATACAGTTACTGACTGTTAAACACACTGTGGTGAACAAAGAAAATTAAACACATGATTTAAGAAAAAACCCGCAATAACATACCATTACCTTTCAGAGAGTATGAGTTCTAAACATAATCATTAAATCAAAACACCCACATTAAAATCCACATTTCAACTTCTAAAATAAATATTATTTATTTACACCTCTATCATTGTTAAAAGTAAAATTAGATCAATTTTAACAAACGCTTAAGGAGGATAAACGCATCGTGTGAGACCAGGTATTTTGAATATTATTTCAAAATCAACGGTTGACTTAATATAACGGAAGACTGGCACGTATACATCTTTATTTCGGGTCTGTTGTTCAACATGACTGGATTTTTTGCCCCTTCTTTGTCTGACATTTGATGTCTGACTTCGTTTTTTCTAAAGCATTTTCACTACTCAAAATAGCGACTTGAAACTCATCACTCTCTCTCTTCGTTTTTGGATAATCACTCTGCTTATGAGCAAAACTGCTTAACTTCCATGATAGCTCTTTTTCGCTTCTGGCAATAATTTTTTGATTGTTCATTCCATTATCTCTTTGTTGCCACATCATTTTGCCTGCGGTCCAGATACGCCCTCTTTGTTCTCATTGGTTTCTCCTCTGTGCGATGTCGCATCATTACCTCATTGGTTCCTTTAGTTTTCAATGAATCTTGGTTTAAGTCTTGGCCCTAGGAGATCTTTGTCCCAACCACACCTACAATTCGTGCGAAGTGAATTTATTGGGGTCATGGCTCTCCTGACCAAAAGTGTCATAAAGCAATGCTTAAAAGTCTGCGCCTAGTGTTGTAAAAACTGCATAAGTTTCCTCCTGGCCTCACACAAACAATTATGAACAAATAAATGAAGAGTATTGCACTAGCCCGTTTAAGTTGAAATAATCCAAATAATCATACTGGGCTTGATGATACATGCAAAACTTGCGTTCTCTCGTACTTAAAATATTTCAAAGATTTTTTCACCGTCATCCAAAAAATGCCGTCTTTCGATTTGATTTCTGGTACACCACTTCCGAACTCTATCCTGAGCTTTTCTATGGAGGATTTGTAGACGCATCTTCCAAATCTCATCTCGCTTTGCAAACTTAATCCCTTTGGACCAGCACTTCAACACGTCTCAACCTCATTTTGATCGCAATCCTAGTGTTTGATTCATTGATTCCCTCTTCTAAACCTGATCCAAGAGCATATATTCTGCCTTACTCACAGCTCTTGATTGGTTCATTTTACCGAAAACAGTATAAAAGGTTTGTTAGTGCAAAATAACACATAATTCAAACCCTAAAAGGGAAATTATAATTAAAGATTATAGAAACCTCACACGCTGTAATGCCTACATCTAGCGAATATTAGCAGCAATGTAATATCCAATATTGGTGTTACATCGCAAATATTTCCAATACAACGCCACAATATATAGTGACTTAATATTGAACCAATATTGGTATTCTACTGTGGCAACCGTGGCGACCATTGCAAACCCAGACCGAGGGCCTTGATCCAAGAGTTTGTACGGCATGTATCCTCGGTCGGGGTACCATGGAATGGCATGCAGTCACTGAACGTGACACCTTTATACTTAGTAAAATCTCTGAGTATCAAAAACAGTTTCAAATTAATGGATAAAAACCGCTCATATTATTTTTTTTATATACATAGTATAATGCATAAGGAAAGTATTGTGAAGGGGTTGAAAATTCAATATCGAGTTTTCGACTAGCAATCATATTTCAAGCATCCCTGGACACGAATCAGACGTTTTTGATGTAATATGTGTGTGTATGTGTCTAAGTACGTGTGTGTGTAAGTAAGTGTGTGGGTGTGTATGTATATGTGGGTATGGGTGTGTGCCAATGAGTCTGTGGAGACGATATCTCACGAATAAATAGAGCGATTCGAACAACATTTGGTACAAAAATTATAATCCGTGAATACTGGAAGCCTATCGTTTTTGGACGCAATCAAATATTTAAAACACACCAAAATTGTCGAATAAAATTTTGAAAAATTATCAAAACAATAAACTGTCAATAAAATTACGAGAATAATAATTTCTTATGTAATTTTTTATTAGGAAACGATTGACATAAATTTTAATACACTAGCACGAACCGTTCTCAAAATATTGCGTATTTTTAAATAAATGTATCAAAAAGTCACATAAAATTAATAAAAAGTATTAACTATTGTGAAATATGTTCACTTTTCAAATGTAATATTATGCGATTAATTAACACCAGTCTCAAGGATCTAGCTCGTTCCATTCACGAGAGAAGATACTTTGGCTTAGTACTTGGATGTCATTAGTCATTTATTTGCTATAAGAATGATTTATTTCTCCGTCCATAACTCTTAACGAAACTTTTTCGACGAATTTGGCGAAATATCGTCAAATTCGTTTAACTTTTTTTAGAAGCCTTTTCTTCAAATCACTTCTCAAAACCGGTTGCCGGTTATTTTTCAGCATTTGAATATAAAATAAAAGCATCTAAATAAAATTCAATAAACTTTGCTTACACAGAATGCGTTGAAATGAAACTTACTACATATATGTAATCATTTTTTCGGGCATGGTATCCTGCAATGTATTTACCTACATAGAGTGGTACGCCACAAGTTTTACAAACATATCCAGTTTCGCTGCACTTTCCTTTTGAAGACCATACTCCACATACTCTAGTGCGATATTTTCCCCTCTAGTAACTCTTCTTTTCTAAAATATAGTGACATGAAAACACGAGTATATTCCCGTCCATGAAGCAAAGTGTTTACTGTAGCTCACGGTTGGGGTGAAATAGATTACTTTGGCTCATGACAGTAAAGGTATTGTTGTAATAAAATTATCAACCAGGACCCGGGTTACAAACCTAGCTTCATTTGGTCTGAACTACATAAGCTTTCGCTTCCAAGCATGTAGTCTTAATTGAATTAATAGTCTGGTTTTGCATTGAATAATAATATACAGGGTGGTCCAAAAGTTGGTGGACAGTAAATGAGAACATTTATTTTGAGATTACATGTACATACAATTATATTTACTAACACATTTACTACATTGACAATTAAATTTTATTGTGAACAATAATACAAAAGCCCTTAAATGTTATCAACGCAGGTGCTTAAATTGTTTTCCATCACAATTTACACAGCTTTGATGTCTGCCTCTTACGCTTCGACAAACATTTTTGCATTTGATGTTTGCCTCTTACGCTTTGACAAACATTTTTGCACAAGTCTCTTTGGGTATTAATTTCTTGAAATGCATATCTTATGTAATTTTTCAAATCACCGACACTTCTTGGTTTTCGACTATAAACTTTGTCCTTGAGTACTCCCCAAAAGAAAAAATCCATTGGCGTCAAGGCTGGTGAACGTGCCGGCCAATCAATTGGACCTTTTCGGCTAATCCATTTCTCAGGAAATGTTTCATCAAGATACTCACAGACTACTCTTGAATAATGTAGATTTTCTTCAAACCTATTCCACATACTGTCCTCCTAATTTTGGACCACCCTGTATTTGTTAGAGTTTTCCCAGGTAGAGAATTGTCTTCCATGAAAGAAAGCAACCAGTTTTAACAACCGACTTCCAAAAGACTTTTTGCAGAAACGACAGCTAAAAGACATTTTAAAGTGCAAGTTAAAGTCTGAATTCTTAATTTTACTTCGAAAACTCAAAATCAATTTTTAAAATGTCAGGTAGAAACAAAACCTGTTTTACAAAAAGACATAATGAAATATTTTATTTATGAAGGAAACTCTTAGCAGCAATCATGTATGTTTCAAACTTTTAAATCCAAAACTGAAACGTATTCGTGGACGAAGAAATTTATGAAACTATGTACAACACAGAAGTTAATTTGTGAATACGTTAATACAGGAAGTTACTCTCTTCAACCACCACCAGATGTGTCAAAATATATTTTTGCAAAGAAGTTTTCCCAGAAGAGTTAGGGAATGATTTCATATCTGAACTATTTCTGACAATTTCGAAACAATCGAAACTTTCTAAAATGCAGATTTACGTTTGGTTGTAGCAGACTTATTTCCTACATTTTCATATATTTATGTGGATATAATTTTGTGAATAATTATTTAATATAATTTTAAAATCAGGATCTCATACTTCAGAATCTAAAAATTTAAAGTACTTTCTGTAAACGTTTATTGAAATACAATTTTCAAAAGTGAAATATGTATAGGATTGAAAGTATTTCAGAGCATGATCAAAGTATTTATATATATTTATTGGATAGGAAATTCAGTAACTAAAAGTAATATAATCAAACGATGTTATAAACAGAAACATTATATATGGATATAGCCAAGAAGGTTATAAATGGAACTTATGATCCTGCATCAACCTGCAACGAATGGTGACGATATTTTAATGTGATGAAAAGTTTATATTTTGATTTCACTTGCATTAGTTTGAAATTGTATTATTCCTCATTAGTCAGTCTGTACGAGGCCCAGCGGCCTAATACAGTTATGGAATTCTAAATTATTGGAAACGTGGCCAATTAAGTAAGAGTGTAACTACAATGTTTTATATATGTTTATTATAATATGTTACTTTTATTTTGCAATTTACTATTATTGCACCAACCACATTGTGTTTCATTTTAGAGTATATATTGAACCAGGTTTTAAAAAATATTGGTATTGTGGTTACCTAGAATTGGGTTAATTTTTTAAATATGAATGTAGTGGAATAAATTATTAATCTAATTAAAGTGGTCGTGGATCGTAACATTTGTACATTGCTATCGTGGTCGCAAAACCCACCATTACCTCTTTGCACGAGTCTCTTACTCAAATCATTAAATAAAAACAATGCACATTAAATTCCACAGTTTTAACTTTTAAAATAAATTATCATTTATTCACAACACTATTATTGTTATAAGTAAGATAACATCAATTTTAACAAACGCTTAAGGAGGAGAGAAGCACCATGTGAGACAAGGTATTTTGATTTTTATTCCAAAGATCAAAAGTTGACCTAACATAGATGAAGACTGGTACATATCTTAGTATTTTGGGTCTTTTCCTGACATTTGGAGCCAGACTTCGTATTTTCTTATAACATTTCCACTACTCAAAATGAATAACACTGTTTGAAAATAAGACTCACTCTCGACGACACTGTTTGAAAATACCACTATGTCTCTTCGCTTCTGCGACATTGCTTGAAACTATAATCATTGCCTTTGAAATCACCACTCTCTCTCTGTGAAACTCTCAAACAACAATTACGTAAATTATATTCGTTGACGGTCCGCCTTGCAGCCACATCATTTTGCCTGGGGTTCAGATACACCCTCCTTGCTCCTATTGGATGCTCCTCAGTGCGATGCCGTCTCTTTGCATTATGAGTTCTTTTAGTTTCCAATGAAGCTTGGTTTAATTCTTGGCACTAGTATATTTTGTCGTACCCACACCTGCAATTTGCGTGACGTGTATTTATTGGGGTCATGACTATCCGGTTCAAGACTGTCATGAAACGGTGACTAAAAGTCTGTACATTGGTTCATCGTAAACATCAAAAAGTGCATAAAGTACCTTCTGGTCTCACAGGTATAAAATAAGAGAATTCAAATATCTAATAGAATCATTCAGAAGTTATGCTCCATAAGCATAAATGCTATAAATGGTCCCTAAATATCGTTTACCTCTAAAAGTTCTATATATGTTCGCATTCTGGGTGTTTTACGAAGAATTTTTGAGAGAAATATGAAATAAACGTTTTGTAGTAGAACTTAAGAGAAATATAACAAGAACGTTTAATCACGCATATAGATTATGAAACACTTTCTAACTGAACTGCAATTTTATTTAAACATCTCTAAAATGCGATACATTCAACGGTGATATTCTTAAAATAATCATAGTAGAATAATTTATTTTACTTGGAAACTTAAAACTTCATCAAAAACGGCAATGCTATAAAATCGCTTGTTTTCCTATCTAAGTACAATTAATTGATATTCCATTCATATCATTTACATTCCAGACTCCAGAGCTACATAATTTTGCGTTAAAAAGTTCAGAAATTCTTATACGAGTACTACTCATCTTTCAATCGCTTATTTTGTTTACATTTTGCATACGTTAAAATTAGGCTTTGTTGTAGAAAAAACCAAAGTTTAGCGATCATTTAAAATAAAATATATTGAAATTGTGTAGGCTCAGAACTTATAAACACAAATAATATGCAAAAATAAAGCAGTTTTAGGACGGATACAACATCAAATATAAATGCAAGATCAATTATGCATAAAGTATTGGTTAAACACATTCCAGTAATTTTGTTTAAACATCTCTAAAATACAATACATTTAGAGGCGATATTTTTTAATTATCACAGAACTACAATAATTTATTTTATTTTGAAAATTAGAACCATGGAGGTAAAAGCACTTTCTAACTCATTGCTTAGAACCTCATTCAAACTTTATTTAAATGACGTCATCGAAATATACATCGTCTGGCTCTCTATATAAAATTACTGAATATTTTATTCATAGACTTTCATTCAAGACTCCAGACCTAAATAATTTTGCGTGACAAAAATTCAGTAATTCTTATACAACTGATCTTACAATCTCTTGTTTACATTTTACTTTGATTGAAGTTAGATAAAATATTGATGCCATATTTCATTTTGAGGTGGGTCACGTGATCTCTTCATATATATATATCTGTCATTATTATTTTAATGTTTATTTAAAAAACTATCCAACATATTTTTCTGAAACTGTTTTTTTATATTTTATGGAATAGTTTAAATATTTTCTAAAATTTTCGACGGAATTTGTGAATTTTAACTTTGCCTAAAAAATGTTTGAAAAATTAGGTCCCATGGAGTTCATTGTGTTTCATTTCTTCAGCACGGGTTCAATCCAAAACTAATTGGGTGATATTATTCATTTACATTCCCACATGTCTCACTTACAGTCTCAACAACATACTAAAATATCATTTTGATAAAGTAATTTTTACGGCAATTATCGTGAGAACGGATGGACAAGCAGACAGACAGACAGACAGACAGAACGAACAAAGCCATAAACACTTTTTAACTATGCTGTAAAGTGTTAAAAATGTTATCAGCAAACAAAGGGATATTCAGCTACCCCTCGGAACTGATAATTTTATAAAAATAAGAAATTTATTTTATATACGCCTTTCAATAAAAAAAATATGTCTATTAGTAAATTTTGCTTCATGCTTAATAACAGCGAATAAAATTCAACCCATAACTTTTGATACAAACTCCCTAGGTATTCTAAGTATTGTTATTTGGCATATTTGGCGTCAATTCCAGCAACAAATAAATTGTTCAAAATTAAGTGCCAGTAAATTTTGGTTGGTAGTTTTCTTGTTTGAAATAAATTTGTATGTATCCCCCATATTCGCTGAGGGGAATTCAATATTTACACTTACAGCTCATGTTAATTGGAAGAAATTCTATTATCTATCTATTTAATTATCTCAGTGAATATATTATCATAAGGTAACGGGTACATTTATTTCGCCCTAATTAAACAAGGTGAAAATTTTACTAATTTATATTTCTATTGGGGTGAGGGCATAAAAATAATGTTTGCATTTTTATAAAATTATTATTACTTATGGGCGTGTAAGAATCATAACAAAACCCTTTACAATTTACTTATTTTGCTTCAACTTTTACTTTGCTTGTATGACCAACCGTTGATTTTATATTCCTATACTCTTCACGAAACTCCCAGTATATACATAAATTCTACTCTGAAATCAATCCACAAACATATAGTAATAGAATGAAATAATTGAGAATCGCAGTAACTGGTCTATGATTTCATGCGTATATTTCGCCAAGCTACCGAAACTGCCAAAAATATCTTCCATGTGATGAAATTTTTCCAGAATAAACAGGAAATCCTTTGAAAGTTGAAATATTTCAGACACTTTAAAAAATGTCTAATTTTTTTAAAAACGGTGACTAATGTTTCTTTCCAAGATACTTAGATTTTATGTTTTTCGTTGGGTGGGGAGCAATTGTTTTCTGAAAGGAGCGAATCTATGTAGATATTTTTAACATTTTATAAAGAACCGTGTTGCCTCAACCGGGAATCGAACCATGGGTCTTCGAACTGGACAGCCGAAGTCCTACCGTTGAGCTACTGGGGTGAAATTGCTTTGAAGTGAACTCTGAATTCTTCACCTTCTAATGTCAGATTGGAGTGCAATTGACAATCTGACTGACCACCTCCTGCTATTTTTTCCTCAGGTTAGCCTCCTGGTGGTCATTATCCTCCTAATTTGAAATCAGCGCTCCATATCCGGGCCTACACTAAATCCGTGCTAGTCATACTAGGGCCATTTTCGGACACTAACCTACGGGGTTGATTTATTCGACCACCATTCTAAAGAACCAGGCTGCCCCAGCCAAAAATCGAACCATGGATCTGCCAACTGGCCATCCGACGCTCTACCGCTGAACTACATGGACGAAATTGCCAGCTCTTATGTTTGATGTGGAGTCCACAATTTTCTAAATAATATTTTAAAATTTAAAATATTTGAATACTTAAGTTAAAGGTTTTCAAAATCTATAAAGGTGTAGAAAAAAGGATGCGTCCAAGACAGGGCTTTGTCACAAATGAACACAATGTGTAGCACATAAACAACCGTACAAATTTGTTTGAAATGCTAACAACTTTGGAATACTAACTAATACTCGTACTACTAATACTAATACCAAATACTAGAAATACGCAACATTACGTGTGTAGTTACGCGCTTACGGTATTAAAACCACAAATATGAAGCTATTACCGTAGATACGTAATTGAAAATGCAGTTATTTGTAGTTAGGTTGCGAAACAACAGAATTGTAGTTTTGCACAGTTTTTTTTTGTTGTTGCTGTGCTCCCTATTTATGGGGTCCGTCAAATACAACAGTCCTGGACATAGTTCTAGATTACAAAAGGCCCTTGATGAGATAGTGTATGTTTAGCTTCAGTTCTCGAAGTGAATGAAAAAAATATATTTAAACTCAATGTATGCCGTCTATATTTTATTATCTTAAATATATAGCTGTACATCTAATAGTTTCTATCGTATATATCCGGTCATTATTGTCAGAATTGCACAAGCAATCTTTCTAGCGTATGCGCCTTTGCAAAATCCATGATCCCATACAAAATGAGTGTTTTTTTTGTAGTTTTGGAAACAATATAAAATGAATTATTAAAATTATTTTTAGAACACATGAGTTGCACAATTATTTATAGTGCCATTATTTCTAGTCTAATGATTTTTGGTTTGGCTGTACGATCCAAAGTGTATGATTAACGAGTGGCATTTGGATGCTTCTTAAATCGGAAAAATAAATATATTGCACCACTTTAACTCACAAGAGTTTGGGATGGTCATATTTTGTTATCTCAAAAATGTTTGAAACTTCTGATAATTTAATATTAGGTGTTTGGATACTCTTTTGACCGGTTGAATATATTACACAGCTTTATAAACTCACAAGAGTTCGCGGTGGTCCTATTTTGTTATTTCAAAAATGTTTGAAACTTCTGATAATTTAATATTCGGCATTTGGATACTTTTTTGACCGGTTGAATATATTTCCCCTTTTTATTAACTCGCAGGTGGTTATGCGTCGATCATAATTTGTTATATCAAAATTATGTGCAACTTTAAATAATTTAATATTCTGCATTTGGATACTTTTTGACCGGTTGAATATATTTCCCCACTTTATTAACTCGCAGGTGGTTGTGGCGGTCATATTTTGTTTTTTCAAAATTATTTGCAACTTTTAATAATTTAATATTCTGCATTTGGATACTTTTTGACCGGTTGAATATATTTCCCCACTTTATTAACTCGCAGGTGGTTGTGGCGGTCATATTTTATTATCTCAAAATTATTTGCAACTTTAAATAATCTAATATTCTGCATTTGGATACTTTTTGACCGGTTGAATATATTTCCCCACTTTATTAACTCGCAGGTGGTTATGCGTCGATCATAATTTGCTATATCAAAGTTATTTGCTACTTTAAATAATTTAATATTCTGCATTTGGATACTTTTTGACCGGTTGAATATATTTCCCCACTTTATTATTTCGCAGGTGGTTGTGGCGGTCATATTTTGTTTTCTCAAAATTATTTGCAACTTTTAATAATTTAATATTCGGCATTTGGATACTTTTTGCCCAGTTAAATATATATTTCCCCACTTCATTAACTCGCAGGTGGTTGTGGCGGTCATATTTTATTATCTCAAAATTATTTGAAACTTTTAATAATTTAATATTCGGCATTTGGATACTTTTTGACCGGTTGAATATATTTCCCCACTGTATTAACTCGCAGGTGGTTGTGGCGGTCATATTTTATTATCTCAAAATTATTTGCAACTTTTAATAATTTAATATTCGGCATTTGGATACTTTTTGACCGGTTGAATATATTTCCTCACTTTATTAACTCCCAGGTGGTTGTGGCGGTCATATTTTGTTATTTCAAAATTATTTGCAAATTCTAATAAATTTATATTCGGCATTTTGATACTTTTTGACTGGATAAATATATCTCCCCACTTTATTAACTTGCAGGTGGTTATGGCGGCCATATTTTGTTATCTCAAACTTATTTGCAACTTTTAATAATTTAATATTCGGCATTTGGATACTTCTTGACAGGCTAAATATTGTCACACTTTATTAACTCACAGGAAGTTGTACTGGTTATATTTTGTTATTATAAAATGCTAATAACTTCTGATGGTTTAACATTCTGATGTCTAAAGATTCAACACATTAAAATAAATGTTGTGATTGTTCCAGAATTTATTAGACTAGACCGTGTACAAATTGGACACGTCTCCATTATATTAAATATTGATTCACCCAAAAGAAGGTGATAAAACTCTCTTTGGAAACACTGCTGTTTTATAAGTATCACATACTGTTTATCGGATGCCATGACACCAATTTGCAAATTTGTGTTTGTTGATTGCAGTACTAAATTAAATGTTGAATGCCAAAAATTGTTTTGATTGGTAAAATGTTACATTCCTTCCATAAATATATTTTGGAACCATCTCTTATGTTTAATACCTTGCAAATTTGCTAAATTTTCAAACGCACAATACGATCTATCCCAGTATCAAGGAATCTATATTAAAATCTTTTCATAAGATATGAAACAAAGCTACTTTACTGTGTTCCAATTAAATGTAAATATCAAATTTAAAATAATTTATTGGAGTGTAACTGAACTTGACTTTATCATACCAGAATTCATTTTTTTTTTCAAATTTTGTAAGAGAAAGATTGAAAAATCCATATCGTTGGAGCTTACGTTCAGTGCATTCGAATGAAAGCTTGCAATTTTGTTAATGCCAGGAGGTGATAGTAAAGATTTGCATCGTTATAGTAATATAAAATACTTTTACAAGTAAGCAACAAAAGTAGTAAGCAACATTATTACTCATTATAGATTATTGTGAAGCGTTATTCTCTCTCCTTGCGAGCATTTCGAATGGGAAAATTCCCATGTATATTGGGTGGGACGGTGGTACAAAGCACTAAAAAGTTCAGATATTTTTGGGTTTTTGAAAAAAAAAAAAATTTTTTTCAGAAAAAAAATTATTAACTTTTAATAGGTTAATGGAGTTTGTGTCATCCGAATAAGACCATAAACAATGAAAGTATTGACAATGAAACGTTTAGATATAACGTTTTCAGTCACTTAACCGGACGAGCTGTTGGTTGGTGCAAACAATAAACGCACACTGGCATATAGCACAGATGTTGCAGATCTAAAATTTAACTCTTCTAGTTTTCTACCAAACTTGTTTCACTTAAAGGTTATATGTAATCAAAAGAAAACTACATATTGTGTTGTGTATCGAATAATGCAACACTTTTGCTCATATAACTTCAAAACCCCATGATAATGAGGAGTTTACGTACCCTCTCTGACGACTTACATACCCACTATACAGGTCGTCCAAAAATATTGACCTCGGCTTTTATTCCTTGAATATTGATCTTAGACATATATAATAAATTACAAAGTTGTGTAAAAAACGGTACAGAATTTTATGAAATCGATAAAAAATTTCAGGGGATTAAATTTGAAGAAAAACAAAATTTAAATTTTTATACGACCCTCATACAATAACATTTCCAATGAGTAAAATGTGCCCCATACACTAATAAGATGATATACAAAATATCAGCATTTTATCATAAAAAGTCCCAGAGATATGTTTAAACAAAGTTGGTGAGGGATTAATCACAAATTAAAATGTAAATGTTTACAGCAAGAGTGCAAATGACACAACGCAGAAACGCATTGTAGGCAAATAATATCTGCTTCTTATTTTGATTGGACGTTTGGCATGGATGGAAAATATTTTGAACAAACTTTGTAATCTTTGTGTAAAGTTATTATTTCCACACAGTGTAGATACTTTTGTACCAATAAATAGCAAAATTATTATTTATTTATGTAATCATTGTTTTCTTTCGTAATTTGTGTATGACCCCTGGAACGCGATCATGATTTTTCCCCTCTGCGAACCCATGTCGATGCATCGAAAAGTGGTTTCAGTCAGCATATTTGTCTTTTTATATCTCTGGGACTTTTTATGATAAAATACTGAAATTTTGAACACTACCTTATTGGTGTATGGGGCACATTTTACTCATTGGAAATGTTTTTGTACGGGGACTGTATGCAAATTTAAATTTTGTATTTCTTAAAATTTAATTCTCTTGAAAAAAGTAATCGATTTCAAAAAATTTTGTACCTTTTTTACATAACTTTGTAAATTATTATATATGTCTAAGATCAATATTTAAAGGATAAAAGCCGAGGTCAATGTTTTTGGTATCCCCTATATACTCCCTTTGAATGCCGCTTATCTACAGGGTATATACAGGATTACATTCGAGAAAAGTTTTATTTTACAACTCAGCATTAAAGAAGAGTAGAGTTATTACTATTTATAGAACGAACACTTGATATTCAATCCCAATGAAAACATTCATGTCATCATTAAGGTGCATTATCTTGTATCAGGATTTAATTCCGTCTTATTAAATTTCGAAATATCAAGTCTTCTTTTCATTCTATCCCATGCTTCATTCCTTTTTACTTTCCTTATATACATAATATATAAGGCAAGTATTGTGACGGGGTCGAATTCGAGTTTTCGACGGGAGAGCACGTTTCAAGCATCCCTGATTACGAATCAAACATTTTTGAGGTGATGTCTGTGTGTGTGTGTGTGCGTGTGTGTGAAAGTATGTGTGTGTGTGTGTGTGAAAGTATGTGTGGGTGTGTGTGTGTCAGTGAGTCTGGGGAGACGATAACTGACGAAAACATGGACCCATTCGAACGAAATTTGCTACAAAAATCACAATCCGTGAAAACTGAAAACCTAGTGTTTTTAAACATAATCGAATGTTCAGAACTCCCCTAAATTGTCGAGTAAAATTTTGAAAAAATCATCAAAAAATCAAAACCTCTAATAAAGTTAGGCAAATAGACGTTTCTAGTGTAATTTTTCCTTAGAAAACGATTGACATAAACTTTAGAATGCTAGCATGAACCGTTCTCGAGATATTGCACATTTTTTGAATAAATTTATCAAAAAATCCCATAAATTTAAAAAAATATATTAACTGTAGAGAAACATGCTCACTTTTTGTATGTAATATCATGCGATAAATTGGGTGACATCATTCTCGTGGATCTAGCTCATTCCATTCATGAGAAAAGATACTTTGAGTAATACTTATGTATTTGAACGCCAATTGATATTTATCTGCTATAAAAATAACTTATCTCTCCATCCATAACGCTTGGCGATATTTTGGCGCCAAATTTGGCGGAATGTCGCCTACTTGGCGACTTTTTTAAATGTTGCCAAATTAACGGAAATTTCGCCAATTAGATAAAAATGACACTAAATCAGTGAAAATGACGACTAATTGACGAAAATCAAATTTCTTGGAAAGAATATAAATAGTTACTATAAGAAAAACATATTTTTTTATTGTAAAAATAGTAAATTCATTGCATTATATAAGGAAAGTCATGTGTTGGCCACATCAGATTTTTGAAAAAGTAAAGGAGAAGAACGTAGTGTAAATTACCATTTAAAATTAAAGCCAACTTCCGAATAAAATATTTCCCTGGAGGTGCTCTATTCTCGTCTTATC
The DNA here is from genome assembly GCA_951213105.1 of Amaurobius ferox. Taxonomy (NCBI): domain Eukaryota; kingdom Metazoa; phylum Arthropoda; class Arachnida; order Araneae; family Amaurobiidae; genus Amaurobius; species Amaurobius ferox. The sequence continues at coordinate 93,904,454 of OX578138.1, read as the reverse complement.
TTTTGAAATATATATATTATTAATTTCTTACAATATAGCACATTACCGAACTTTATTTCAGAAACTACATATTCCTGATCAATTTAGAAAATGACGTATTACGGTCCCGTATTCTCCTTTATAACATTTCTAATCTCATGCATAATACAAAAGAGGTGTTTCTTGTTTAAAATTTGAAAAGCTGCTATGTAGCACTTCAAATTGACATTTGCATTTTTGAAATAAACGAGGGATGATAATGGGAAACAAGGTAGTTCATTTAGAATATTTAACTCATTTAAATGAATATACCCGTGATGGAGGTCATTTAAAATATAGAGTTTAGAATCGAATTTTGTGTCATTAGTTTTAATATATAACGTTACTCTAGGTAATATACGGCAGCCAACAGGTAGTTTTTAAAGCTAATGGAAATTTTAATCGCAGCATGTCGAATAATTTGTATATGCACCGTATGTATATGCACCGTATGCATGTCGAATAATTTGTATATGCACCGTGTCCATACATGTACAGTACATGCCTGTATTGCCTTATGTATGGTTGATGTCCCTTCAGAATAAGCTATCGACTGAAAAAGTGACATAGAAGAATAAGTGACTTAGAAGGGGGAAAGATAACTAAGTCAGCTTCCTATATCGTAAATAATTATAATAAAGTTCCTAATTCGATCGAATTCACCTCCGGTGAGTTATATATATATATATATATATATATATATAGATAGATAGATATTATATATATATATATATATATATACACACACGCATATATATATGTATATGTATATATATATATGATTATTAGAGAGAAGTAATAATAAAAATAATTAATTCAAGTAATCGTGAAATATTAACATCGCCATAGAAGCAAAACCACTGCCATAATGCCGATAATAGAAAAGTTCAACACCAGACTAAATTCGAAGATTAAAAAAAAATTTAATTCATCTTCAGGTCTGAGTATTTAATTCTAATTAACCCAAACAAATGCCTGTTTTAGATTGGACCATAGTACATTGCTCTAAATGTCCAAACTCAGACTACAGGCACCAAAAAATGAAAAAATGAAGATAAGAAACAATAAAATTTGTATTACTATGTGGCAGGAACACTTCTTCTTCTTTCACCTCATGCATATGCGACAAACCTCAACAGTTAAATATCTAGAAGCACCGGAATGAACCTAGAAGGCAGGGCAAACGTTCACATCGGACACTCCCAAACCCGTCCAGTGAGTCAGGACAGCAGACAGGACTATTAACCGTATAAGCAAAATCAAATATGAACATGAAGCAAAGATGAAAATTCTTACTAAAACAAGAGATTCATAGCAGAAATGGATAAACGGGAATGCCATTATACACCATTATAAAGGCGCTCATACATATATATATATATATATATATATATATATATACATAAATATATATATATATGTGTGTATATATATATATATACTCGTATATGTATATATATAAGGTCTGCTGTATAAACGATATTTGCTTACCTCAGTCAGAATGAAATCAAATTGTTATGTTACTGCAGGGAAGCGACAAATCAACATCACAAGTTGTCTTACCAACATTCTGAAAACGCATAAAAACACGAATTTACATCATTGGAAAAAATTTTATAATATACTACATTAGTGGCATTTTAAGTAGCTTCATTAGCATGAAAAATGTATCCGCATAATTTATGTTTTAGAATGATGAAGGTTATTAAAAATCTGTAAGAAGAATACGTGAAGTGCCTTTTAAAAAAAAGTACACACAGTTTAGAAATATCAGAAAGAACTAAATAAAATAGTTTTAATACTTATGTGTTTTAATACTTATGTGTTTTAATACTTATGTGTTTTAATACTTATGTGCATGTTCTATTGAAATGTGATAAGTCCTACACATAAAGTTCTAATTAAATAAAATATGAGATGTCCCCACATAAAATACTAGAATGAATTACCTAGCGTTGCCCGGGTTCGAAATAAGTAGCAGCTACTTAAATAATACCATTCAGTTTTCATCAACATCATTATTTTACTCACTAAGAGCACAGCACTACAGACGTTGAAATCTTAAAAAGGAAATAAACTGTTTTCTTAAAGTATTCTGATTTCTGTAGGTGTTACTTATATCCAGGCGTTGGGTAAGCATGGGCAGTCAAGTCGAAAATATAGGGAACTCTATTGTGGATCATTGAAACTGTTGTAGGTTCGCGCGCTCGAAAAATAATAGAAAAATACATTACTTAATAAATCTACAATTTTACTTTCCTTATATACATAATGCATAAGGAAAGTATTGTGACGGGGTCGAAAATTTGAATTCGAGTTTTCGACGGGAGAGTCCGTTTCAAGCATCCCTGATCACGAATCAAACATTTTTAAGGGGATGTCTGTGTGTGTGTGTGTGTGTGCGAAAGTATGTGTGTGGGTGTGTGTGTGTGTCAGTTAGTCTGTGGAGACGATATCTCACAAACGAATGGAGCGATTCGAATGAAATTTGGTACAAAAATTACAATCCATGAATACTGGAAGCCTATTGTTTTTAAACATAATCGAATGTTCAAAACAGCCCAAAATTTTCGAGTGAAATTTTGAAAAAAATATAAAAAAATCAAAACCTTTAATAAAGTTATGCAAATAGGCATTTCTTACGAAATTTTTCCTTAGAAAACGGTTGGCATAAACTTTAAAATGCTAGCACGAACCGTTCGCGAGCTATTGCACATTTTTCAAATAAATTTATCAAAAAATCCCATAAATTAAAACAAAAAATTAACTGTTGAGAAACATGTTCACTTTTCATATGTAATATCACGCAATAAATTGGGTGACATCATTTTCGTGGATGTATCTCGTTCTATTCATGAGAAAAGATACTTTGAGTAATAATTTTGTGCTTGAACGCCAATAATCATTTACCAGCTATAAGAATAACTTATCTCTCCGTCCATAACGCTTGGCGAGATTTTGGCGACGAATTCGGCGGAATGTCGATAACTTAGCGACTTTTTTAAATATTGGCAAATTAACGAAAATCTCGCCAAATGGATAAAAATGACGCTAAATCAATAAAAATGACGACTAATTGTCGAAAATTCAATATCTTGGAAAGAATATAAGTATCTACTATAAGAACAACCGATTTTTATTACTGTAAAAGTAGCAAATTCATCACATTATATAACAAAAGTCATGTGTTGTTCACATCAAATTTTTTGAACTAGTCATCATGAACATAAAGAGGAACAACCAGGTATTACAGATCATACAGTTTCACTCACGCCCACAAAACTTGATAATGTAACTCAAGAAGGGGATAGCATAAAACCAAATTCGGAATTTTAACGCTAAATAAATTGAAAGTTATAATTCATGGTGTTATCAAACTATTATTGATGAAGCAACTTCACAACTATTTATATAGTCGGGCACATCAAATTTTAAATATTATCAAATTAAAATGCACATAGAAATTAAAATAGTGGAATGTTTTTCAATTAGGTGGCACTAATATACCCTCACAAATATAAACTGCTGCCGTGTTCAAGCCGAGTACTATCACGTTAAGCATGTGGGTTCGTAAGTCCTTCCGAGAGGTTGGTGGTAAGGGAAGGATCCCTGTCGATGCCTCCCCCACTGGGTTCCGGACTAAATTGTGTGGCACTTCTCGGCCGTCCAAATAGTTACCTTACACCATTCTGGTAGGTCGGACTGTCTAAGTCTTAACAACAACAACAACCCTCACAAATATATCGGATATATCGTCTGCTGTTTGAAATACGTCACAAGGTTTACAGCTTGTTTTATCAATCGAAGAATAGGTCGTTTCCCAAGAGTGAAACATTTTAGAACAATATTTCTCTAGCCATTCTTATGAGAATATCATTGAAATGTTTCAAAGGAGTTAAGTGTTGAGTTTTAGCAACGTGCTGTATCAACAGCAATTCATGAGTAAAAATAAACCCGTCTGTTGTCAGTTTGTCTACATCAGATATAGTTCCCAAAAAACGTTTTACTAAGCTCGTAATTGTTGAATTTTTAAGGGTTTCAGATCATTGGTATTTCTTCTGAGTGAACTTTTGATTAAAATTTTGAAAAAGTCATCAAAAACTCAAAAACTTTAATGAAGTTACGCACATAGTCATTTCTGTCTTCGGTCCCTGTGGATGCCTCCCTCACTGGGTTCCGGTCTAAATTGAGTGGCACTTCCCGGCTGTCCAAACAGTTACCTTACACCTTTCTGGTAGGTCGGACGGTCTGGGTCTCAACAACAACATAGTCATTTCTTATGTAATTTTTCTTTAAAAAACGATTAACACAAACTTTAGAACGCTAGCAAGAACCATTCTTGAGATATTGCACATTTTTTCAAATAAATTTATAGAAAAATCGTATAAAATAAAAACGAATATTAAATATGGTGAAATGTGTTAAATTTTCATATGTAATATCATGCGATGAATTTGGTGACATCATTTGTTCATTTCAAATATGTAACATTGTGACTTGTGGAGGGATTACAATCGATAAAGATGGTCCCTATGTTACTTCCACAATATATATATGATTCCCTAAGAGAACACCTGCAAAAGGGTGAAATCAACGCTCCTTCGACTTGGTGGACAGAAAAGTATCAGTTTCAGAAGGGCTCACAGCAGGGCGCTTTTGGGTAGAGCTGACCCCTGACTGTTTCCGGCCCCACGTGCGCCCGGGTTCATAGGAGTTTTAGCCCATATATCAAACATTAATTCTAGGGTGCTAACCAACCCTCTGTCATACAGCACCCAATAGAAGATATGTAACTCTACGCTGACCTATGAGAAAATTCAAAAGCTTCGGTTTCAGACTAATGGAAACCAGGGGCGTAGCCCTTGTAGGAGGTGTTAATTTTCAGATATGCGAGAGAGAGTGAGTTCTTGAGAGGAGTTTTTGTGACACTTGATTTTCTGAGTCCGAGACCAAAGGTCTTGAATCTACGGACCCCGTGATGGGCTCCCGACACCGTCCGACACACTGAGGATCTGACTGGCGAGATGCTGAGGTATGCCATGCATGTACTTTTACATACTTTATTGTTGGCACGAAATGCACTCTCTCTCTCGACAACTTTTGAGTAATAATTTCATATTCAGATTAATTGTTTCTTGTGTGTAAATTAGCAAATGAGTATTTTTAATGTATCACATGTTTAGATACGGGTTGATTCCAATTTTAATGCACTCTAACCACGGAGAGACCTATACGTTTAAAACGGATAATTTTTTAAAGTCATTTTTGAAAGTTGTTAATTATAACGGGATGAATATTTTGCACTGAAATGATGCCTGAGATTAATCATGTTTATACTAGGATGTTAGCAGAATATTTCATTGTTAATTTTTGTGTAAATAAATATTGTTATTGTTTTATATCATGTCCGCTGTCCTCATTTCTAATATCTTATTGATTGCTTATCTGTATTTTTAATCGACACGGCCAATGTCGGAGATCTCTTTCGTGGTAGGTAATAATAATTTTTGCTTCCTGACCGAACGTGCGGTGAAAACCCACCCAACAATCATTCTAGTCGATCTAGCTTGTTCCATTCATGAAAAAAGATAATTTAAGTGATACTTTTGTATTTGGTTCACGGATTGTAATTTTCGTAAAAAATTTCGTTAGAATCGCTTCATTTATCGTCACCACAGACTCACACACACACACACACACACACAGTCATCTCCTCAAAAACATTTGATTCGTGTTCAGGGATGCTTGAAATGTGCTCTCCCGTCGAACACTAGAATTCGTATTTTCGAAGCCGTGACAGTACTTTCTTTATACATTATACTATGTATATAAGGAAAGTAAAAAATGAAATATATATTACCTCATCAATAATATCGAGATACAAATATATTAGTATCTGGTAATTTTTGCATGTTATAAAATTATCTTTTGCAGCGCAAAACACAATGCATCTATTACATATGATATGAGCATTATATGTAAATGTGATGCATTGCCTACTTATATATACAATACTGGAATACAGCCCCTTTGCACGCTTCTGCTCGGAATTCCAGAAAACTCTCTTTCCACGAATTTGCTACCGCTCGCTGAGATCCAGAACCAGAGATTGCATATACAAAAACTCTGATGTGGGCAACACATGACTTTCCTTATATAATGCAATGAATTTACTACTTTTACAGTAAAAAAAGTAGGTTTTTCTTATAATAGATGCTAATATTCTTTCCAAGATATTGAATTTTCGACAATTATTCGTCATTTTCATTGATTTAGCGTCATTTTTATCCATTTGGCGAGATTTTCGTTAATTTGGCAACATTTCAAAAAGTCGTCAAGTTGGCGACATTCCGCCAAATTCGTCGCCAAAATCTCGCCAAGCGTTATGGTCGAAGAAATAAGTTATTCTTACAGCAGATAAATGACTATTGGCTTTCAAATACAAAAGTATTACTCAAAGTATCTTTTTTCATGAATGGAACGAGCTAGATCCACGAGAATGATGTCACCCAATTTATCGCATGGTATTACATATGAAAAGTGAACATGTTTATCAATAGGAAATATATTGCTTTTTATTTTATATGACTTTTTGATAATTTTTTCAAAAATGTACAATATATCAAGAACGGTTCATGTTAGCGTTCTAAATTTTATGTCAATCGTTTTTCTAATGGAAAATTACATAAGAAATATCTACTTGCGTAACTTTTATTTGTGATTTTGATTTTTTGACGATTTTTTCAAAATTTCATTTGAAAATTTAGGGGGGTTCTGAACATTCGATTGCGTGTTAAAACAATAGGCTTCCAGTGTCTACGAATTGTGATTTTTGTACCAAATTTGGTTCAAATCGGTCCATTCGTTCGTCAGTTATCGTCTCCACAGGCTCACTGACACACACACACAGATATCAACCCAAAAATTTTCGATTCGTGATCAGGGATGTTAAAACGTGCTCTCCCGTCGAAAACTCGAATTCGAATTTTCGACCCCGTCACAATACTTTCCTTATACATTATGTATATAAGGAAAGTAATAGGAGCCTTTATTGTAGTCATCAATGTCCCATGAAAAGCCCTTGCTAATTCCATCAACTAAGTTGTGATTAGACAGACCTACGCTCAACTGGTGCACATGCCATCTAGTGGCTCCCCCCATGGCCCCTCTGAATATTTTCTAATATAATATTCATGGAATTTGTTGGCGTGGACACTATCTAATCCTGAAGAGTTGCTGGGACCGACAAGAAATTTTCATACAAGCATTTGATTCTGCAATCCAAGCTCAATATATATTAAACGTTCTTATTATATATAAACTTGTTGCTAAATTTATAAAAAAATAGTGGTAAGCATTTGCTTGAGAATTTTAATTTCTAAATCAATTATGAGTTATATTAAGAAATAATGACATTCTTTAACAATGCTCGAATATCAAGGTATTTTTCATTTCATTCATTATACAAAATCAGAAAATTTCCATCTTCCATCTTATGCAAAATGAATTAGTAAAATTGTATGGAATACACGTCAAATCATCATCACTTTAAAAATAAAGACAGCCAAAAATTGGCTATTATAGAAGTCTTTAATTAAAATCACCATCCACGGTAAATACACAACCATAGCGCTTTACTGCATTATTATGCCCTTCATCATTGGCAAAGTAAAAACAAAAAAGATCAATCATGCACACAGCATTGATTTTGAAACACTTTCCAATTTCAATGCAATTTTCATTTAAACATCTCTAAAATGCGATACATTCCTCGAAAATATATTTAAAATTATCACAATACAACATTAATTTATTATATTTAAAAACTTAAAACTTCATCGAAAAAATTGAACATTCAAATGACGGCAATGAAATATAAATGGCCTGGTTTAAATATCTCTAAAACGTGATACATTCCTCTGTGATACTTTTAAAATCATCATAATACTGCAGTAATTTATTATATTTGAAAATTTCATCGAAAACAAATGAACTTTATTCAAATGATGTCATTGAAATATAAATCGCCTCTATATAAAAGCAGAATTTCATTCATAAACATGTTTCCAATCGTTTCATTCATCATAATACTATAATAATTTATTTTATTTAAAAACTTAGAACCATGGAGGTACAAGTAATTTAACTCTATGCTTAATACTTTATCGAAAAAATCGTCTGGTTCTCTGTTGAAGTGTTAAAAACCCAGACCACACGACAGACCTGAAGATTTACTGTAGCTAAGTGTGTGGCCGGGAACTGTCTGGTTCTCTGTGTAAAATCAATAAATGTTTCATTCATATCAGCATTATTGCAGACTCCATGAGCCAAATAATTTTGCTCTAAAGAAATGCAGCGTTTCTTATACAACTTATTCTACATATTTTGGTGTTTACATTTTCCATAAGTGAAAATTAGGCTTCGTTGTAGAAATAATCAGAGTTTGATGATCATTTAAACTCAAATATATTGTACAGGTAATTCCTATGTTTCAGTATGTAGGTGCACAGAATTTAAGCAAAAATAAAGCGGATTTAGGACGGATGCAACATTTAATATGAATTAAAAATAACTTTAAAAATCACCATTTTGTCACAAGATGGGTGCCATATTTTATTTTGAAGTGGATCACCTGATCTCTTCATAAAAAGGGTGTAATTATTAGTTTAATTTTTATTAAAAAACTACAGAATATATTTTGCTGAATTTTTTTTATATGTTTCATGGGATAATTTGAATATTTCCTAAATCTTTCGAAGCAATTTGTGAATTCTAAATAAGCTTAAAAAATGCTTGAAAAATTAGGTCCTATAGGGTTCAATGCATTTAATTTTTTCAACTCGGGTTCAATCCAAAACCAATTGGGTGATATTAATTATTTATATTCCCATAGGTCCCACAGACCATGAACAACATACTAAAATTTCATTTTGATAAAGTCGTTTTTACGGCAGTTATCGTGCTAACGGACAGATAGAAAGGCAGACCGAATGAACTAAGTCATAAACACACATTCAACTATGTTGTAAAGTGTTGAAAATCTGATGTTGGCAGCACATGACGTTCCTTATATAATGCAATGAATTTATTCCTTTTACAGTGAAAAAAACTCTGATGTGGGCAGCACATGACTTTCCTTATATAATGCAATGAATTTACTACTTTTACAGTAAAAAATAGGTTATTCTTATCGTAGATACTTATATTCTTTCCAAAAACAGAATTTTCGTTAATAAGTCGTCATTTTCATTGATTTAGCGTCATTTTCATCCATTTGGCGAGATTTTCGTTAATTTGGTAACATTTTACAAAAAATCGCCAAGTTGGCGACACACCGCCAAATTTGGCTCCAAAATCTCGCAAAGCGTTGTGGACGGATAAATAAGTTATTCTTATAACAGATAAATGATCATTAGCGTTCAAATACAAAAGTATTACTCAAAGTATCTTTTCTCATGAATGGAACGAGCTAAATCCACAAGAAAGCTGTCATCAAATTTACAGCATGATATTACATATGAAAAGTGAATGAAAAGTGAATACTTTTGTAATACTTTTGTATTTAAACGCCAATAGCCATTTATCTGCTGTACGAATAACTTATTTCTCCGTCCATTACGCTTGGCGAGGTTTTGGCAACGAATTTGGTGAAATGCCGCCAACTTGACGACTTTTTTAAATGATGCCAAATTAACGAAAAACTCGCCAAATGGAAAAAAATGCAAATCAATGCAAATCAAAAATGCAAACGCAAAATCAATGAAAATGACGATTCATTGACGGAGATTTAGTATCTTGGAACGAATATAAATATCTACTACAAAAATAATCTATTTTAACTTTCCTATTATACATAATGTATAAGGAAAATATTGTGACTGGTTCGAAAATTCGAATTCGAGTTTTCGACAGCAGAGCACGTTTCAAGCATCCCTGATCACGAATCAAACATTTTTGAATTGATGTCTATGTGTGTGTATGTTTGTGTGTGTGTGTGTGTGTCAGTGAGACTCTGGAGACGATAACTGACGAACGAATGGACCGATTCGCACGAAATTTTGTACAAAAATCACAATCCGTAAACACTGAAAGTCTATTGTTTTTATACGCAATCAAATGTTCAGAACTCCCCTAAATTTTCGAGTGAAATTTCAAAAAATCGTTAAAAATCAAAACCGCTAATAAAGTTACGCAAATAGACATTTCTTATGTAATTTTCATTAAAAAACGATTGACATAAATTTTAGAACGCTAACATATACCGTTTTCGAGGTATTGCACATTTTCCAAAAAAAATTATCAAAAAGTCATCTTCTATATAATAAAAGGCAATGTCTGTGTGTCTGTGCGTCTGTCTGTCTTATACACTATTACTTTCGCGACCGCGCGTCGGAGAGCTACGAAATTTGGCAATCGGAGACCCTGGGGGGTGGGAAGGGGACACGTGAAAACCGATTTTTAAAATTTTAATTATTTTTTTTGTTATTTAATGTTTTATGCGATTTCGACCGTTTTTTGATCTTTTTGCCCTTTTTTCTCCTCGATCCAGACATCGTAGAAAAAAACAAATCACACCATCGGAAAGAGCAGAGAATTTCAAGTAAAAATATATCAATTTCAAATTTCAGAGATAAATTTTAATATTTTTTTCTGATTTTAAAGCAAAAGTCACTTTTGACTCAAAAAAACGATTTTTGGTTTTTAAATTCTCGCATAGTAAAAAGTACTCAGAATTTCGACTAATAATTTACATTTTTAGAAAAGTCAAACATCTGGCATTCTTACAAGTCCAATCTGGTCAAGAAATAATTATAAATATTCACAGGATCGCGATTTTAATGACCTAAGGATTTCCAATTTCTCGGCAAACCGCGTTTACATCCGTTGAATTTTCTCCCCGTCTCCATGGAGACCGACCGCCCTTCCGGGTTTAAATGAATTAAGATATGTGTTGTATACAACGGGTGAAATGATTATATTTATATTATATTTTAAATGGATATTTTAATTTATGGATATTTTAAATAATTTAAATGATTGCATTATGGTGGATTGAATTGTGGTGATGTATTTGAACTTATTATATTTATGTATTTGTGGAACGATATTGAATATTTTAAATAATTGAACGAATGGATATTTTATTGAACGTTCAGCGACCGCGCATCGGAGAGCTACGAAATTTGGCAATCGGAGACCCGGGGGGGTGGGAAGGGGATTCGTGAATACCGATTTTTAAAATTTTAATTATTTTTTTTGTTATTTAATGTTTTATGCGATTTCGACCGTTTTTTCACCTTTTTGTCCCTTTTTCTCCACGATCCAGACATTGTAGAAAAAAACAAATCACACCATCGGAAAGAGCAGAGAATTTCGAGTAAACATATATCAATTTCAAATCTCAGAGACAAATTCTAATATTTTTTTATGATTTTAAAACAAAAGTCACTTTTGACTCAAAAAAACGATTTTTGGTTTTTAAATTCTCGCATAGTAAAAAGTACTCAGAATTTCGACTAATAATTTACATTTTTAGAAAGGTCAAATATCTGGCATTCTTACAAGTCCAATCTGGTCAAGAAATATTCCGTATTGGCCACAGGATCGGGATTTTAAGATTTTCCGAATTTCAATTTCTCGGCTATCCGCTAAAGCATTTCTTAACCGACGTTTCTCCCCCACAGAAGCAGGGAAGGTGGTGGGTGGGGACGTCAAGGTGGAGGTTGACGTCACGGTTCTGTATATGCATAGCGATGGGTGGGACAATAAGAAACCGAATTGGTTTTTACTTTCCGTTTCCCGCGCTTCCGATTTTAAATGAAATAAGAGCTTAACATATGCATTGTAGAAATTATTATATTTATATTTTAAATGATGGAACGATATGGATTTTTTAAATGGATATTTTAATTTTATGGATATTTTAAATGATGGAACGATGGATATTTTAATTTTATGGATATTTTAAATGATGGAATGATGGATATTTTAAATGATGGAACAATGGAATGAGGATGATGGAAATAAGAGCCTAGAGAGCATATGGTCATTTTAAATTGTAAATTAGCGCACGGGAAGTTAGCGGTAGGCCCGGGTACGATTCCCGCCACTGCCAAAACTGCCAAAGTGTTCACGCGGAATACGATCACGTTAAACATGTGGGCCCGTAAGTCCTTCCGAGAGGTTGGTGGTAGGGGAAGGAGGGTACGGTCCCTGTGGATGCCTCCCTCACAGGGTTCCCGTCTAAATTGGGTGAATATAAAGAAAGTTGCGGAGGGCGAGGCAGCCCAGTGGTTAGCGCTCAGGAATTGCACTCGGTAGGCCCGGGTTCGATTCCCGCCACTTCCAAAACTGCCGCCGTGTTCACGCGGAGTACGATCACAATAAACATGTGGGTCCGGAAGTCCTTCCGAGAGGTTGGTGGTAGGGTAAGGAGGGTACGGTCCCTGTGGATGAATAAAAAGAAAGTTATGGAGATTGTCGCGTAGGGCAAAGTAGCCCAATGGTTAGCGCGCGGAAATTGCACTCGGTATGTCCGGGTTCGATTCCCAAAATTGCCGCGTAAACGATCACGTTAAACATGTGGGTCTGTAAGCCTTCCGAGAGGTTGGTGGTAGGGGAAGAAGGGTACGGTCCCTGTGGATGCTTCTTCCACTTGGTTCCGGTCTAAATTGGGTGAATAAAAAGAAAGTTATGAAGAATATCGCGGAGGGTGAAGTACCCCAGTGGTTAGTGCGCGGGATTTGCACTTGGTAGGCCCGGGTTCGATTCCCAAAATTGCCGCCATGTTCACGCGGAGTACGATGACGTTAAACATGTGGGTCGGTAAGTCCTTCCAAGAGGTTGGTGGTAGGGGAAGGGGGGTTCGGTCCATGTGGATGCCTCCCCCACTGGGTTTCAGTCTAAATTGACCGAATAAAAATAAAGTTATGGAGATTGTCGCGGATGGCACGGTAGCCCAGTGGTTAGCGCGCGGGAATTTCACTCGGTAGGCCCGGGTTCGATTCCCGCCATTGCCAAAACTGCAGCCGTGTTCACGCGGAGTACGATCACGCTAAACATGTGGGACTGCAAGTCCTTCCGAGAGGTTTGTGGTAGGGGAAGGAGGGTACGGTCTCTTTGGATGCCTCCCCCATTGGGTTCCGGTCTAAATTGGGTGGCACTTCCTGGCCTTCCAAGCAGTTACCTTACACCTTTCTGGTAGGTTGCGCCAACGAGTTTGCCACGGTCCGAATTTTCAAGGGTAGCGAACAGGCTGGTCGCCAAAGGCGGCTAGTAAATAATAAAAGGCAATGTCTGTGTGTGTGTGTGTCTGTGTGTCTGTCTTATACACTATACGTTTCGCGACCGCGCGTCGGAGAGCTACAAAATTTGGCAATCGGAGACATGGGGGGGAGGGAAGGGGACACGTGAAAACCGATTTTCAAAATTCTAATTATTTTTTTATTTATTTAATGTTTTATGCGATTTCGACCTTTTTTTGCCCTTTTTGCCCTTTTTTCTCCACGATCCAGACGTCGTAGAAAAAAACAACTCACACCATCGGAAAGAGCAGACAATTGCGGGTAAAAATATATCAATTTCAAATCTCCATTTCGATTTCTAATATTTTTTAAAGATTTTAAAACAAAAGTCATTCTTGGCTCAAAAAAACGATTTTTGGTTTTTAAATTCTCGCATAGTAAAAAGTACTCATAATTTCGACTAATAATTGACATTTTTAGAAAGCTGAAATATCTGGCATTCTTACAAGTCTAATCTGGTCCAGAAATAATGAAAATTGCCTTCAGGATCGCAATTTTAAAGACGTCATGATTTTAAATTTCTCGGCGTTCCGCTCGGCGTGCCGCTTCGTTTCTCCCCCGCTGAAGCAGGGAAGGTGGTGGGTGGGGACGTCAAGGTGGAGGTGACGTCACGGTTCTGTATATGCATAGCGATGGGTGGGACAATAAGAAACCGAATTAGTTTTTACTTTCCGTTTCCCGCGCTTCCGATTTTAAATGAAATAAGAGCTTAACATATGCACTGTAGAAATTATTATATTTATATTTTAAATGATGGAACGATATGGATTTTTTAAATGGATATTTTAATTTTATGGATATTTTAAATGATGGAACGATGGATATTTTAATTTTATGGATATTTTAAATGATGGAACGATGGATATTTAAATTTTATGGATATTTTAAATGATGGAACAATGGAATGAGGATGATGGAATTAAGAGCTTAGAGAGCAGATGGTCATTTTAAATTGTAAATTAGCGCGCGGGAAGTTAGCGGTAGGCCCGGGTACGATTCCCGCCACTGCCAAAACTGCCGAAGTGTTCACGCGGAATACGATCACGATAAACATGTGGGTCCGGAAGTCCTTCCGAGAGGTTGGTGGTAGGGGAAGGAGGGTACGGTCCCTGTGGATGCCTCCCTCACAGGGTTCCCGTCTAAATTGGGTGAATATAAAGAAAGTTGCGGAGGGCGAGGCAGCCCAGTGGTTAGCGCTCAGGAATTGCACTCGGTAGGCCCGGGTTCGATTCCCGCCACTTCCAAAACTGCCGCCGTGTTCACGCGGAGTACGATCACGATAAACATGTAGGTCCGGAAGTCCTTCCGAGAGGTTGGTGGTAGGGGAAGGAGGGTACGGTCCCTGTGGATGCCTCCCTCACAGGGTTCCCGTCTAAATTGGGTGAATATAAAGAAAGTTGCGGAGGGCGAGGCAGCCCAGTGGTTAGCGCTCAGGAATTGCACTCGGTAGGCCCGGGTTCGATTCCCGCCACTTCCAAAACTGCCGCCGTGTTCACGCGGAGTACGATCACGATAACCATGTGGGTCCGGAAGTCCTTCCGAGAGGTTGGTGGTAGGGGAAGGAGGGTACGGTCCCTGTGGATGCCTCTCCCACTGGGTTCCGTTCTAAATTGGGTAAATAAAAAGAATGTTATGGAGATAGTCGCTGGGGGCGAAGAAGCCCAGTGGTTAGCGCGCGGGAATTGCACTCAGTAGGCCCGGGTTCGATTCCCAAAATTGCCGCCGTGTTTACGCGGAGTACGATCACGTTAAACATGTGGGTCCGTGAGTCCTTCCGAGAAGTTGGTGGTAGGGGAAGGAGGGTACGGTCTAAATTGGATGAATAAAAAGAAAGTTATGGAGATTGTCGCGTAGGGCAAAGTAGCCCAATGGTTAGCGCGCGGAAATTGCACTCGGTAGGCCCGGGTTCGATTCCCAAAATTGCCGCCGTGTTTACGCGGAGTACGATCACGTTAAACATGTGGGTCTGTAAGTCCTTCCGAGAGGTTGGTGGTAGGGGAAGAAGGGTACGGTCCCTGTGGATGCTTCTCCCACTTGGTTCCGGTCTAAATTGGGTGAATAAAAAGAAAGTTATGAAGAATATCGCGGAGGGTGAAGTACCCCAGTGGTTAGTGCGCGGGATTTGCACTTGGTAGGCCCGGGTTCGATTCCCAAAATTGCCGAATAAAAATAAAGTTATGGAGATTGTCGCGGATGGCACGGTAGCTCAGTGGTTAGCGCGCGGGAATTTCACTCGGTAGGCCCGGGTTCGATTCCCGTCATTGCCAAAACTGCAGCCGTGTTCACGCGGAGTACGATCACGTTAAACGTGTGGGACTGCAAGTCCTTCCGAGAGGTTTGTGGTAGGGGAAGGAGGGTACGGTCTCTTTGGATGCCTCCCCCATTGGGTTCCGGTCTAAATTGTGTGGCACTTCCTGGCCTTCCAAGCAGTTACCTTACACCTTTCTGGTAGGTCGCGCCAACGAGTTTGCCACGGTCAGAATTTTCAAAGGTAGCGAACAGGCTGGTCGCCAAAGGCGGCTAGTATAAAATAAAAGAAAATATTTCCTATTGAGAAACATGTTCACTTTTCATATGTAATACCATGCGAAAATTTAGTGATATCATTTTCGTGTATCTAGCTCGTTCCAGTCATTAAAAAAGATACTTTGAGTAATACTTTCTATTTGAACGCCAATAGTCATTTAACTGCTATAAGAATAACTTATTTCTTCGTCCATAACGTTTGGTGAGATTTTGGCGACGAATTTGGTGGAATGTCACCAACTTGGCGACTATTTTAAATGTTGCTAAATTAACGAAAAACTAGCCAAATGCATAAAAATGACGCTAAATCAATGACGACTCATTGATGATGACGACATGAAAAATGACGACTCATTGACGAAAATTCATTATCTTGGAAAGAATATGAATAACTACTATAAAAATAATCTGTTTTTTTATTGTAAAAGTAGTAAATTCATTGAATTATATTAGGAAAGTCATGTGCTGCCCACATCGGATTTTTTTTGTTGTTGAAATGCGAAAATATACACCCAATTTTCGTAAAATTATAGAATTGTGCTCATCTTAGTTTTTTGAATACGACGAAAGATGTATCACATAATCTATAAAATGCAAAATTGTATGTAATTAAAACAGAAATATATTAAGCCGTTGTTGAAATATGGAAAAGACAAAATAGAAATTCTGCGATGATTATTTTTGTTCTATACGATTTGTGTGAATATCGACCAAAATCGTGTTAAAGCATAAAATAACTGAAAAAGTAATTCGAATTTTCTTAAGGATATCACTTAATTATAGTACTGATGTACCTGTGTACTAAATGTACTTCCTGAAGTACATGTGCACTAAATGCAATGGCCGTGCGACGCCCATAGCGTATATTTCCCGTTACAAACTTCACTCACACGCACATACACACACAAAAAAAAAAACAGTTATCTTCTTTAATTATGTAGGAAGTGTCCAGCATGTGTCCAACACCTTCTCTAATTAAATAAAGTGTTCACCCTTATAGATAAATTGGAGTGGAACTATAAAATATTCTGCTTAATATAATTAAACATGACGTGTCGGTCATAAAGCACATATCTTTTAATAAAATATCACATAATGCAACTAGTACATGAAGTTCACCTTCTCTGATAAAATAACACATATTATGTGTACAGTACATAGAGGTTACTTTCTTTTCCCTTAAAAGAATTTCATGTTCCCAAGACATAACGTTCACCTCTTCTAATTAAATAAAATATAATATATTCAGTGCATGACGTCCACTTTCTCCCTTATTAAATAAAATATGATATGTCCAACACATGACATTCACCGCCTGTAAAAAAATAAATTATGATGGGTCCAAATGTAACATCACTTTTCTTCTACTTTTCTCATTTAATAAAATATAGTGTCCAACAGGAAACGTCCATCTTCTCTCTATATTTTTATTAGAAAATCAATGTAAAATTGAAGATAATTTTTTTTTAATAAATAGTGTTATATGACGTATCCTCTGAAATCGTGGGTGTAAGTTCAGGGTATAAGAATGAGTCCAAATTTCTGGATAACTAAAACGTTTATTCACAAGCACAGTGTAAACAGGAACGATATAGAATAAAACAGCACATAAATGTTCCACTAATTTCACGAAATAACTGACATTATTCTCAGAACTTTGACGAAGGCCATTTCACAAAACAGTCGGTATTGTTCTTAAAATATATTGACGAAAGTCACAGTTTTATGTACCTCGTATCTCGTCAACTGCTTTCCGATTGAATGATGATTCCTTTTTCTAGACTCTCCATGAAAACTTCTGGAAATTTCTCATATCACGTAGAATAATTGTTTATTCGAAGTATTTTTCGAACCTTCGGAAAGTCGTCGTCAAATTGGCAATAAATCGCCAAATCTGGCAATCCACCTCCTTATTTCAGCTTCTGGCAACCCTAAATGCATATCATGGGAATTTTTACACGTTCGCAGCAATTCTTCCCGGCCGTCCAAACAGTTACCTTACACATTTCTAGTAGGTCGGACGGTCTGGGTCTGAACAACAACAACGTTCGCAACAATAACCTATTATTTTATATTGAAGTTTAGTGGTGAATTAAGTTTCACCCATTATTATGTTTCACCGGTGTGAAATAGTGAGTATAGTGATAATCACGTACACTGCAATGTTTTTCCTGAAAAATCCTCCAAATGTTTCTCTACAATGAACTTCAACTTACTAAATGTGAAAAATATATTATTGGTCATTGACTACAATATTTAGCTTTTTAGATTACAATATTTATTTTGGTAGCATTTAAAGATTATAACATAAAACTTACAAATAATATTTTATTTACAAAAATTCATTGAATCTTGTATGAAATAGACTTATGAGGAGATGTCAAACAAAGAAATTCTTTACCAAAATGTTAACAAATCTGCGCTTGGCACGTACACAGCATGGCACGTACTTTGTGTGCATTTTAACTGCACTAGCATTTAGAGAGCTAGCACTGCAGAGAGCAAGCACTTGTCTGGCTGTTGACTTCGGGTAGTTGATAATTAGGGAGCGAATTTGTTCGACTGCACATTTTATGGAGTCTATACAAGCGACTGCTACTTTTTAAGTTCATACACATATTGAATCTTTTTATGTCTCATCATATCGAACAACATTTCTCTTCTGCTTCTCGACCTCCTTCTTGTTAGATAATCTTAACTTTTATATTGCTTTAGGGAAATAACGTCTTCCTTGTGGACTCTTATCTTGATTGGCCTTGACTTGCTTCCATGATGTTTCGTGGCTGGTCCTGATTGTATTCCCTTTTACACTTAAATTCCTCGAGGGCGCGGTAGCCCATTGGTTAGCGCGCTGGAGTTGCACTCGGTAGGCCCGGGTTCGATTCCAGCCACTGCCAAAACTGCCGCCGTGTTCATGTGGAGTACCATCACGTTAAACATGTGGGTTCGAAAGTCCTTCCGAGAGGTTGGTGGTAGGGGAAGGAGGGTACGGTCCCTGTGGATGTCTCCCCCACTGGGTTCCGGTCTAAATTGGGTGGCACTTCCCGGCCGTCCAAACAGTTACCTTACACCTTTCTGGTAGGTCGGACGGTCTGGGTTTCAATCAACAACAACTTAAATTCCTCGAGTCAGGATCGGGAGCGTGATTTAGGTCCATGTAGTCATTGTGACCCTCCAATTTGTTGATATCATCGCAAATTTGTGAATTTGTAGGTCCCAAACATCATTAAAGTAAAATGTCAAACCTGGTGCCTGTGCATCTAAACTTTTGTTCAGATTGTTTTACACCATGGCGTTTACGGGTACCTTACACCTTTCTGGTTGGTCGGATGGTCTGGGTCTCAACAACAATACCATGGCTTATAACTTTAAACATATACTGCTTTCTTTGGTCCTACAAAATAATTAAAAATAATTTGAAGTTATTATTGCATTCTTAGTATCCCCGGCCAAATGTGAAAGCTACGTACCTCTTCCATTCAATAATATTAACTATTATAAAGACCCTCTATTGACATATAAATATTTTACCAACCCTTAAGAAAATGGAATTAATGCAAATATCTTAGACCCCCTAATAAAACTTACCTGTCCCACTAAAACTGTGGAACTCATTCTGTTTTTAAGAGTATTAAATCCATAAATACCACAATACGAAAGGGTTTATAAAGTAGTTTAAACTTAATTTTCCGAGATATTAATTTTTCGTAAATTTAGAAATATTTTGGTAAAGGTGATATTGGGCTACATTTATCGTCAAAATCCCAAAATCGTCGTCAAGGGGGCTAACATACTGATAAATAATATTTTCTTATCTAGTATTGTGATGCCATTTACATCCGTCGTGCAGTGCAATTAATCCACCATGAAATGTACTGTAATCACGGGCATTATCATTGTTTTTCAGGACAATCTTACCTGTTGAATAATTAGTCCTCTAGCAGAAAAGAGTGTAAACTACATTTGGTCTCTCTCGCCAGAGAAACTTAGCCTGTCGAGTAATTAGTACCCCTATTAATCCACCATGAAATGTACTGTAATCACGGGCATTATCATTGTTTTTCAGGACAATCTTACCTGTTGAATAATTAGTCCTCTAGCAGAAAAGAGTGTAAACTACATTTGGTCTCTCTCGCCAGAGAAACTTAGCCTGTCGAGTAATTAGTACCCCTATTAATCCACCATGAAATGTACTGTAATCACGGGCATTATCATTGTTTTTCAGGACAATCTTACCTGTTGAATAATTAGTCCTCTAGCAGAAAAGAGTGTAAACTACATTTGGTCTCCCTCGCCAGAGAAACTTAGCCTGTCGAATAATTAGTACCCCTATTAATCCACCATGAAATGTACTGTAATCACGGGCATTATCATTGTTTTTCAGGACAATCTTACCTGTTGAATAATTAGTCCTCTCGCAGAAAAGAGTGTAAACTACATTTGGTCTCTCTCGCCAGAGAAACTTAGCCTGTCGAGTAATTAGTACCCCTATTAATCCACCATGAAATGTACTGTAATCACGGGCATTATCATTGTTTTTCAGGACAATCTTACCTGTTGAATAATTAGTCCTCTAGCAGAAAAGAGTGTAAACTACATTTGGTCTCTCTCGCCAGAGAAACTTAGCCTGTCGAGTAATTAGTACCCCTATTAATCCACCATGAAATGTACTGTAATCACGGGCATTATCATTGTTTTTCAGGACAATCTTACCTGTTGAATAATTAGTCCTCTAGCAGAAAAGAGTGTAAACTACATTTGGTCTCTCTCGCCAGAGAAACTTAGCCTGTCAAGTAATTAGTATCCCTATGGGAAGAACCTCCAAGCATGGCCGTTCGCTCAGTAGCCCGCTCCTCCGACCCGCCTCCTCAAAGTGGACACCCAAAGTGTGGTTGTTCCCGGGAGTTTCCCACTGGGTTCATGAAACATACTCGTCTAGATTGCGGGGGGGGGGGGATTGGCCTTAATGACCAGGTCTAGATTCGTGTGGCGATTGAAGTCGACCCTTGACGAGAACATCTTCCGACTCACGCCTGGTAAATGGTTCTGCTGACTTTGCTCCCCGGGTTGTAGTCTCGCTTGCTGGCATCCTTTTCCAACGGCAAAAATATCACCAGTTTTCGCGAAAGTCTAGCTTAACCTGTCGAAAAATTAGAGTTATAATTATAAAAATGACTAAACATAGTTCAAGTTTTCACGTAGTGCATCTGGACATAACATTTTATAATTATAAGTCTGTTCATTTTCGATTGATAGCGTCCATATTCTTTCCAAAAGTGCTTAAAGGATTTCAGGAGATCTTAAAGCGTGTTTACACGTTAAACTCTCGAATTCGAAAATTATTTGAAGTTCAGTACTTTCTCTAACGCCGCCAGAAGGTAAAAATACTGATGTACGTCTTCAGTTTTCAAATTTAGCGTCAACGTCTGAATGCAATTTTTTTTAAATGCCCTCCTTTACTCTTAAATATATTTATTCTTTTTGAATTTATTGCGAAGTAAAGCAACGACAAGCTTTATTCCAAGAGTGGAAAGTTCCTAATCATTTTAATAATGAGAAATTACATTCCTACATTCTTCTTCGTAACAATGCCGATCTCATGCATAATGTATAAGCAAAATTAGTTGTTTGAAATTTGATAGAGTTGACGGACAACAATTTAACTTTATATCTGTATTTTTCTCAAAAAAAAATCGTATTTGATAATCGAAAACAAGAGTGCTAACTTCGAATAATTAGATCATTATGTTAATCATCCCCCATATATATATGTATATATGTATATATATATATATATATATATATATATATATATATATATATATATATATATATATGCATATATATATATACATATATATATACATATGTATATACATATAT
The DNA here is from genome assembly GCA_951213105.1 of Amaurobius ferox. Lineage (NCBI taxonomy): Eukaryota > Metazoa > Arthropoda > Arachnida > Araneae > Amaurobiidae > Amaurobius > Amaurobius ferox. The sequence goes on along the minus strand of OX578138.1, from coordinate 93,882,723 downwards.
ATATATATATATATATATATATATATATATGTATCCATATATACATATATATATATATATATATATATATATATATATATACATATATACATAAATATATATATATATATATATATATATATCCATATATATATATATATATATATATATATATATATATATATATATATATATATATATATATACATATATACATATATATATATATATATATATATATATATATATACATATATATATATATATATATATATATATATATATATATATATATATATATACATATATATATATATATATGTATATATATGTATATATATGTATATATATATATATATATATATATATGTATATATATGTATATATATGTATATATATATATCTATATATATATATATATATATATATATATATATATATATGTAATTTATATATATATATATTGCCATAATTCTTTAGCATCGTTTAACATAAAGTTAGAAAGTGACTAGTAGAAATTGTTTTTACTTTCCCCATATACATAGTGTAATGTATAGGGGAAGTATTGTGACGGGATCAAAAATTCGAATTCGAGTTTTTGAAGGAAAAGAACGTTTCAAGCGTCCTTGAACTCGATTTAAAAATTAATGAGGATATGTCTGCGTGTAGGGGAAGGGGAGGATGCGATGTCTCATGAACGAATAAAGCGCTTCGAACGAAATTTGGTGCAACATATACAATCATTTAACATTGGAAGCCTATTGATTCTAAACACATGATTCTAAGATGATAACACATGATTAATGTTCGTAGGTCCCCAAATTTTTTAATGAAATAAAAAAAAATCATCCAAAAAATCAGAAACTTCTATAATTAAATGATCGTTTCTTATGTAATTTTTTTTATTAGAAAACGATTAACCTAAAATTTAGAATGCTTTCATTTTTAAGATATTTTTTCTTTTTTTTTCAAAATGAATTCATAAAAAAAATTACATAAAATATTAAAACACTATTGTCAAATATGTTCACTTTTTTCATGTAATATTTAGCGATAAATTTATTAATATAATTATGGGTTTAGTTTGGTCCAGTCACGAATGAAGATACTTTGGGTAATATTTTTGGGCTCTGACGTTTTACAATCCGCCATCAATCATTAATATGTAAGAAATTACCTTCCTCCCATTTGTCTGCAATGCTTGGCCTGAAATTTTGCAAACTTGGCAATTAATACAGTAAAATATCGCCAACATGGCAATGCTTCACCACCAGATTAACGAACACGTCGTCAAAAGCGAAAAGTTTTCACTAAATAAATGAAAATGATGCCAAATTAATGAATTAATTATTAAAATATTTTAATATATGAACTGTATTACTTATTGCGGATGCTATCCATATTGATAATTGTTGATTTAGACTTGCGTGGAATATAAGTTAGTCGGGTATTTCGAAATAGTTTTACTTGTTGTATTCCAGAAAAACGTCAAATGTACAATTCAGCGTTAAAAACATTATGCCGTGGATGTTATATCTCATTTTTCCACTGTAAAAGAAATAAAGTACTTGCATTATATAAGGAATGCAATGTGGTGTCCACATCAGAATTTTAAAATATTGCATTAGAAGCATTTTAAGTACCTTCATTAGTAGTAAAATATTGCATTAGAAACATTTTAAGTACCTTCATCTGCAGTAAAATATAGCATTAAGTGCATTTTAAGTACCTTCATTAGTGGCAAAATATTGCATTAGAGGCATTTTATGTACCTTCATTAGTAATAAAATATTACATTAGAGGTATTTTACGTACTTTTATTAGTCGTAATGTATTGCACTCGGGGCATATTAAGCATCTTCATTAGCAGGGAATTTGTATTCACGAAATATACTTTTTAGAAGTATGCGGGGTTACTTCAATATGCACTATTCGCAATTCATTAAAACGTTATATTAAAAATGACATATTTAAACAATTTTTTACCAGAATTATTTCAATTTTTATTTCCACCTCAATTTGCTGATAATTTTTGCAGTAATCTTCAAAAGCAATATTTAACTAACCTGCCCCACCCGCGCTACGCGTATTCAAAATGGCGTTTGGTCATTAAATGTGATACCTACATACTTAATAAAAGTTGATAATAAATTTTCTGAATATGAAAATACTTTTCGGAGTGAAAGAAGTTAGTTAAATATTGCTTTTGAAGATTACTGCAAAAATTAACAGTACATTGAGGTGGAAATAAAAATTGAAATAATTCTGGTAAAAATTCTTTTAAATGCAACATTTTAATGAATTGCGAGTATTGCATATTGAAGTAGCCCCCATGCTTCTAAAAATTATATTTAGTGAATACAAATTCCCTGCTAATGAAGGTACGTAAAATGCCCCGAGTGCAATATATTACAACTAAAGAAAGTACATAAAAATGCCTCACATTTTATAATTCTATTAACATGTTTAATAAGAAAATATATTGAATCTTATTTCCGAGCACGACAAAATAATTTAAATGCTTAATTTTTCCGATTGACAGCGAAAGGTTTCTAGTTATTCTTCTATTATTTCTGAAAGACTAAGTGCTGTAAGATTTTTGAAACTTTCCTTTGTGCCGGCAATCCTAAACGAATTTTCGATATTTTAATTATGTTGTTCATTTGGAATCTAAGACAGACCGAAACACACACACACACACACACAACAGTAGTACCGTTATTTATTGATAGTTGCTCGTTTAGATAGGGCATGTTCAGAATTATCTCAGGTATCATATTTTTATATTCCTATTTTATTTTTCAATCTTTTAGCTTGCAGTCGAAATAGACGGAGTTTATAGTTATTATCTATCTCCGTCTTCAGAAATAAGATTTTTTTGTTCATTTTAAATAGATACTTGGACATGAAGAAAGTTCTTTTCAAAATAATTTCCTTTTTTTAGCCTAGTGCCGTCTTTCCACGTGTTTTGCTTTATTGTTTGGTTATTGTCTGTTTTTCAATATTCGAATTCTCACCATTGATATATGTTGATTATATTTAGCTTAATGACTGGATATATGCATTTTATTCTCCTCTTGATTGATAAATCTCAATTTTTTGCATCTTTTTACGTAGTTAGCTTAAATTAAGTAATGGTTATTTGAGTTACATCTCCTCTCTGATCTATCATTAGAATTTCATATTATACATATATATACATTGCAATATTTAAACTTATTGGGTATGCTCAAACTTCAAAAATTAAATTGTCCCTTATGCACGTTATAGCTATTTTAGAGTTAATGAAATTTTTAATCAGAAATTATAACTTCCATCCGTGATTATTACTTAAAGTGAACAATAAACCTGAGGTACCTCAGAGCAATATACCTGGATTATCTGAGTATGAGTGGGAAGTTGGTGATAATCATCGAAGACTGCTATTTGTCGTACATACACAATACAGGGTAATCATCTTAGCTCATGCACAACGCAGACTCATCGAATATTAATGCTTGAAGCACCACGGTGCTAACAAAGGTCAAGATGCTGTGAGGACACTTTGCTGATACTCGGCGATTATTGATTAGCGACGCAGCATATTGGACGTCATAAACTCTGATATCATGAAGACACTGTCCTGCAAGTGAACGCTTATTATTTATTGTTGCAGTATTGGAAGATCATACATGCTTAAGGACTGCGCTGGAAGTCGGCGATTACTGATTATTGATGGCACATATTCTTATTTCTGCGAAACAGGGTAGTCATTTTGTTGCCTAATATCATAATCGAGCCTTATTTCACATTCTCACAGCATACTGGCTAACCGTAGAATCGTATCTTGTCACAAACTCTACACATTGTTTCCCCTATGGGGAAAGGTGCTTATTCGTATTGGACGTGGCCTTTTTGAATTCGACTCACCTCGTCTGAGGAAATACACAAATCTGGGGATTGTCTTCCGGGAGTTAGCACCCGAGATCATGAGCGGCACTCTTCCAGGTGATGGAGGGGGCTGCGTCTTTGTAACCTCGTCTATCCAAACCCATCGACGACTGGAGTAAGAGCTCGACGGATCATCTTTCGGACTAGTGTCGTAGATGATACGGCCGTCCTTCCATCTTTGGTCACGGCCTCGTTGGGTGATGATCCCCTCCCCCCCTAATCTCCAAGCTGAGATGGTTAGAAAGACTACAAACCCAGGATTCTAGTTAAGGTGAAACGCACTTCAATTTTAATATACATTGCCCCGTCACTTAGTTTAGTGCATATTATATAGATAATGAATACACTATACCAAAGCCAGTTACATACAATTTATGCACCTTTTTAAATTTTGCGTAAGATAAAAATATAATTTATTCCACCTGCAACTCATTTTATATTGATTTAAATAGGTACCCACGGGGCTGAACCAGATATTGAATTATTGCCAATAAATAATAAGCCCTTCCCCTGAAGATCATCGCATCAAATCATCTCATTGTTAGATCATCTGTATCTCATAATCATCACATGAAATCATTTCACTGTTAGATCATCTGTCAGAAGGATATGTATTGTCGATTGATACCAAAGTTTAACAATGGGTCTACTGGCGTCATAAACATAAAAGTCTGATGTGGGCAGCACATGACTCTCCTTATATAATGCAATGAATTTACTGCTTTTACAGCAAAAAAAAATCTGATGTGGGCAACACATGACTTTCCTTATATAATGTAATGAATTTACTACTTTTACAATAAAACATAGGTTTTTCTTATAGTAGATACTAATATTCTTTCCAAGATATTGAATTTTCGACAATTAGTCGTCATTTTCATTGATTTAGCATCATTTTTATCCATTTGGCGAGATTTTCATTAATTTGGCAACATTTCAAAAAACTCGCCAAGTTGGCGACATTCCGCCAAATTCGTCGCCAAAATCTCGCCAAGCGTTATGCACAAAGAAAAAAGTTATTCTTACAGCAGATAAATGACTATTGGCGTTCAAATACAAAAGTATTATTCAAAATATATTTTTTCATGAATGGAACGAGCTAGATCCACGAGAATGATGTCACTCAATTTACCGCATGGTATTACATATGAAAAGCGAACATGTTTCTCAATAGGATTTTTTTTTTTATGTGACTTTTTCATAATTTTTTTTAAAAATGTACAGTATATCGAGAACGGTTCATGTTAGCGTTCTAAAATTTATGCCAATCGTTTTCTAATGAAAAATTACATAAGAAATGTCTATTTGCGTAACTTCATTAGCGATTTTGATTTTTTGACGATTTTTTCAAAATTTCATTCGAAAATTTAGGGGGGTTCTGGAAATTCGATTACGTATAAAAACAACAGGCATCCAGTGTTTACGGATTGTGATTTTTGTACCAAATTTGGTTCGAATCGGACCATTCGTTCGTCAGTTATCGTCTCCACAGACTCACTGACACACACACACACACTTTCACACACACACACACACACACACACACACACACGCACACACACACGCACACACACACAGACATCACTTCAAAAATGGTTGATTCGTGATCAGGGATGCTTGAAACGTGCTCTCCCGTCGAAAATTCGAATTCGAATTTTCGACCATGTCACAATACTTTCCTTATACATTATGTATATAAAGAAAGTAAAAAAAATAACTTATTCTTAGATACTTATATTCTTTTCAAGATATTGAATTTTCGTCAATTAGTCGTCATTTTTAGTGATTTAGCGTCATTTTTAGTGATTTAGCGTCATTTTTAACCATTTGGCGAGATTTTCGTTAATTTGGCAACATTTAAAAAAGTCGTCAAGTTGCCGACATTCCGCCAAATTCGTCGCCAAAATCTCGCAAAGCGTTATGGAAGGAGAAATAAATTATTCTTACAGCAGATAAATGACTATTGGCTTTTAAATACAAAAGTATTACTCAAAGTATCTTTTCTCATGATTGGTACGAGCTAGATCCACGAGAATGATGCCACCGAATTTATCGCATGATATTACATATGAAAAGTGAACATGTTTCTTAACAGTTAATATATTTTTTTATTTTATGGGATTTTTTGTTAAATTTCTTTAAAAAATGTTTAATATCTCGAGAACGGTTCGTGCTAGCGTTCTAAATTTCATGTAAATCCTTTTCTAAGGAAAAATTACCTAAGAGATATCTATTTGAGTAATTATATTAAAGGTTTCGATTTTTGATGGGTTTTTCAAAATTTCACTGGAAAATTTAGGGGGGGGGGGTTCTGAACATTCGATTGCGTTTGAGAACAATAGGCTTCCAGTATTCACGGATTGTGATTTTTGTACCAAATTTCATTCGAATCGCTCCTTTCGTTCGCGAGATATCGTCCCCAAAGATTCACTGACACACACACACACAGAGACATCACTTCAAAAATGTTTGATTCGTGATCAGGGATGCTTGAAGCGTGCTTCCCCGTCGAAAACTCGAATTCGAATTTTCGACCCCGTCACAATACTTTCCTTATACATTATCCCGGATTCAGTTATACATATAGTCATTTTATGCATAATTATGCCAAATGCTGTCTGGTGGAAAGTATAAAATTTCAAATAAATTTAAAAGTTTTCGTTAGAATTTCAGACAATTATATATAGTTCTAGATCTTTTAATACAAGTTTGATATAAAGTTTCGTGAAAATCAATTTACACTTGTGGCAGCTATTTTGCACACAAGAAATTATCCACAAGCTGACAGAAGGCAGGCACACAGACAGACAGACAAATGGACAGTCTAAATATAGCTAAAACGTGTTCAGGAAGTGTTAAAATATTTGGTATCAAAATCTCGAAAACGAAAATTTTCGTTAAAACAATAATATTTCTATAATATAATATTCTTCTGTATGACAAATTAATATATAAAAAAAAAATCTGATGTGGGCAGCACATGACTTTCCCTGCTGACTTATATCGACGTTCTTTTTATTTTAATTAAATTTAATTCACTTTTTCAATTCAATTTTCGTTCTCATTTGATAACTGGACTTATTTTCAAAGATGGCGTAGAGAAAATACGAAAACACTAAAATATCTCTAGAACGGCTAGTTCTAGTGTAATGGGGTTGGTCTTATTCTTTTCTTCGTTAAAAATTTCGTATTAAACAATCATTTAATGGATACATTTGATTATACGTATTTTTTTATTTTAGATTTTGCCGATTTTTGCGGGCCATTTTGCAAAAAAAGATAGATTTTTTTTCTGAATCCTACCCAAATCTAATCAGCACCAGGGTGACCCACAAGTAACTTATCTACCAAATTTTGTGAAATTCAGTCCATTAGTTTTACAGCTAGAGTGGATAAAATCTTTTGCGGACCATTTCGCAAAAAAAGGCGGGTTCTTTTATCCTGAATCGTATTCAAAACTAATCAGCTCCAGACTCGCCCACAAGTGACTTACCTACCAAATTTTATGAAATTCGGTCATTTAGTTTTTTAGTTAGAGTGGATACAAAATCTGCACAGACAGACACACAGACAGACACACAGACACACAGACTCACAGACACACACACAGACGTCCCGCTAAAAATGATTTTTTCGTATTCTAGAGGTGTTGAAACGTGTAGATCCGTCGAAAACTTGCAATTTTCGACATGATTCTAATACTTACCCTATACATTACCATGTATTGCAGGGAAAGTAATCATATAAAGACAAGAAAGATCAATCATCAAGAAAAATCAATCAAGATAGATCAATCATCAAGAAAGATCAATCATCAAGAAAGATCAATCATCAAGATAGATCAATCATAAAGAAAGATCAATCATCAAGAAAGATGTTTTAATACAAGTTGGATATAAAGTTTCGGGAAACTCAATTTACACTTGTGGCTGCTATTCTGCACACAAGAAATTTTCCACAAGCAGACAGCAGGCAGGCACACAGACAGACAGACAAATGGACAGTCTAAATATAGCTAAAACGTGTCCAGGAGGTGTTAAAATATTTGGTATCACAATCTCGAAAACGAAAATTTTCGTTAAAACAATAATATTTCTATAATATAATATTCTACAGTATGACAAATTGATATATGAAAAATAATATAAAGACAAGAAAGATCAATAAAGTATAATGTATTGATTATGAAACGCTTTTCAACTGTAACGCGATTTTATTTAAACATCTTTAAAATACGATTCATTCAGCGCTGATATGTTTTAAATTATCACAGTGTTACAATAATTTATTATATTTGGAAACTTAGAACTTCATCGGAAAAAATGAACTTTATTCAAATGACTTCATGGAGATATAAATCGTCTGACTCTCTATGTAAAATCAATGAGTATTTCATTCATATCACTTTTATTCCAGACTCCAGAGCTAAATAATTTTGCGTGAAAAATATTCAGCTCTTCTTATACAACTCAGCTTACAATCACTTATTTACATTCTGTCTTCCATAAAATTAGACTTCGTTGTAGAAATAATCAAAGTTTGATGATCATTTAAATTTGAATATATTGCAATTGCATTGGCGCAGAACATATATGCACAGAAAATACGGAAAAATAAAGCAGTTTAAGGACGGATGTAACACAAAATATAAATTTAAAAGAACTTTTAAAATCACGATTTTTACATTGAGAAAAAAAGATGGATGCCATATTTCATTTTGAAGTGGGTCACGTGATCTCTTCATATAATTAGCGTGGAAGACCCACGCCACCCGACTCATCCTATGGTATGAGTAGCAGGATGAGTGGCCGACAAAAAATTAGTGTGTGATTACTTTTTTTATTTTTATTTAAAAACTACTGGACATATTCTGCCGAAATTATTTTTATATATTTTATAGGTTAATTTGAATATTTTCTAGAATTTTCGAAGCAATTTATGAATTTTAACTTTGCCTAAAAAATGTTTGAATAATTACTTCCCATGGAGTTCAATGTATTTCACTTCTTCAACCTGGATTCATCCCAAAACTAATTGGGTGATATTATTCTTTTACATTCCCATATGTCCCACAGTCCGTCTCAATCATATACTAAAATTTCATTTTGATAAAATAATTTTACGGCAGTTATCGTTCGAACGGACAGACAGACAGATGATCATAAACACTTTTTAAAAAGTCGTAAAAACTTTTCGACTATGTTGAAAAGTATTGGAAATGATAAACCATTCTTCCTGTAGAAAATTAACATCGCATTCAAATCCATATGCATAATATAAATTATATTAGGTTGTTGCTAACCACTTCTCAAAGAGTCAAAATTTCGACTTCATATTTCAGGAATCTCCGAATTTGTTGAGATGTTTATCAAAATATATACACATGGTAATTTTTTGTGAAAAATCAAATACAACCCTGTTACGACAACCAAATACATCTGAAATTTGCATTCCAGTAACCATTCAATTAAATTACTTTAGCAGTTAAAACTATCAATATATTCTACAATGTTACTTTTTCCAGTTGTGTTTAATCGAATGTTATAGATTAAACACAGTCTAAATATTTTGATCTTATAAATGTATTTATACTCTTTAATATTCAAATTGAAAGAAAAAAATCTGATGAACGTGATTTTCATTACAGAATTAAATTAATTTTCTCTTACATAATCCATCGTTTTGTATAAAGGAACTGATAGCGTCACGAACACGAAAATTGTGTTCATGCTATTTTTCACTATAACAATGGAAATTATTATATTTCGTTACTATTGAGCAATAAATGAATCCTTTAATTCGTAATTATGTCAAATGTCCTATGCTGCCGTGTTAAGAAAATATAAAAATTCTGATGCGTTTCAAAGTTTTTGCTTGAATTTCAATAAATGCTGTCCAGTGTTTGTTTTTCATAAACAAAGACGGATAAAAAGTTCCTTGAAAATCCATTAATATTTATGGCAGTCATTGTATACACAAGGAATCGACCACAGACATACAATAGACGACAGACAGACAGACGATAAACAGTCAGACGCACACCACTCTAAAAAAAGTCAAAATGTGTGGGGGAGGTCCTGAATCATATATTGACATCAAAATTTAGAAATAAAAATTTTACTTGATAACAATATATTCGCTATACTCCTACGCGCGTGAAAAAGTAAAAATTATTGTACTTATACAAGTGTAATAAAAAAGAAATATTTTCACGAAAATTTACAACTTCGAGATTTTCATGCCCATATGTTTTAGGACCTCCTGAGTACGTTCTGACTACTTTTAGAGTAATATCTGTGTATCGTTCTACCTTTTGTAGTTTGTCGTCAGTCGTCTGTCTTCAAATTCTTGTACCTGTATACATGGTAACTACTTCAAATACTAATGGTATTTCACAAAACATTGTATCCGGATTTGTTAACACAAAATATAGAACTATATATGTTTTATTATTTTTTTTAATCCAGCAAAATTTTAAGCGAATATTTTTTTTTTATTCGGGGTGATTTTCCCGGTAGCACTTCTGCGTAGCTGTAGAACCAACAATGCACTGCTGAAATGACTTTCCTCCATAAAGAATATTATTGATACCAAGTTTTAGCAATATTAAATGCGTTGGGTATATATAAAAATTGGTGAAAATAAGACAGCATCATAGGCAATATTTAAAACCTTCGCTTAAATGTATGGTATATGCTGTAACAGAAATATGCTGTAACAGAAAAGGTAATATGCTGTACTGAATATTGTAGCAGCTAATAAAATTACTTCGCAGGCATTAAAATGTAGCCAATCTGATGCATTTCGCCCAATATGATAACACAGCGCGGTGAAATCGTATTGGCTTTAACTTACCGTTGGCTCCAATCGTTTACGATCCACTATGTGTCTCCATCGGTGCTACTTTCATTACTACTTCTTGTGAAGCGGACCATTTTTATAACCAACATGGCCCTATAAATACTATTGGTCACGTTTTTATAAAGGAAAACATAACTCATGATAGCCCTAAGTAAATCTATGTAAAAAGAAAAATTTAATATACTGTTTAATGTCATTAATTTTGTGGAAGTTAAGTTGTAAAAAAAAAAACTTAATACCAAATAACAAAATTATTTCGCAGTCATTAAAATATAATCTATTTGGTACTTTTTGCACAATATGGTAACACAGCCCGGAACGCACCCACACACAAACGTTTACGATGCGCTATTTATCCATCAGTGCTACTTCCAGTAGTACAACATCGCCCTCAACAGACCAGTGGCCACGATTTTATAAAAAATATGTAATTTATAAAAAGGTAATCCAAACACCCGTTAAAAGGAAAATATAATATATTATTTAATATCATTAATTTTGTGGAAGTTATGCTGTAGCAGAAAAATAAACTAGAAGTAGATAAAAAAATTATTTCGAAAATCATAAAAACGTAGTACTCATACTTTTTGTCGAGTATGGCAACACGGAGCTGTGAGGACATATAGGATCTAACTTGCCTCGGGCCATGATAGTTTGCAATTCACTATGTAAGTGATACATCTATTGCTACGTCTTGTGAAGCGGACCATTTTTATACAACACTAGGTGGCTCTGGTCCCTACTCGTCACGCTTAGCCAACCCTCTTCAGGAAGCTCCGCCTCCTTCTCGCTGCGCTCGCTTCATACCTATCTCTCGAAAAATTCTACTTTCAAAAATATAATTTGCAAACGTAGCAATAGATGTATCACTGCACGGTGTGCGGGTTAACCCCGGTGCAAACGCATCGGGGTTAACCTACACACAATCGTTTACGATGCACTAAGAATCTCCCATTAGTACAACATCGCCCTCTACATACCAGTGGCCACGTTTTTATAAAAACTACAGAAATTATGAAAGAAACAATACAAACGCTTGTAAAAAGGAAAATTTAATATGTTATTTAATATCATTAATTTTGTGGAAGTTATGCTGTAGCAGAAAAAATAAACTAGAAGTAGATAATAAAATTATTTCGAAAGCATGAAAATGTAGTACTCATACTTTTTGTCGAGTATGGCAACATGAAGCTGTGAGAATATATAGGATCTAACTAACTCGCCTTCGGCCATGATAGTTAGCAATTCACTATGTCAGTGTGACATCTATTGCTACGTCTTGTGAAGCGGATCCTTTTTTATACAACACTAGGTGGCTCTGCTCCCTCCTCGTTACGCTTAGCCAACCCTCTTCGGGAAGCTTCGCCTCTTTCTCGCTGCGCTCGCAAAGCTCGCTTCATACCTATCTCTCGAAAAATTCTACTTTTTTTCTCTCACTACCTATTTTCCGCAGGAGATAAAAGCAGGGATTTTCCTTAGCCCAGGGAATCCGAAATCTGAATTTCGTGATCCTGAGCTCGTTTCACTAGCTATTCACATTACACAATAAAGATTAAATCAATAAACGGATTATTTTATGGTGTTACCCAATTATTTCTCTATAAATGTACCAAATTTCATATTTTTGTATGCTTTAGTTTTTGCGGTACAACACAGATAATTTGCTAGAAGTACCGATATGAAAAGAAAAATCATTTCAAAAGGTAAAACATATCAAAAACTACATCGAAATTAAAAAAAGAGCTCCGTTCTGCAAAAATGCAGGTAACTGCCTACAAAAATTCGTGGTCTTGCTATTATTAGTCTATCCAAGACGCGAACTCAAAGCTCAAATATTTTGCCTTTGATTTTGATATTAAATATTTCTTAAACTACAATATATATCAGCAAGAAAGTTCAATCATGCATAAAGCACTGATTATGAAATACTTTCCAACTGGAATGCGATTTTATTTAAACATCTCTAAAATGCGATACACTCATTGGTAATATTTTAAAAATTATCACAATGCTACAATAATTTATTATTGGGTGGGTACCTTCATTCTGAATATATACTTTCCCGACCATGCTTATAATTACTCAATATTTAATAGGTGAGTTGCGCGCTCTGGGTTCTAATAATAATAAAAAAAATAGTAATTTATTATATTTGAAAACTTAAAACTTAATCGAAAAAAAATGGACTTTATTCAAATAACGTCATTGAAATATAAATCGCCTGGCTCTCTATGTAAAAGCAATAAAAGTTTCATCAATACACTTTTATTCCATTCCTTTCATTCATCACATTACTACAATTATTTATTTTACTTAAAAACTTAAAACCATGGCAAACATTCAAAGCAATTTGTGAATTTTAAATTCGCTTAAAAAATGTTTGAAGAATTAGGCCCCATAGGGTTCAATGCATTTCTGTTTTTCAACCCGGGTTCAATCCAAAACTGATTGGGTGATATTATTCATTTATATGAACAAAGTCATAAACACTTTTCACGTAATGTAACATTACGCTTAAAACTTCATCGAAAAAGTCTACTATAAAATCGCCTGCTTCTCTATGATGCACTCTCAATGAATGTTTCATTCATATCAGCTATATTGCAGACTCCAGAGCTAAATAAATTTGCGTTAAAGAAATTCAGTAATTCTTATACAACTCATCTTTCAGCTTGTTGTGTTTACATTCTCCGTAAGTGGAAATTAGGTTTCGTTGTAAAAATAATCAAAGTTTGATGATCATTTAAATTCTAATATATTGTAATTGCATTGTTTTAGAAAACAGCTGAACATAATTTAAGCAAAAGTAAATCGGTTTTAGGACGGATACAACACTAAATATCAATCAGAAAGAATTTTGAGCATCACGATTTTGACACGAGATTTATGGCATTGATCATTTAAACTCAAATATATTGCAATTGCGTTGTTTCAGAATATAGGTGCACAGAATTTGAGCAAAATTAAAGCGGTTTTAGGACGACTACAACACTAAATCTAAATTAAAAAGAATTTTAAAATCAAGATTTTGACACAAGATGGATGCCATATTTTATTTTGAAGCGGATCATGTGATCTCTATATGATATTAATTACTATTATAATTCTAATTTAAAAAACTACCGAACAAATTTTGCTGAATTTTTTATATATATAATGATAATTATATAATGATAATATATATAATGATAATAGGGATAATTTGAATATTTCCTAAAACTTTCAAATCAATTTGTGAATTTTAAATTCGCTTAAAGAATGTTTGAAGAATTAGGTCTTATAGGGTTCAATGCATTTGTGTTTTTCAACCCGGGTTCAATCCAAAACTGATTGGGTAATATTATTTATTTATATTCCCATATGTCCCACAGACCGTTTGAACAACATACTAAAATTTCATTTTTATAAAGTCATTTTTACGACAGTTACCTCACGAAAGGATAGACAAACAGAATGAGCAAAGTCATAAACACTTTTCAACTATGTTGCAAAGTGTTAAAAATGGTTTATTTCAGCGTATTCCCCAAAGCTTTTTCTACAAGTGTACCAAATTTCAGCCTTTTATACGCAATAGTTTTTGCGGTACGAAGCAAAGAATCTCGACAAAGAAATATGTCACACAACGGCGGCGACCAACTTTTCTTAATATAGCGATATTACTCTCTAGATAATAGTATTCACGTTTTTAAAATAAAAATACAACTTTTGAGAATAATAATTAAATAACTGTAAAATGAATATTTAAAAATATTATATAACTTTATTAATTTTGTGAATATTTTTGAAAAAAAATTTGTTACAGAATCTAATTTCTTTTGTCCAATTATTAATCAAGCATTGAATAAACTCTATGCATATTTCGCATGACATACTGGCGTAGATGTATTAACCACATATTATTTCTCAAAATTCTATTCTATATAAAGTCCCATCTCGTGAAGTTAGTAAAAATTTCATATACGGATATTTCTTGTTAAAATTTCCGGAAATACTATTAGAGGTATTGAAATTTTAAAATTGAAAGAAAAGAGTGATCAATTAAAAAAGAAGACCTTTTGGATAATGGTTTATGTCGTTGCAATTCGCAATATTCTGTCTCGTAGAAATATATTGTTTGTGTAGTATAAGCATATCATATATGTTATATTTATTTGTAGTCGTGACCACGGATCTAAATCCAATATGTTTATGCAGCGGACGAATTTTATAAAATATTTTCCGATTTAAACAATAAAAATTTGATGTGGGCAGTACATGACTTTCCCTGCAGACTTATATCCACGTTCTCTTTATTTTAATTAAATCTATTTCACTTTTAATTCAATTTTCGTTCTCATTTGGTAACTGGACTTATTTTCAAAGGTGGCGTAGAGAAAATACGAATAACTAAAGTATCTCGAGAACGGCTAGTCCTAGTGTAATGGGGTTGATCTTATTCTTTTTTTCGTTAAAAATTACGTATAAAGTAAGCATTCAATGTTTATATTTGAGCATACATAATTTTTTATTTTAGATTTTGGTAATTTTTTCGGACCATTTTGCAAAAACAGATAAGTTATTTTTTTCCGAATCGTACCAAAATCTAATCAGCACCAGGGAAACCCACAAGCGACTTATCTACCGAATTTTGTAAAATTCGGTCCATTATTTTTCAGCGAGGGTGGATACAGGCTTTTGAGGGTCATTTCGCATAAAAAGGCGGGTTCTTTTATCCCGAGCCATACCCAAAACTAATCCGCACCAGCTTCGGCCACAAGTGACTTCACTACCAAATTTTATGAAAATCGGTCAATTAGTTTTTTAGTAAGAATGGATAAAAAATCTACACAGACAGACAGACACACACAGACGTCACGCTAAAAATAGTTTTTCCGTATTCTAGAAGTCTCAAATCGTGTAGATCCGTCGAAAACTCGAGTTATGATTTTCGGCATGATTCCAATACCTCCCCTATACGTTACCATGTATTGTAAGGAAAATAAAATTAAGTATATAGAATAAATTTCCAGTCGAAATTGCATTTTCGACTGGATAATATAAATTACTGTTATTTTTATCTTATTGTCTTATTCCATATGCTTTATATGTTTGTATAGAACTTATTTTTACTTTCCCTGCAATACAGGGTAATGTATAGGGAAAAGTATTGGAAATATGTCGAAAATCGCAATTTGAGTTTTCGGCGGATCAACACGTTTCAAGACCTCTAGAATACGAAACAACTATGTTTAGCGTGACGTCTGTGTGTGTGTCTGTCTGTCTGGGTGTCTGTCTGTCTGGGTGCCTGTGTGTCTGTGCAATGTATGTATCCACACTAACTCAAAAATTAATGACCCGAATTTCATAAAATTTGGTATGTAAGTCACTTGGATGTGCCTCTGGTGCTGATTAGTTTTTGGTACAATTCGTAGAAACAGAACCCGCCTTATTTTGCGAAATTACCCTTAAAAATGTCATTTATCCGCTGAAGCTAAGTAAGTGACCAAATTTCGCCAAATTTGGTAGATATTCTGGTGCTGATTAGAATTAGCAATGTATGTATCCACACTAACTCAGAAACTAATGAACCGAATTTCATAAAATTTGGTATGCAAGTCATTTGGATATGACCCTGGTGCTCATTCGTTTTTGGTATGATTCGTAGAAGCAGAACCTGCCTTTTTTTGCGAAATGGCCATTAAAAATTTCATTTATCCGATGTAGCTAAGTAAGTGACCAAATTTCACAAAATTTGGTAGATAAGTTACTTTTTGTATATTCTGGTGTTGATTAGAATTTAGTACGATTCGAAAACGAAGAACCCGCCTTTTTTTACGAAATGGCCTGCAAAAATTTAATTTATCCACTCTAGCTAAAATACTAATTGACCAAATTTTACAAAATTTGGTAGATAAGTTACTTGTGGGATACTTTAGTGCTGATTAGATTTTGGTACGATTCGGAAAAGAACAACCTGCCTTTATTTACGAAATGGTCCGCCAAAATCGCCAAAATCTAAAAAAAAGACTAAGTAGTGTATGCTCAAATGTATCAGTTAAATTCTTGTTTTATACCCGATTTTGAAGAGGAAAATAATATAACACACACCATTATACTTTAGGACTAACCGTTCTCAAGAAATTTGAGATTTCTTGCATTTTTGTTACGCCGATTTCGGAAAAATGTCTAATTACCAAATAAAAACAAAAATTGAATTAAAAATGCAAATTTAGTGTAATCTGGTTCAATTAAACTCTAACTAATGAGTTTTTAAAGAAATAAAGAAAATGTGAATTTGAGTATGCAGGGAGAGTCATGTGCTGCCCACATCAGACTTTTTGATTCGCAAACAGCAATTTTTACGCTTTGGTTAATTATCTCATAATAAAATAGAATATATAAAAGCCTGTATTTAAATATTTCTCTTAATTACACATTACAAAACTCGGGTTCCCATAAAATTATAAAAAAACTCCAAAAACACAGTAAAAGGCATCGTTTCTAGTGAATTGCAATCATTGGCTCAAAACAACATCTGGAATCCGCGGTGGTAGCTAGGTTATACAGTGTACAAAATATACGCAAAATGGTATTTGCTAACGATGCAAAAGTCGTTTTTACAAATCGTCATAAAATAACAGCAACAACGTCATTATTTATAAAACACAAATTGCATAATCGAAGTAAATATGAATACTTAAGTCACCATTAAAAATTTATTTTTATCAATATAACAAGATATCCAAACTTATTGCCTTATTTCTCAGATTTTATAAATCGTTAGAATATAATCTAGGAACTAGCAATGTGCACTATCTGTTAGAAAAAGCAACTTTCGAATAAAATAACATCTAACGGATTTTGTATTCCAATATAATCCTCTGAAGCTCTTCTTATTCTTTTTGAATTTATTACAAAATACGCATCATCGAACATTATTCCGCAAACTGCATATTTCTAATCAATTTAGTAATGAAGTATTACGTTCCTGAACTCTCGCTTATATCAATTTCGAACTCATGCATAATGCATAAGCGAAGTTTCTTGCTTAAAATTCGAAAAGAGTTGTGTAACACTTCAAGTTTACAGCTGCATTTTTCGAAGAAATTGGAGTTGGTAATGGGAAAAGAGGAAAGAGTTGATTTTGATTATTTAGATTATTTAAATAAATATGCCCGGCATAGGGGTATTTTAAAATTCGAAATTTTGAATGGAATATGTGTCTTTACTTGTGATATGTCCTGTATTTCTAGCTGTTGTACCAACAGGCAGCTGCTAGTTTAAAAAATATGATGTAGGCAGCACCTGACTTTCCTTGCAGACTTATATCCACGTTCTCTTCATTTTAATTAAATTGAATTAACTTTTAATTCAATTTTCGTCCTCATTTGATAACTGAACTTATTTTCGAAGTTGGTTTAGAGAAAATACGAAAACACTAAAAAATCTCGAGAACGGCTAGACCTAGTGTAATGAAGTTGGTCTTATTCTTTCCTTCGTTAAAAATTACGTATTAAATAGATATTTAATGGATATATTTGAGCATACGTAGTTTTCTATTTTAGATTTTGACGATTTTTGGATGGCCAATTTGCAAAAAAATGCAGGTTATTTTTTCCGAATCATACCAAAATCTAATCAGCACCAGGGTGACCCACAAGTGACTTATTTACCAAATTTTGTGAAATTCAGTCCATTAGTTTTTTAGCTAGAGTGGATACAAGCTTTTGCGGGGCATTGCGTAAAAACGGCGGGTTCTTTTATCCCGAATCGTACCCAAAACTAATCAGCACCATATTCGTCCACAAGTGACTTACATACCAAATTTTGTGAAATTCGGTCCATTAGTTATTTGTTAAAGTGGATACAAAATCTGCGCAGACAGACAGACAGACACACAGACACACAGACAGACAGACAGACAGACACACAGACACACACACAGACGTCACGCTAAAAATAGTTTTTTCGTATTATAGAAGTCTCGAAACGTGTAGATCGGTCGAAAACTCGAGTTGCGATTTTCGGCATGATTCCAATACTTTCCCTATACATTACCATGTATTGCAGGGAAAGTAAAAATCTGATGTGGGCAGCACATGACTTTCCCTGCAGACTTCCCAGACAGACAGACACACAGACACACAGACAGACAGACAGACAGACACACAGACACACACACACGTCACGCTAAAAATAGTTTTTTCGTATTCTAGAGGTCTCGAAACGTGTAGATTCGTCGAAAACTCGAGTTGCGATTTTCGGCATGATTCCAATACTTTCCCTATACATTGCCATGTATTGCAGGGAAAGTAAAAAGAAAAGATATTTAAATATTTTTGAATTTTCGAAACATGTCCGGATCCTACATTACGTCCGTTGCATTCTAAAATTTCCTGGAGAAGAAAGACGAAATATAGATACCAAGTCTTGAAGCCTGAATAAAAAATAATTGTCTATTTATATCAGATATTCCACTGGGGTCCTCAATGACAGAATTAACTCGAGTGTGGCTCAAATCGATTTTCTCATACCAGAATCCATTTTTAGTAGTTTTTCTCTTTAAATTAAAAAAAAATTGAAAAATGCGTTTCGTGTGTTCAAATGATTGCTATTACAGAGTGTTACCCATCACTTTAAAGGACTTGAAATAATCTCTCTTCCGATACCATACTTGGCACTATACCCTCGGGGGGCAGATAACTTCCCCCGAGGGGGGGGGGCTAATGATGTTGTGACATCAGAAATAGATCTCACAGCACTTAATGTGAGACAGCTCTATGTACATTATTGTGTCTGGAACGTCAGACAATACCTTCAATCTCAATGACTCCAAAGTGTACAACATGCTGAACCAAAGGTCAGCTAAAATCATAAATTTAGGGGCGTCAAGACAGAGGGGTGTCGAAGGACTCTTGAGAAAAGGTGTTGCAACGACATTGGGTAAAAAGCTGACTAATGGAGAAGGTGCTTGTGGCTTCGCTATGAAGGCTGCCAATAAGAGCAAAAGAGAAGTATCAGACCTGAGGCAAAAGAGCCACAGCAAAAGGAGTGAAAACAGACATATACAGACGGAACGGCAATACAGAACGACTAGACGATATAGAACAGATAGACAGAATGGCGATACAGAACGAGGATGGAGAACGAATAAAGAGAACGCATTTAGAGAACGAAGAAATAGAACGAATAAAGAGAACGAATTAAGAGAACAAATAAAGAGAACAAATTTAAAGAATGAATAAAGAGAACGATTTAGAGAACGACTTCGACAGAGTGGTCCGGAGATACTTCACGAAAGGTGTCCTAATATGCAATTCTACGACAGTCAAATTCCAAGAAAACTTAAAAAAAATGTTCAAAACTAGTGCAATCTGCAGGGGAGCAAGGGTTGTGGTCAGGTATGCGTTTATTAAATATAGTAGCAGGTCTTAGATTATATCGATAACAAATAGTGATCTGGTCTCGCACGGCAAATCTCTCCATTTTGCTCACTGCTTTGCAAATAAATGTGCAAACTGTGTAATGAATTGAATTCAATAAGTATTTTATGTTGTTAATAAAGGATTTATTGTTAAAGTTAAAATGGCGCAATTAATGAAGAAGTTTTATGTTTATTAATATTCCTTTACAGAACTCACACTGAAGAAAATAATGGTGGGTTTTAATAGCGGCAAACAACGCAATGTTTACTTTATTGAGTGCCACTATGTACGAATTTACGACCATGTCAATTTTGTAGAATTTAATAATTTAAAATCCCAGCTTTGAATTTTATTGTAAAGTAAAAATGCGCTTTGCATTTAATAATTAAAGTTTTATTTTCTTTACTGCGCCACAGATGTCACGAACAAAACCAACGTATCTGGGCATTTTCCATAACAGTGATTGAAACAATAAAGCTTCGTGATCATTGCGTCATAAATAAACACTTTCATGCATGATTGCGTCATATTTTGTCCTATGCTGCCAAGTTAGAAAAATATAAAAAAATATATATTTCCCGGGAATTTAAAAAAATTCTATCTATATCTAGATTTTTTGATAACAAAACCAAATCTAAAGTTTCGTGAAGATCCATTAATATTTGTGGTTGCTGTAGTGTGTACAAAAAATCGGTCACAGACATACACACATACAGACAGACGAGCATCACTCCAAAAAAGTCCAAACGTGTTTAGGAGGACTTAAAATACGATATTTCATGCAAATGCGATATCTTTATTGGCATCAAATTCGGGAAATCGAAAATTTTCTTGAAAGCAACATTTCACTACGTATGTGAAGGTAAAATATTCTTGCCCTGACACATTTAACTGAATCTCCTCTATATACTTAATCTAGCTTACCGATTGGGTACAGGGGCAGACCTCAATCGTTCATGTCTGAGTAACAAGGGGACCAACAATGCACTGCTGCAATAATTTTCCTCCATCCAAGGGCAGTTAGTAAGCTTGAATGATATTGGATATATACAAAACTGGTGCTAAAATGATATAATTACAGTCGTTACTTGAAAACTTTGAGGATAATGGTATCAGGTGTATCTAAAGATAATAAATATATAAATACATAAAAATAACGGGTAGTGAAATAATGTAACAGACAAATTTAAAAAATAGCACAACCTGGTAATTTTTGCTTAATATAGCAATACGGGTGTATCCGTTCTTACTCACCTGAGCGTGACCATTTGAGCAATCCCCCAAGTGCTTGTATTATAGTGTCACTATAACGTATGTAGAAGCGATTAAATTTTACATACTACATGGCCATCTATATATGCTATATTAGTGGTCATGTTTACTTCCAAAATTTCAATTAATTCCAAATTCGGTTACAGGTCCCTTAATATATAAAATTTTAGTATAGATATTAATTTTATTAATTTTGTGGAACTTACATAAAATAAGCATTTAATCATTTTTGTCAAAATTTTTATCAAATATTAAATGCATTAATAAATTTCAAATGACAATTCTTAATAAGGTTAACGGTTTTATTAATCCGAAATTATTTCGCAAAATCAAGTTCCTATCAAAAGTCCTATTTTGTGATAAAAATTAATTGTTACACAAATATCTATTACTGTGGGCGTTTCCTGAATTAGCGTGGGAAGAAATTAAATTTTGAACTTAAAAGAAAAGAGAGTTAGCTAGCTCAAAAGATAAAACTTAAGACTTCGTAGATAATTTTATATGGCATTTCAATTCGCCACATTGCTTCTTGTCAAATATATATTTAGGATCATGTTATCATGTAATGCACATTATATTTATTTTAGAACTTTCAAATAATTTGTTAAAACAATTTTCAGTCAGAGGAATGTAATCAAGAGAAGAAAAGTTTATGTTGGTGTGTTATTATCTAGGGTGGTAAAATAACTGGATGTTAGACCATTATTGCTCCTGTGAATGTGATTATGCAATACAGTCAAACCTCCTACAATGCGGTTTCCATATAACGCGATATTCTTAAACGTGGTTTCCATATATAAAAAAATAACCTGCTTTTTTTCTGCAAAATGGACCTCAAAAATCGTCAAAATCTAAAAAACTACGTTTGTTCAAATATATCTATTAAATACTTGTTTTATGCGTATTTTTTAATGTTGAAAAGAATAAAACCAACCCCATTACACTAAGACTAACCGTTCTCGAGATATTTTTGCTTTTCCGTATTTTTGTGACGACATCATTGAAAATAAGTCTAGCTACCAAATGAGAACGAAAATTGAATTATAAATGCAAATCTAATGGAATTTTAAATAATTATGGGTGTGGTTTTTTGCAATTAAACTCAATATGATTAATTATTAAAGACATAAAGAGAACGTGAATATGAGTCTGCAGGGAAAGTCGCACGTGTTAAAATATAAGTAAAATTTCTACACATGATGCGTTTTTAGTTGTAAATAAATCTGTTTAATTTGAAAAATTATTGGTATGGTTCTGTTTCCTAGTATGCCCATATCAAATGTTTCTTTTTGAAATCTAGAAATTAAAGCAAAGCATGTTCCCCAAAATGGATACGACAGCTTATAAGGATCGCTTCAATTCTTTTTCTTGCGCTTCAAGATAAAAACAGAACGTTTACTGGTTTGGTGTGATCAAATAAAATTACTGTTGTACAATGCCGATCCGGTGGTCGAGCGGTCAGGGGCATGCGTTTCTGACTGATCGCTAGATTGCCGGGTTGCTGGTTCGAATCCCGCCAGCGGGCATGGGTGTTGTCATGTCGAGGCCAAGTCAGCCTTCCGCCCTTCTGGGAGCCTCTATAAAAGTGAAGCTGTAAATCTCCTCCCCTTCGCCATTGGACACCATGGGGGGTCCTGTGGACGTGGTGCGTAGGCGCCCCCTCATCACGGGAGAATTAGTAACGAATGAACGAACTGCTGTACAATTCAACAATATCTTCATCTTTTCAAAATGTCTTAATACTGAACAGCATACGTAAGTAAACCTGCAGTTCTAAAATTTGCGCGTACCCAACACATGGCTTTCAACGTTCGATATTTAGGGAATCTGTATTGCAAATACTATAGAGCTTTCTAACTGTTCTACCTCGCTGAAGATAAATACAGTACTTAGTGTTACAGACTGAAAAAGATATGTTAAATTAATATAAATTTCTGTATTACAATTACTGTAGAACTTCCAAACTTTTTTATCTTACTGAAAATAAATATAGTACTTAATGCTACAGATTGAAAAACACATATCAAATTTGATCTAACAAATACTATTGAACTACCTAAGTATTTCTGAAAATAAACAAGCATATTTAGTGTTACAGATTGAAATAAATATGTTAAAATTCTTGGAAATGTATTTATTCTTTTAAGAGGAAGCACCTAATAAAGAAGTAAAATTTCAAATAATAATATATGAACTTTTATCAAAAGTATGTATTAATTTTAGTTTCAAAGGTATTTTTAAGGAATTCATTTAGTCAGGAATAGTAATTTACTTTCTTATCTCTGTCATATTTGAGATTTACAAAAGCGCAATACATAAGGGATGACACCTGTCAGCTCGTTCAAAATGTTATTCTATGTCAAAAGTAAATTACATAGAAATTAGATATTTTTTAACTGTTTAATTTTAGTTCTTTTTTCAATGTCATTTTCAATTTGTTTCGTTTGGTTGCTTACACTTTAAAAATTTGTGTTTTTATTCTCCTTATAGAATAAATAAAACATGTAAATACTATTGAACTACCTAAGTATTTCTGAAAATAAACAAGCATATTTAGTGTTACAGATTGAAATAAATATGTCAAAATTCTTGGAAATGTATTTATTCTTTTAAGAGGAAGCACCTAATAAAGAAGTAAAATTTCAAATAATAATATATGAACTTTTATCAAAAGTATGTATTAATTTTAGGTTCAAAGGTATTTTTAAGGAATTCATTTAGTCAGGAATAGTAATTTACTTTCTTATCTCTGTCATATTTGAGATTTACAAAAGCGCAATACATAAGGGATGACACCTGTCAGCTCGTTCAAAATGTTATTCTATGTCAAAAGTAAATTACATAGAAATTAGATATTTTTTAACTGTTTAATTTTAGTTCTTTTTTCAATGTCATTTTCAATTTGTTTCGTTTGGTTGCTTACACTTTAAAAATTTGTGTTTTTATTCTCCTTATAGAATAAATAAAACATGTAAAACTATACCGTAGAATTACGTTGATTCCTTTTTGGGCAATATATTCTCCCTTTTTTCGTTGCAATTTGAAATTTTTAAAATTTCCCTGAACCTCCTGCCTTCTAACTATCGGAGAAAATTAGAAAAAAAAATTTAAAAATGTTGTCGAATAAAATAAATTTTTTAATAAATTTGAACTTTGGTTCTTTTAGCCGAAAATTCCGAATAAGTGCCCCTCCCCCCTACATGCTCCTCATTGTACGTTGCATTTGAAGGACAGACAGATCAACCGAATTCTATTTGCTTCTTTTAGCTGAAAATTCCCAGAGCATCACCCCTCCTAGATTTTCCCCGATTTTCCAGTCGCATTTGGAGGAGTTAATCGATAGAATCCTAAGGTACAACATTTTTAAATCTCTTTCTTAGTTATACATCACGAAACTTGCAAAGTTAGGTTCTTCTAAAGTTATAAATACAGTCACGGAAGTCACTAATATGGCTAGTTTCCAATAATTTGGAATCATGTTACCACTGTATCAAACACGATCGTTGAATGTTAGTCATACTCTGCAGAGAACATACCCGTAAACCTGATTATACTTCGAAATAGATTACAAATAACACATAAAATGCTTTACAGATCAACATAAAAGAAAACAATGTAATAATTCGTTTTTTTTTACTTTCCCTGCAATACCTGGTAATGTATAGGGAAGGTATTTGAATCATATCGAAAATCGCAACTCGAGTTTTCGACGGATCTACACGTTTCAAGACCTCTAGAATACGAAAAAACCATTTTTAGCGTGGCGACTGTGTGTGTATGTGTGTGTGTGTGTGTCTGTGTGTCTGCCTGATGTGTGTCTGTAAGTCTGTGCGTCTGGTGTGTCTGTCTGTCTGTGCAGATTTTGTATCCACTCAAACTAAAAAACTAATTGACCGAATTTCACAAAATTTGGTAGGTAAGTCACTTGTGAGAGAGTCTGGTGTTGATTAGTTTTGGGCACGATTTGGAATAAAAGAACCTGCCTTTTTTTGCGAAATGGCCCGCAAAAGCTAGTATCCAACAGAAAAACTACTGGACCGAATTTCACAAAATTTGATAGATGAGTCACGAGTCACTTGTGGTTTTCTCTGGTGCTGATTAGATTTTGGTACGACTCGGAAAAATATAACCTGCCTTATTTTGCAAAATGGCCCGCAAAGATCGTCAAAATCTAAACTAAAGAACTAGGTATACTCAAATATATCCATTAAATGCTGGTTTAATACGTAATTTTTAACAACGAAAATAATAAGACCAACCCAGTTACACTAGGATAATCCGTTCTCGAGATATTTTAGTTTTCCGTATTTTCTCTACGCCACCTTTGAAAATAAGTCCGGTTACCGAATGAGAACGAAAATTGAATTAAAAGTGAAATAAATTTAATTAAAATAAAGAGAACGCTAATATAAGTCTGCAGGGAAAGTCATGTGCTGCCCACATCAGATTTTTTATTTTATCATTATAAGAAGGAACTATGAAAATATATTCCAGTAATAAAAAATTATTTTATTTAATAAAAAACCGAAACTTTTAATCTTATTGCATTATCCTTTAATCTTCTCTGTAAAACCAATGTCGAAAATATATGTGCGCCTTATTCCTTAAACTTAAAATTTTCAAATAAATTATTTTCTAGCAGATTCTCCATTATTATGTTATCCTCTGAAGATTGTTTTTTTTTTTAATTTGTTTCTAGATAACTCCCCCATCGAACATTATTTGAAGAACTGCATATTTTTAATCAATTTAGTAATGAGGCATTACATTCCTGAATTTTCACTTATAACAATTTTGAATCTCATGCATAATGCAAATTTTAAGAGTTGTGTAACGCTTCAAGTTTACAGCTGTAATTTTCAAAGAGAAATGTTAATGGGAATTGTGAAAAAGCGCGCGGTTTCACATATACTACGCTATTTCAAATTTTTTCATGTGAAATATGCTGCTTTAATCTAGAATTTAAAATTAAAATATTTATATATATAGTTATATCCTATACTAACAGCATACCCGTTCTTCGTACGGAATATGAAATATAAAGAAACTTAAAATGCACAATCATGTGCAAATTACTATAGTATACTGAATGACATTGTTTATCAAAATATTATTTTAAAATATTTAATTTAATGCTCATAAAAAGAAGTTTAAGAATATTTTTTCTCGGTATACAAAATTACCTTCAAGGGCAGATCTGAAGAATGAAACATTCTGGCCTCTTTTGTAAGCAAATTTACATAAAATTCAATCAATATATGCAAAATAAAAGCGTTAAAACCGTATGAGAACAGTATAACTTATATACCAGAATATTAGAATATATATTATGTACTAGCAGCATACCCGTTCTTCGTACGGAATATATAATATAAAGAAACTTATAATTCGCAATCATGTGCAAATTCCGCTAAAATATTAAATTTATTGCTCTAAAGAGAATTTTAAGAATATATGTTCTCACTATGTAAAATTATATTCACGGACAGATCTGAAGAATAAGACATCCTGGCCCCTTTTGTAAGCAAATTTACAAAAAAAAGGAATTGAATCAATATATGTAACCTCGTACTACTTATATTGTCGCAGATTAGAAAATATGCCAGTGTGTTGGTAGAAGATTACCCGTATTACAATATGAGTCTCAAAAATATTTGCCAAAATAAAAGAGATGACGTAATAAATTGAAAATATCACTAATCCCCGTAATCTTTATACCAGAAGGTCGTAATTGATTCCAATATATGCCAATATATATCAAAATATACTATGCCAATATACCTGTACTACTTATATTCTCGTAGATTAGAAGATATAATGCATTTGTAGAAGATTACTCGTACAACGTACTATATATGAGTTTCAATAATTTTCGTCATAATAAAACAATGTCATAATAACTTGAAAATATCAATAATCCCTGAATCAAAAGTTCCCGAAAATATCATTAATAATAATGTTTAAACCTGAAGACCGTAATTGATATTATCCAGTCAAAAATGCAATGACAATGAAATTTATTTTATATTCATATCTTTGCTTATATACATATCTTATATCGTATGCCGCATAACACGTTGGATCCGTTGCTAAGCGACATGATATCATTTGCTTCAAATAAATTGATGGAAATCATATCATCTGAATAATGCGACCTCCATGGAAGGTTTGGCGACATTTTAGTCAATTTAGCGATAATTTAAAAATCGCCATATTTATCGTCAAGTGGGACTGTAGAACAGATGGTACCATTTTGCGACAAATTGACGAAACATCATCACAATTCTATCCCCTAACAAAACACAATTATTTTCATTTATTAAGCGCGATTTTATCAATTCTATGATATTTTTATGGACTCAAAAATATTTTTATCAATTCGGTGATATTAAAAAAATTCGTTAAATGTGTTACTAAGTAGGATGGATAGACTGTCCGACAAATGCTACCGAAACATAATTTCAGTACTCTATTCTAAAAAAACAAATTATTGATTTGCGTCATTTTTATAAATTTGGAAACATTTCCGCTAATTTGGTAAAGTTTAAGAAAATTACCAAGTTATTTAGAGATATTCCGCTAAACTCGTAGCTCTAAATTTGCAGATCTGAAGAACAAAATATTCTGATCCCGTTTGTATATACTAAATGAAAACACTAAAATTGTATTATAAGATACAGCCGTTCTACTCTTTTTCTGCTTCAACAATCGGTTAAATGAATTTATTGGGTAAACACAATATTTGAGTTTATTAGCTAAACACAATGTATGAGCTGGAAACCTCTTTGCTAAAATAAATGAAAATGATGTACGCAGTTCGCAATTTATATAATTAAAAGAACAACCAAACCTTTTATTTAAAATATATTTTTACATCCATTTATTTATTATTCAAATAGAAAAAATAATAATAAATATTAACAACACATTTAATTTCATTCCGTTGCCGAGCAACATGATATAAAATAGAATCTTCCTCATAAAATGCGAAAATAAATAGCCATTTTGATTTCTTTATACTTTTAATCGTTGAGTAAAAGCTTATGAAATATAACCACGGAGGTAGATTTTTCCATTTAAATTCATGTTTCAAACAATTCGTGTTTTCCGATAGTGACTAATTAATGCAAAAATCCTGCACCAAACTCGGAAATAAAGTTTTATTTCATTTCGCCGTTTTAAACAAACGATTTTCATCCTTTCCGTTTGAATAAACAGCGGAGTTGGAGAGTATAACTCATAGGAAAAAGTTCCGTTTTCCATTAATATCTCGACAACCCCTGGTCTTAGAAACTCGAAACTTGGACTAAATTTATGGGGGACTATTTCAAGGCTATCCACAAAATTTCATTAAATTCGGTTCGGCCGTTTTTCCGTGATGATGAGACAAACAAAAATTTCGTTTTTTACTAATATCTCGAGAACCACTCGTCGTAGAATCTCAAAACACAGACTAAATTTTAAGTGGGGCTATTTCTAGGCTACCCACCAAATTTCATCAAATTCGGTTCAGGCGTTCTTCCGTGATGATGGGACAAACAGACAGACAGACAGACAGACAGATTTTCAATTTTATTTATATAGACTAGCAGCATACCCGTTCTTCGTACGGAGTATATAATATAAAGAAACTTGAAATTCATAATCATGCCCAAATTCTTATAGTATACTAAATGACATGTTTAATCAAAATATTCTGTTAAAATATTTAATATAATGCTCCTAAAAAGAAGTTTAAGAATCTCTGTTCTCGCTATATAAAATTATCTTCATGGACATATCTGAAGAATGAAACATCTTGGACCCCTTATGTAAGCAAATATAAAAAAAAAATATGGAATTGAATCAATATATGCAAAATAAAAGCGTTAAAATTGTATGGGACCCGTACTAATTATATACGCGAATATTAGAAAATATAACCTGTATTAGTAGATTACATGTATAAATTGAAAATACCAATAAACCCGTAATCTTTAAATCTGAAGACAGTCATTTATTCCAATATATGTCAAAATTAAAGTGCTAAAATTATATGGGAAGATATACACGTACTACTTATAATGTCCGATTATTAGTAGACGATTACCCGTTTTGCAATATGAGTCTCAAATGTTTTTTTGGTAAAATACAACAGACGACGTAATAAATTCAATATATAATTAATCCCCGTAATCTTCATACCAGAAGACTGTACTTGATTCCAATATATATGCCAATATATGTCAAAATATATGCCAATATACCTGTACTACTTATATTCTCGTAAGTTAGAAGATATACCCGTGCATTCCTAGAAGATTACTCGTACAACGTACAATATGCGTGTGTCAGCAATTTTTGCCGCCATAAAACAATGGCGTATTAATTTAAAAATATCAATAATCACTGAATCAATAATTCCGGAAAATATCAATAATAATAATGTTTAAACCTGAAGAGTATAATTGATATTATCCAGTCCAAAATGAAATGGCAATGAAATTTATTTTATATACATATCTTCATTATTCAAATCGGAAAGGATTTAATAAAAATCGTCTGCCGCATAAACACATTGGATTTAAATCCGTTGCTAAGCGACATGATATCATTTGCTTCAAATAAATTGGTAGAAAAAATATCGTCTAAATAGTTATATTTCTATGGAACATTTGGCGACAGTTTCGTTAAATTAGCGACATTTTAAAAAATCGCCAAATTTATGGCCAAGTGGGACTGTAGAACTGACAGTTCCACTTTGCGACAGATTGACGAAATATCATCACAATACTATCCCCTAACAAAAAACAATTAACATCATTTATGTAGCGCAATTTTATCAATTTCAAGATATTTTTATAGATTTGAAAACATTTTTATCAATTTGGTGACATTTTAAAAATTCGCTAAATGTATTACTAAGTAGGATGGTTGGTCTGACAGATAAATGCTAACCAAACATCATTTCAGTACTCTCTTCTAACAAAACAAAAAAAAATTTCATTGATATGTAGAAGACCCAAGCCACACGACCAACCCGAAGGTTTATGGCAGCTGTTTGTGTGTCGTTTATATCAATTTGGCGACATTTCCGTCAATTTGGCAAAGTTTAAGAAAAGTTGTCAAATTAGCGATATCCCTCCAAATTCGTAGCTTTGAATTTGCAGATCTGAATGAAACATTCTTATCCCGTTTCAATATACTAAATGAAAACACTACAATTGTATTAGAAGATATACCCGCTCTACTCTTTTTCTGTTTCAACAATCGGCTATATGAATTTATTGGCTAAACACAATATATGTGTTTAGTAGCTAAATACGATATAAGCTTGAAAACTCTTTGCCAAAATAAATGAAATTGATGTACGCAGTCAGCAATTAATATAATTAAAAGAAAAATCAAACCGTCCATTCATAAGATATACTTTTATATCCATTTATCCATTTATTTATTATTTAAATCGAAAAAAAATAATAAAAACATTAACAAACACATTTAATTTAATTGCGATGCCGAGCAACATGACATATCCTCCTAAAATGTTAAAATTTATTAACCACTAACAGCACACCCGTTATTCGTACGGAGTGTATAATTTAAAGAAACTTATAGTTCGCAATCATGTGCAAATTCTGTTAAAATATTAAATTTATTGCTCCTAAAGAGAAGTTTAAGAATATGTGTTCTCACTATGCAAAATTATCTTCACGATCAGATCTGATGAATAAAATATCCTGCCCCCTTTTGTAAGCAAATTTACAGAAGAAAAAATAGGAATTGAATGAATATATGCAACCCCGTACTAATTATATTGTCGCAGATCAGAAAATATGCCAATGTGTTAGTAGAAGATTACCCGTATTACAATATGCGTCTCAAAAATATTTGCCAAAATAAAAGAGATGACGTAATAAATTGAAAACATCAATAATATCCGTACTCTTTATACCAGAAGGTCGTAATTGATTCCAATATATGCCAATATATATCAAAACATATGTCAATATACCTGTACTACTTATATTCTCGTAGATTAAAAGATATACACGTGTATTTGTAGAAGATTCGTACAACATACAATGTATGAGTTTAAACAATTTTTGTCATAATAAAATAATTGCATAATAACTTGAAAATATCAATAATCCTTGAATCAATAATCCCCGAAAATATAAATAATAATAATTTTTAAACCTGAAGACCGTAATTGATATTATCCAGTCAAAAATGCTATAAGAAAAATCAAATCGTTCTTTTCTAAAATATATTTTTATATCCATTTATTTATTATTCAAATCGAAAAAATAATTATTAAAATTAACAGACAGATTTAATTTAATTGCGTTTCTGAGTAACATGATATAAGATAGAATCTTATAACATGTTAAATATGTCATGTCTTATAACATAAACTGCGAAATTAAATAACGATTGTGATTTCTCTATACTTCTCATTGTTCCGCAAAAGCTTGTTTTAAATAAACCATGAACCATGGAGATAGATTTCCCCTTTAAATCATGTTTCAAACAATTCATTTTTTCAGAAAGTGACTAATTAACGCAAAAAATCTCCCATCAAACTCCGAGATTAAATTTTAATTCACTTTCAAACGATTTTCAAGCTTTTCGTTTGGATAAACCACGGAGTTAGGGAGTAGAACTCCTAGGAAAAAGTTCCGTTTTTCATTAATATCTCAACAACCCCAGGTCTTAAAAACTCGAAACTTGGACAAAATTTATGGGGGGATATTTCAAGGCTATTCACCAAATTTCATTAAATTCGGTTCAGCCGTTTTTCCGTGATGATGAGACAAACGAAAATTTCGTTTTTTACTAATATCTCGAGAACCACTGGTCGTAGAAACTCAAAACACAGATATAATTTTAAGTGGGGCTATTTCTGGGCTACCCACAAAATTTCATCAAATTCGGTTCAGCCGTTCTCCCGTGATGGTGTGACAAACAGACAGACAGACAGACAGACAGACAGACAGACAGATTTTCATTTTTATTTATATAGACTAGCAGCATACCCGTTCTTCGTACGGAGTATATAATATAAAGAAACTTGAAATTCATAATCATGCGCAAATTCTTATAGTATAATAAATGACATGTTTAATCAAAATATTCTGTTAAAATATTTAATATAATGCTCCTAAAAAGAAGTTTAAGAATCTCTGTTCTCGCTATATAAAATTATCTTCATGGACATATCTGAAGAATAAAACATCTTGGACCCCTTATGTAAGCAAATATAAAAAAAAATGTGGAATTAAATCAATATATGCAAAATAAAAGCGTTAAAATTGTATGGGACCCGTACTAATTATATACGCGAATATTAGAAAATATAACCTGTATTAGTAGATTACATGTATAAATTGAAAATACCAATAAACCCGTAATCTTTAAATCTGAAGACAGTCATTTATTCCAATATATGTCAAAATTAAAGTGCTAAAATTATATGGGAAGATATACACGTACTACTTATAATGTCCGATTATTAGTAGAAGATTACCCGTTTTGCAATATGAGTCTCAAATGTTTTTTGGTAAAATACAACAGACGACGTAATAAATTGAATATATAATTAATCCCCTTAATCTTCATACCAGAAGACTGTACTTGATTCCAATATATATGCCAATATATGTCAAAATATATGCCAATATACCTGTACTACTTATATTCTCGTAGGTTAAAAGATATACCCGTGCATTCCTAGAAGATTACTCGTACAACGTACAATATGCGTGTGTCAGCAATTTTTGCCGCAATAAAACAATGGCGTAATAACTTAAAAATATCAATAATTCCGGAAAATATCAATAATAATAATGTTTAAACCTGAAGAGTATAATTGATATTATCCAGTCCAAAATGAAATGGCAATGAAATTTATTTTATATACATATCTTCATTATTCAAATCGGAAAGGATTTAATAAAAATCGTCTGCCGCATAAACACATTGGATTTAAATCCGTTGCTAAGCGACATGATATCATTTGCTTCAAATAAATTGGTAGAAAAAATATCGTCTAAATAGTTATATTTCTATGGAACATTTGGCGACAGTTTCGTCAAATTAGCGACATTTTAAAAAATCGCCAAATTTATCGCCAAGTGGGAATGTAGAATTGACAGTTCCACTTTGCGACAAATTGACGAAATATCATCACAATACTATCCCCTAACAAAAAACAATTAATATCATTTATGTAGCGCCATTTTATCAATTTCAAGATATTTTTATAGATTTAAAAACATTTTTATCAATGTGGTGACATTTTAAAAATTCCCTAAATGTATTATTAAGTAGGATGGTTGGTCTGACAGATAAATGCTAACCAAACATCATTTCAGTGCTCTCTTCTAACAAAAAAAAAATTTTTCATTGATGTGTAGAAGACCCAAGCCACACGACCAACCCGAAGGTTTATGGCAGCTGTTTGTGTGTCGTTTATATCAATTTGGCGACATTTCCGTCAATTTGGCAAAGTTTAAGAAAAGTTGTCAAATTAGCGATATCCCTCCAAATTCGTAGCTTTGAATTTGCAGATCTGAATGAAACATTCTTATCCCGTTTCAATATACTAAATGAAAACACTACAATTGTATTAGAAGATATACCCGCTCTACTCTTTTTCTGTTTCAACAATCGGCTATATGAATTTATTGGCTAAACACAATATATGAGTTTAGTAGCTAAATACGATATAAGCTTGAAAACTCTTTGCCAAAATAAATGAAATTGATGCACGCAGTCAGCAATTAATATAATTAAAAGAAAAATCAAACCGTCCATTCATAAGATATACTTTTATATCCATTTATCCATTTATTTATTATTTAAATCGAAAAAAAATAATAAAACATTAACAAACACATTTAATTTAATTCGTTATTCGTACGGAGTGTATAATTTAAAGAAACTTATAGTTCGCAATCATGTGCAAATTCTGTTAAAATATTAAATTTATTGCTCCTAAAGAGAAGTTTAAGAATATATGTTCTCACTATGCAAAATTATCTTCACGATCAGATCTGAAGAATAAAACATCCTGCCCCCTTTTGTAAGCAAATTTACAGAAGAAAAAATAGGAATTGAATGAATATATGCAACCCCGTACTAATTATATTGTCGCAGATCAGAAAATATGCCAATGTGTTAGTAGAAGATTACCCGTATTACAATATGCGTCTCAAAAATATTTGCCAAAATAAAAGAGATGACGTAATAAATTGAAAACATCAATAATATCCGTACTCTTTATACCAGAAGGTCGTAATTGATTCCAATATATGCCAATATATATCAAAACATATGTCAATATACCTGTACTACTTATATTCTCGTAGATTAAAAGATATACACGTGTATTTGTAGAAGATTCGTACAACATACAATATATGAGTTTAAACAATTTTTGTCATAATAAAATAATTGCATAATAACTTGAAAATATCAATAATCTTTGAATCAATAATCCCCGAAAATATAAATAATAATAATTTTTAAACCTGAAGACCGTAATTGATATTATCCAGTCAAAAATGCTATAAGAAAAATCAAATCGTTGTTTTCTAAAATATATTTTTATATCCATTTATTTATTATTCAAATCGAAAAAATAATTATTAAAATTAACAGACAGATTTAATTTAATTGCGTTTCTGAGTAGCATGATATAAGATAGAATCTTATAACATGTTAAATATGTCATGTCTTATAACATAAACTGCGAAATTAAATAACGATTTTGATTTCTCTATACTTCTCATTGTTCCGTAAAAGCTTGTTTTAAATAAACCATGAACCATGGAGATAGATTTCCCCTTTAAATCATGTTTCAAACAATTCATGTTTTCAGAAAGTGACTAATTAACGCAAAAAATCTCCCATCAAACTCAGAGATTAAATTTTAATTCACTTTCAAACGATTTTCAAGCTTTTCGTTTGGATAAACCACGGAGTTAGGGAGTAGAACTCCTAGGAAAAAGTTCCGTTTTTCATTAATATCTCGACAACCCCAGGTCTTAGAAACTCGAAACTTGGACAAAATTTATGGGGGGATATTTCAAGGCTATTCCCCAAATTTCATTAAATTCGGTTCAGCCGTTTTTCCGTGATGATGAGACAAACGAAAATGTCGTTTTTTACTAATATCTCGAGAACCACTGGTCGTAGAAACTCAAAACACGGATATAATTTTAAGTGGGGCTATTTCTGGGCTACCCACAAAATTTCATCAAATTCGGTTCAGCCGTTCTCTCGTGATGGTGTGACAAACAGACAGACAGACAGACAGACAGACAGACAGACAGACAGACAGACAGACAGACAGATTTTCATTTTTATTTATATAGATTAGTGGATTACATGTATAAATTGAAAATATCACTAAACCAGTTATCCTTAAACTTGAATACAATAATTGATGCCAATATATCCTAAAATAAAAGTTCTAAAACTATATGGGAAGATATACCCGTACTAATTACAATGTCGTAGATTAGAAGATATGTGCAAGTGTTAGAAAATTACCCGTAAAAATATGAGTCTCTGACATCTTTGCCAAAATAAAACAGATGATAAATTGAAATATTAATAATCCCCGTAGCCTTTATACCAGCAGGCCGTAATTTATCCGAATATATGCCAATGTATATCAAAATATATGACAATATACCATTACTACTTATATTCCCGTAGATTAGTAGATATACACGTGTATTTGTAGAAGATTACCCGTACAACGTACAATATATGAGTTTCAAAAATTTTTGCCATAATAAAACAATGGCATAATAACTTGAAAATATAAATTATATCTCAATCAATAATCCCCAAAAATATCAATAATAATAATGTTTAAACCTGAAGACCGTAATAGATATTATCCAGTCAAAAATGCAATGTCAATGAAATTTATTTAATATAGTACATATCTTTATTATTCAAATCGGAAAATCTATATAAATAAAAATGAAAATCTGTCTGTCTGTCTGTCTGTCTGTCTGTCTGTCCGTCTGTTTGTCACACCATCACGGGAGAACGGCTGAACCGAATTTGATGAAATTTTGTGGGTAGCCCAGAAATAGCCCCACTTAAAATTATATCCGCGTTTTGAGTTTCTACGACCAGTGGTTCTCGAGATAATAGTAAAAAACCAAATTTTCGTTTGTCTCATCGTCACGAAAAAACGGCTGAACCGAATTTAATGAAATTTGGTGAATAGCCTTGGAATATCCCCCCATAAATTTTGTCCAAGTTTCGAGTTTCTAAGATCTGGGGTTGTCGAGATATTAATGAAAAACGGAACTTTTTCCTAGGAGTTCTACTCCCTAACTCCGTGGTTTATCCAAACGAAAAGCTTGAAAATCGTTTGAAAGTGAATTAAAATTTAATCTCTGAGTTTGATGGGAGATTTTTTGCGTTAATTAGTCACTTTCTGAAAACATGAATTGTTTGAAACATGATTTAAAGGGGAAATCTATCTCCATGGTTCATGGTTTATTTAAAACAAGCTTTTACGGAACAATGAGAAGTATAGAGAAATCAAAATCGTTATTTAATTTCGCAGTTTATGTTATAAGACATGACGTATTTAACATGTTATAAGATTCTATCTTATATCATGTTACTCAGAAACGCAATTAAATTAAATCTGTCTTAATTTTAATAATTATTTTTTCGATTTGAATAATAAATAAATGGATATAAAAATATATTTTAGAAAAGAACGATTTGATTTTTCTTATAGCATTTTTGACTGGATAATATCAATTACCGTCTTCAGGTTTAAAAATTATTATTATTTATATTTTCGGGGATTATTGATTCAAGGATTATTGATATTTTCAAGTTATTATGCAATTATTTTATTATGACAAAAATTGTTTAAACTCATATATTGTATGTTGTACGAATTTTCTACAAATACACGTGTATATCTTTTAATCTACGAGAATATAAGTAGTACAGGTATATTGACATATGTTTTGATATATATTGGCATATATTGGAATCAATTACGACCTTCTGGTATAAAGAGTACGGATATTATTGATGTTTTCAATTTATTACGTCATCTCTTTTATTTTGGCAAATAGTTTTGAGACGCATATTGTAATACGGGTAATCTTCTACTAACACATTGGCATATTTTCTGATCTGCGACAATATAATTAGTACGGGGTTGCATATATTCATTCAATTCCTATTTTTTCTTCTGTAAATTTGCTTACAAAAGTGGGCAGGATGTTTTATTCTTCAGATCTGATCGTGAAGATAATTTTGCATAGTGAGAACATATATTCTTAAACTTCTCTTTAGGAGCAATAAATTTAATATTTTAACAGAATTTGCACATGATTGCGAACTTTAAGTTTCTTTAAATTATACACTCCGTACGAATAACGGGTGTGCTGTTAGTGGTTAATAAATTTTAACATTTTAGGAGGATATATCATGTTGCTCGGCATCGCAATTAAATTAAATGTGTTTGTTAATGTTTTTATTATTTTTTTTCGATTTAAATAATAAATAAATGGATAAATGGATATAAAAGTATATCTTATGAATGGACGGTTTGATTTTTCTTTTAATTATATTAATTGCTGACTGCGTACATCAATTTCATTTATTTTGGCAAAGAGTTTTCAAGCTTATATCGTATTTAGCTACTAAACTCATATATTGTGTTTAGCTAATAAATTCATATAGCCGATTGTTGAAACAGAAAAAGAGTAGAGCGGGTATATCTTCTAATACAATTGTAGTGTTTTCATTAATATATTGAAACGGGATAAGAATGTTTCATTCAGATCTGCAAATTCAAAGCTACGAATTTGGAGGGATATCGCTAATTTGACAACTTTTCTTAAACTTTGCCAAATTGACGGAAATGTCGCCAAATTGATATAAACGACACACAAACAGCTGCCATAAACCTTCGGGTTGGTCGTGTGGCTTGGGTCTTCTACATATCAATGAAATTTTTTTTATGTTTTGTTAGAAGAGAGTACTGAAATGATGTTTGGTTAGCATTTCTCTGTCAGACCAACCATCCTACTTAGTAATACATTTAGCGAATTTTTAAAATGTCACCAAATAGATAAAAATGTTTACAAATCTATAAAAATATCTTGAAATTGATAAAATTGCGCTACATAAATGATATTAATTGTTTTTTGTTACGGGATAGTATAGTGATGATATTTCGTCAATTTGTCGCAAAGTGGAACTGTTAGTTCTACAGTCCCACTTGACGATAAATTTGGCGATTTTTTAAAATGTCGCTAATTTGACGAAACTGTCGCCAAATGTTCCATAGAAATATAACTATTTAGACGATATTTTTTCTACCAATTTATTTGAAGCAAATGATATCATGTCGCTTAGCAACGGATTTAAATCCAATGTGTTTATGCGGCAGACGATTTTTATTAAATCCTTTCCGATTTGAATAATGAAGATATGTATATAAAATAAATTTCATTGCCATTTCATTTTGGACTGGATAATATCAATTATACTCCTCAGGTTTAAACATTATTATTATTGATATTTTCCGGAATTATTGATTCAGGGATTATTGATATTTTTAAGTTATTACGCCATTGTTTTATTGCGGCAAAAATTGCTGACACACGCATATTGTACGTTGTACGAGTAATCTTCTAGGAATGCACGGGTATATCTTCTAACCTACGAGAATATAAGTAGTACAGGTATATTGGCATATAT
Organism: Amaurobius ferox; assembly: GCA_951213105.1. NCBI lineage: Eukaryota > Metazoa > Arthropoda > Arachnida > Araneae > Amaurobiidae > Amaurobius > Amaurobius ferox. The sequence continues at coordinate 93,843,535 of OX578138.1, read as the reverse complement.
TTTGACATATATTGGCATATATATTGGAATCAAGTACAGTCTTCTGGTATGAAGATTAAGGGGATTAATTATATATTCAATTTATTACATCGTCTGTTGTATTTTACCAAAAAACATTTGTGACTCATATTGCAAAACGGGTAATATTCTACTAATACACGGACATTGTAAGTAGTACGTGTATATCTTCCCATATAATTTTAGCACTTTAATTTTGACATATATTGGAATAAATGACTGTCTACAGATTTAAAGATTACGGGTTTATTGGTATTTTCAATTCATACATGTAATCTACTAATACAGGTTATATTTTCTAATATTCGCGTATATAATTAGTACGGGTCCCATACAATTTTAACGATTTTATTTTGCATATATTGATTCAATTCCATATTTTTTTTATATTTGCTTACATAAGGGGTCCAAGATGTTTTATTCTTCAGATATGTCCATGAAGATAATTTTATATAGCGAGAACAGAGATTCTTAAACTTCTTTTTAGGAGCATTATATTAAATATTTTAACAGAATATTTTGATTAAACATGTCATTTAGTATACTATAAGAATTTGGGCATGATTATGAATTTCAAGTTTCTTTATATTATATACTCCGTACGAAGAACGGGTATGCTGATAGTATTTAATAAAAATCGTCTGCCACAGAAATACGGTTGATTTAAATCCTTTCCTAAGCTACATGATATCATTTGCTTCAAATAAATTGGTGGAAAAAATATTGTCTAAATAATGCTATCTCTATGGAAAGTTTGGCGACACTTTCGTCAATTTACCGACATTTTAAAAATCGCCAAATTTATCGACAAGTCGGACTATAGAACTGACAGTCCCACTTGGCGACAAATTGACAAAACATCATCAAAATACTATCCCCTAACAAAACACAATTAATTTCATTTATTTAGAGCAATTTATCAATTTTAAGATATTTTTATGGATTTACAAATATTTTTTATCAATTTGGTGATATTATAAAAACTCGCTAAATGTGTTACTAAGTAGGGTGATTGGACTGACAAATGCTACCGAAACATCATTCCAGTATTCTATTTTATAAAAATAAAATTAATTTCGCTGATTTAGCGTCGTTTTCATCAATTTGGGGACATTTCCGTTACGTATCAGAAAAGTGGCCACATTTGGCAATATCCCGCGTAATTCGTAGATCTAAATTTGCAGATCTGGAGAATAAAACATACCGACCCCGTTTATATATACTAAGTGAAAACACAATAATTGTATTAGAAGATATACTCGTTCTACTCTTATTCTGCTTCAACAATCGATTGAACAGCTTACTGGCTAAACACAATATAAGAGTTTATTTGTTAAACACAATATATGAGTTTATTGGATAAACACAATATATGAGTTTATTGGTTAAACATAATATATGAGTTTATTGGCTAAACACTATAAGTTTGAAAACTCTTTGCCAAAATAAATGAAAGTGATGTACGCAGTTCATAATTAAGAAGCGCATTAGAAGCGTTCGCATTAGAAGATATACCCGTTCTACTCTTATTCTGTTTCAACAATCGTCTAAATGAGTTTATTGGCTAAACACAATATATGAGTTTATTGATTAAACACAATATATGAGTTTATTGGCTAAAAACAATATATGAGTTTATTGGCTAAACACAAAATATTAATTTGAAAACTAATTGCCAATATAAATGAAGTTGATGTACGAAGTTCTTAATAAATATAATTAAGGGAAAATTCAAACCTTTCATTTATATGATATATTTTTTAATCCATTTATTTATTATTCAAATCGAAAAAATAATACTAAAAATTAACAAACACATTTAATTTAATTGCGTTGCTGAGTAACATGATATAAGATAGAATTTTCCTAATAAAATGCTGACAATTGAATAACCATTTTGATATCTTAATTCTTTTTATTGTTGAGTATAAGCTTGTGATAAACAAACCATGGTGATAGATTTTCCATTTAAATTCATGTTTCAAACATGTTTTCAAACAATTAATGTTTTCAAAAAGTGACACATTAAAAATTTCTCACCAAACTCAGAGATAGAGTTTTAATTCACTTTCACGTTTTAAACCAGCGATTTCCAACATTTTTCGTTTAGAGGAAAAAGGGAGTTAGATAGTTGAACTCCTATGAAAAGTTTCGTTTTAAAATAATATCTCGATAACCCCTGATGGTTGAAACTCGAGACATGGATTAAATTTTAAGTGGGGCTATGTCAAGGCTACCCGTAAAATGTCATCAAATTCGGTTCAGCTGTTCTCAGGTGATGAAAAGACAACCAAGCAGACATACAACAGACATATTTTCAATTTTATTTATGTAGATATATACTGGGTGTCCCAAAACGATTGAAACGCGCTTTAATTCTTTACCTGTTGGAGATAAGTAGTCAATGTAAATTGCAAAAATGTTGAAAGTAAGGTAGGGAATAAGGTTACTTTAATGAAATAGTTCTCCCTCTAATTTTGAAAAAGTTACACTTTCTAAATTTTTATACGAAGTAAGTTTGAGACATGAAAAACACATACACAGTATGCTAACATGGCACTATGCTGCCCTTGTACATAATTACAAATATAATTTCTAAATAGAAAATCAAAGACACTGAGGCCATTCCTTGAATAAGTATCGACTTCCGGGAGTGTTGCCTTGGCTTAAAGCATTGCTTAACCGGAGAGTGGGGGTCACAACTCCTCCAGGTCAATTTGTGATACTATTCGTTGTTTACATTGATTTTCCGCTTTTTAGTGTCTTTAGTTTTCTATTTAGAAGTTATATATATATATATATATATATATATATATATATATATATATATATATATATATATATATATATATTATACGTCATTTTGTAATTTATTGATTTATTGAAGCACAGTATCTTATTTTATTTTATTTTAGACTTTTATTCATCACTTTGTAAAATTTATTTCTACTATTTAAACATACAAATATCAAACACAAAGTAATTGATATTTTATACTGAAATTCTGGTGGAGCATTTAACTTCAAACAATCATTATTAGAAAATGAGTTTTAAACATAATATGCTTTGGTGGTATTTAAAACACCTTCATCAGCATGAAAATAGTTTTATTGAAATTTTATTTTAGCAGGTTATCAAGAACATTGCGCAAACAATGTGTGGAATTCACTTGCAAGAAAGAAACACACAGCGTCTCTATGTCAAAGAATATATACATAATGTAGGCGTTTACATATTCGCCAGTGTTTACAATTTCGCCATTCATGATGAATTCACGAAGAAGGAATAAGAACTAATAGATGACAAAAATGGAACATTCTTCAAATAGGAACACCTCGAATCGCACAGCATGTTAGCCACAAAGTCCAACATGCTAAGGTGTGGTGGTCATTTTGGTTGTAAACAATGTGGTTGATCTTACTTTTTACTCGATATCCATGTCTTATAAATTATGAATAATAATTAATATACAGGATGTCCAGTGTTATTGGTGACCAATGGCTATTTCCTCAACCGTTAGTCACAGATATATACTTCCAGTTGCAAAAATGTTTTAAATTTTAAAATCTATTATCTTAGAAACAGTTTAAATCAATGAATACAATTCTAAAAGATATACGAAATATAAATTTTTATACGTTCCCCCCGGTCCTACCAATTATATTTAGGAAAATCATCGTCATACAATTTCATGCAAACTAAAAAAATCACCCTTTTATGACCAAAATTCACAGAGTTATGAAGCATTAAACTTTAAGACTTAAGTTTCCACGCATAAAAATGCCCCGTTTCAGACAAGGGACCGTATTGACCATTTCTCAGCTCCAACTTTAAACAGCTATAAGTCGGTCAATTTTGCTCTTAAAAGGATGATTTTTTTTATTTTACATAAAATTCTATGAGGGTGATTTTCTAAATATAATTGGTAGGACCGGGAGACTGCATAACCATTTATATTTCGTATTTATTTCATAAATGCTTTTATTGATTTAAACTGTTTCTAAGCTAATAGATTTTAAAATATATGTGGTTAGTTATTTTTCATATATCAGTAGTACTGATTGCAATTTCGCTTTGCTAACAATTTCCTCAATGGAGAAAATTATACGTGTGGCTGATGTTGAATTTCCTGTAACGTCAAACGAACACAAGATGTACGACTTTTTTTGCAAAACATAGGGACATCTGCTATTGCTAACACCAAAAGGGTACTTCATTGCCAGGATATGTTTAATGCTGACACCAAAACTCAATCAGCTGAAAAACACGAAAGACCGTTAACAACACAGTACTGTGTTTGAAAAAAATATGTCGCCGTCTGCTCACTCCAATTGCGAGAACCATAAAACAATGATTTCATTTTTTTGCGGAATACAAACATCGTTTACGTTCGTAGTGAACTTTGTATGCAATTCAGGCACATTATGGCATCAAGCACATTATGGTTGCGTGCATCGTGTATAATCATTTTGGCAGTTGTAATATTTTTTGGTAGTAATCAAATATTCCATGTACGTTTTTGCTATAATGTTTTTTAAATATCTACTATAGATAGAGCTTATATGATAACTGCTATGAATTCAGCATTCAATTCCTAAGAAGGTAGAAGGCTTTACTAAGGATTTCCATTTCAGTTTCTTTTCAAATTCCTGGTTAGAAATTTTCCCATTTCCTTGAAACATCCATTTCATGATTGCCTATAAATAGAGCTTAGAAAATAATTGATAAGAATTCAACATCAAATTCTAAAAGTTGCAGGGATGTTTATTAACAATACCCAGTTCAGGTTCAGACATTTTATTTGAAACATCTATTTTTCAGGATTGGCTATATATACAGCTTAGATTGGCTACACAGGTATCGATATAACTTCAAATTCTGCAGGGGTTAAAGATAATCAACAAGAATTTCTACTTTGGGTTCTAAAGATGCTGTGATACCATTTAGCAAAATATTGACATTTTTGAAAGAACAAAAGACGCAGACAAGCGGCGCCACGTTTGGCAGTCTTGTCCCGGAGAAGTTTACGATCCATAAATGCATGGTCACAAATTCACGATGGCAACTTGGGGGGGTACGGTGCTTTCGGCCAAGACATGTAACATTTTCATTAGTTCCATAGGAGCTAATATGAAAGTCATCTAACTTCAATCAAGAGGTCCTTCGACAATCAAGAGATAATTCGGCAATAAAGAGGACCTCCGCACAAATGAATAGGACTATGGAAGTAGGCGAGGATGTGGCTTCCCGATGCAAAAAAAAAATGATTTTGCCTAGCAAGAAATTAGACTAAATAAATACGCTTAGAAGTAAGACGGTGATTAGATGAGGAAAAGTGTACCACACAAGTATCACCAGAAACATAAGGATGAAGTTAAATAAAAATTGAATAGTGCAGTTAAGAAAATCAAATTCAGCAGGATTGATAGCAACAAGATATGTAAACGATAAGCCAGCTCCCACCGATAAGGGTAGTACAAGAATAACAAAAGTAAGTGCCGATTGTATGTGGGCTATAGATAGAGCTTAGACATTAACATAGATCGATTTAGCATCCAATGCTGAAGGGGTTAGGATGATTTACTAAGAACTTCCTTTCCAGGTTTTTTCCCTTTTCCATTCAAAATTTTCCTTTGAAACTCATATTTCTAAGGATTGGCTATAGATATTGCCTAGGTAATAACTGATATGGATTTAACAACAAATTATACATAGCGCAGAAGAGTTTACCAGGAATTTCCATTTCTGATTATTTTTTCATTCCAAGTACCAAAATTCATATTTTTGTTTAAAATCGATTTCACAGAATCGGGTGTGGATAGAGCTTTGACGACAATTGGTATGAATTTAGCTTCATGTTATTTAGTGGGATAGAGGGTTCACTAAGGAATTATACTTCTGTTTCCTTTCGCATACGGTTAAAAAAATGCCCTTTGAAATTGTTTTCCAGAATTGCCTATATATTTTCGATAATGTCAGGTATGTATTCGGCATTTAATTCTGTTGCAGAAATGGGTCTTACTAAGGAATTTAACTTCCGGTTCTACAGATATCACGTCTGATTAAAAAAATTGAATGTTTCTTGCAACACCTATTTCTCAAGATTGGCTATAGATAGAGCTTAAAAAATTGTAACAACTTCATTTTTATATTAAAAAAATAGAAAGCGTTGATGGATTCACTAATGATTTACACTTCCAGTTTTGGCGACTTCTCTTCTGGTGTTTCCGAAAATTCGTATGACTGTACGAAATAAGTGTACAAAAGGGGTTAAAATATTCAACAGTTACGTCAAAAACGAAGCATACATACCACACACCACCATATGAAGACTCCTTTATAAATTTCTTGTTACTTTTTGTTCCAGGTGAGTTAAATTCTTTTTATTTTAATAACTTTTTCCATGAATTAGGTACAGACTTGATTTATATGAGACATTTGAAAAATTCACTATACGGATATTTAGAAAATTATAAATAATTGCAAATGCTAGATTAGCGAAATTGAGCACACTTAACTTAAAATTTTCAAGGATTAGATATGTTCATTTAATTGATGAAATCCCATGGCTCTAATACGGCATTTCCTCCACATTAACAAATTTCGATATTATAATAAAAAATAAATTATTTTCAACTTTCTTAAATCAATCTCATGGGAAGTCAACAGGGTTTTGTTGTACATTTGCAACGTTTCATAAACGAGTAATATATATTAATATATAGATACAAATAATATATAAGTTGTATATAGATACACATTTCAGTTCAATATGAAAATGATATTAAATACTCTATTGATAAGAAATGATATTTAATTGTTGCATGAAGCCGTGTTACATTTAATATTAAAGAGAAATTTGTAGAAATTTAAATAATATTATTTGTAGAGTATTTTAATATAAAGAGAAATTTAAATGGCGTCCCTCAAGTTATTTGTATGGTTAACTCTACGAACTTTTCTGCCTAATTAACTACAGAAAATTTTAAACATTTGGAAGCGGAACTACGTTTCTGTACGCCCGTATACCCGTTGAATAATGGGATGATCGAAAGGTACAACGGGTCGCTGAAGAATATGATGCCTCACGCGATCCAAAACCATGGGAAAGATTTGGATAGCACTCCTCCCCCCTTCCAGCTAGGGGCAAGCCGCGAAACCACCAATGAAACTATCTGAGTATATCCATTCAAGTTAATGTATGGGAGATTACCAAATGGACCTCTTGTGTTATTGAAAACGTGCTGGGAAGAGGAGACGGTGATACCCGGAAATATAGGACAGAGTATCCCGGAGTACTTGGAACAGTTGCGTGGAAGGTTAGAGTCGCCGTCGAAATTTGTAGCGAATGCCGCTGATATGTAAGTGTTTCTGTCCATGCCAAGAGGACTGGGTATAACGTTATTTTCGGTTCACCATCTTGCTACTTCGAGGTGTGAACAGCTGGCCCCGCAATTTGATACTGGAGGGGTCAGGTGGTAAAAACTGGAGGTGAAGGGGACACGGCTGAAGAACGGAGGAACTTTCCGGACTCTCATCTGAACGGACGATGGGACACGAGTATTATGATGTATGAATTTAAATACACACACACACACACACACACACACATATATATATATATGTGTGTGTGTGTGTGTAAATATTTAGTTATAATATGTGTACGTGTGATTATAAGAAAGTGTGTTGAATAAGCGTAGCAAGAACTATCGAGCTGGTTCAAGGCGATCAACATTAGAAGTAGAGGCCAGTTCGTAACACATACGTTCTTGCATTATATTATCCCAAATATCCAACTGTTTTTCTTAGATTATATATTTGCCAATTATTTATCTTCTTGCTAATCCACAGTCAGTGGACGTTTTCAGTGGCGTACTTGATTCACCGACGCTAGTAGCACGTAGGTTAGATGAATATCCCCATATTAAAAAATGTTATAATAAAAGTATTGATCTTTGGATTCGTTCTCGCATGGCTACTTTCTTGGGAACTGGACATGGTTTTCTTGAAATTCATCACAGATTTCTACATACCGGTGACTATCTATTGGGTTATATAAACGACATATGGTCTTTTCCTTTGGTAAATTTATGCTGAGGTGTTGACCTTAAATGCTAATAATTGTTGCAGGTAGCTGCTGCATTTGCATTTCGAACTTAACTGATCTTTTAATAGAACACTTTAATTAACAATGTCATTTAGTTTACTATAGGAATTTATTTGCTCATGCTTTTGAATTTCAAGTTTATTTATATTATATACTCCGTACAAAGAACGGGTATATTCCTAGTCATTATATAAAAAATCTGATGTGGGCAACACATGTCTTTCCTTATATAATGCAATAAATTTACTACTATTACAATAAGAAAATAGGTTATTCTTATAGTAGATATTTATATTCTTTCCAAGATATTGAATTTTCGTCAATTAGTTGTCATTTTCATTTATTTGTAATTTTTATCCATTTGGCGAGTTTTTCGTTAATTTAGCAACATTTTAAAATGTCGCCAAATTGGCTACATTCCGCCAAATTCGTCGCTAAAATCTTGCCAAGGGTTATGAAAAGAGAAATAAGTTATTCTTATAGCAGAAAAATAACTATTGGCGTTCAAATGCAAAATTATTACTCGCAGAATCTTTTCTCATGATGGAAAACGCTCGATCCACGAGAATTATGTCACCAAATTGATCGCATGATATTACATATGAAAAGTGAACATGTTTCTCAACAGTTAATATATTTTTTTAATTTACGGGATTTTTTTATAAATGTATTTACAAAATGTACAATATCTCGAGAACGGTTCATGCTAGCGTTCTAAAGTTTATGTCAATCCTTTTCTAAGGAAAAATTGCATAAGAAATGTCTATTCTCGTAACTTTATTAAAGGTTTTGATTTTAAGATTTTTTTCAAAATTTCACTCCAAAATTTAGGGCGTTCTGAACATTCGATTACATTTAAAAACTATAGGCTTCCGGTATTCACGGATAGTGATTTTTGTACCAAATGTCATTCGAATCGCTCTATTTGTTCGTGAGATATCGTCTCCACAGACTCACTGACACACACACACACACATACTTTCTCACACACACACACGGACATCACATCAAAAATGTTTGATTCGTAACCAGGGATGCTTGAAACGTGCTCTCCCGTTGAAAACTCGAACTCGAATTTTCGACCCCGTCACAATACTTTCCTTATACATTATGTATATAAGGAAAGTGAAAATACATTTTTTTTGCGTCACAAATGAAGTGTTATCATCATTTGTCATCATATAAATTTTATTTCATAAGTATCCTGATTTGATAGTATTTAGAACGCTAACATGAACTGTTCTCGAGATATTGTACATTTTTCAAAAAAATTATCAAAAAGTTATATAAAATAAAAAAAAAAATATTTCCTACTGAGAAACATGTTCACTTTTCATATGTAGTGCCATGCGATAAATTTGGTGACATCATTCTTGTGGATCTAGCTCGTTCCATTTATGAAAAAATATACTTTGTGTAATACTTTTGTATTTGAAAGCCAATAGTCATTTAACTGCTGTAAGAATAACTTATTTCTTTGTCCATAACGCTTGGCGAGATTTTAGCGACGAATTTGGTGGAATGTCGCCAACTTGGCGACCTTTTTAAATGTTGCTAAATTAACGAAAAACTCGCCAAATCGATACAAATGACTCTAAATCAGTGAAAATGACGACTCATTGACGAAAATTCAATATAATGGAACGAAAATAAATATCCACTATATAAATAATCTATTTTTTTTACTGTAAAAGTAGTAAATTCTTTGCATTATATAAGAAAACTCATGCGCTGCCCACATCAGATTTTTTTAATTAGAATTAGGGAACATCTATAGTAAAGTATAATTTTTATCAAATAATTCAATAGCAACTAAAAGAAAACCAGGATAGACATAATCCGCATTTTACATATGGAAATGTTCATATATATATTTTTATGTCAGAAAAATTTATCTACTATTGCGTACATTTCGAACTCCAAAACTAACACATAAACATATCAAAATCGGAGGAATGAGGAATTCATAGAACCATGCGCAATATGCAATGCCGTAAGGAATCCGTGAATACTTTTCATCGCTTCTCTTCAACCATTACAAAAACTGTCAAACATATCGATGCATTTTTACCAGAATAAGCAGGAAATCATTTCAAAGCTGAAATATTTCTGACAATTTGAAAAATGTTAAAACTTTTAAAAACACTGACTTGTGTTTGGTTATATGACATTTATTATCTGCATGTTCGAATTCTTCTTCGTATGCTGGGAGGGCAATTGTTTTATAAAATTTAAAGGTGATCATATCGGTGAGATTTATTATTCATATTTTCTTTATAAATAAGATTTTATAAAATCTAATTGTAGATATAGTAAATTTAAGGCAATTCTTTTAAGAAGCGATTTAAGTTTTAAAATAAAAGTGTACATAAAAAACCCCTAATGTGCCAGATGTACGTCTCTCACTACAAACTAAAGTTTAGTTGCAGGAAAAATTCTATGTAAATTAAAATAAATTGTAGCCTCTTTAGGATTTAATTTCATTGAAAATACAATTCTCTTAATTTCATATTCATATTATCACACCTAATTCCCTCTTTATCCACTGAGTCGAAATGGTAGTATTAATATAGTAGAAGTCTGGATGTTGTCACTACAAACTAATGTTTGGTTACTGGAAAAAGTCCATGTAAATTGAAGAAATTGTTGCCTCCTCAGGATTTAATGTATCTGAAAATAAGATTCTTTTAACTTCAAATTTTATCACACCTAATTTCATCTTCATCCACGAGCCGAGAAATCATCGTATTAATATCTATAGTGAAAGTTTTAATTTTTATACAATTCAGCATATATTTGCCATGAAACACTAGTTAATTGAAAGTTACTGCCATACATCGTAGATGTCTTGGCTGAATCAAAACTCGCTATTTTTGAGACATTAGTGAATATTTTTAGATTGCGCGCAAGATTAAGGTTTTCCATTTGATGTGCAATATTAAGGTTCTCGGATTATATTGTTAAGACAAATGTTCTAACCGAGGTCGAACCACAGATCTGTTCCCGGCTATCAAAACTCGTTATTTATGAGACATCAGTGACTATTTTTAGATTGCGTGCAAGATTAAGGTTTCCATCTGATGTGCAAAATTAAGGTTCTCGGATGCCATTGTTAAGGCAAATGTTCTAACCGAGGTCGAACCACAGATCTGTTCCTGTCCATCAAAACACGTTATGTTTGAGACATTAGTGACTATTTTTAGATTGCGCGAAAATTTAAGGTTTTCCATCTGATGTGCAATATTAAGTTTCTCGGATGCCATTGTTAAGGCAAATGTTCTAACCGAGGTCGAACCACAGATCTGTTCCCGGCCATCAAAACTCGTTATTTTTGAGACATTAGTGACTATTTTTAGAGCGCGCAAGATTAAGGTTGTCCATCTGATATGCAATATTAAGGTTCTCGGATGTCATTGTTAAGGCAAATGTTCTAACCGAGGTCGAACCACAGATCTGTTCCCGGCCATCAAAACTCGATATCTTTGAGACATCGGTGACTATTTTCAGCTAGCGCGCAAGATTAAGGTTTTCCATCTGATGTGCAATATTAAGGTTCTCGGATTACATTGTTAAGACAAATGTTCTAACCGAGGTGGAACCACAGATCTGTTCCCGGCCATCAAAACTCGTTATTTTTTAGACATTAGTGACTATTTTTAGATTGCGCGCAAGATTAAGGTTTTCCAACTGATGTGCAATATTAAGGTTCTCGGATTATATTGTTAAGACAAATGTTCTAACCGAGGTCGAACCACAGATCTGTTCCCGGCTATCAAAACTCGTTATTTATGAGACATCAGTGACTATTTTTAGATTGCGTGCAAGATTAAGGTTTCCATCTGATGTGCAAAATTAAGGTTCTCGGATGCCATTGTTAAGGCAAATGTTCTAACCGAGGTCGAACCACAGATCTGTTCCTGTCCATCAAAACACGTTATGTTTGAGACATTAGTGACTATTTTTAGATTGCGCGAAAATTTAAGGTTTTCCATCTGATGTGCAATATTAAGTTTCTCGGATGCCATTGTTAAGGCAAATGTTCTAACCGAGGTCGAACCACAGATCTGTTCCCGGCCATCAAAACTCGTTATTTTTGAGACATTAGTGACTATTTTTAGAGCGCGCAAGATTAAGGTTGTCCATCTGATGTGCAATATTAAGGTTCTCGGATGTCATTGTTAAGGCAAATGTTCTAACCGAGGTCGAACCACAGATCTGTTCCCGGCCATCAAAACTCGATATCTTTGAGACATCGGTGACTATTTTCAGCTAGCGCGCAAGATTAAGGTTTTCCATCTGATGTGCAATATTAAGGTTCTCGGATTACATTGTTAAGACAAATGTTCTAACCGAGGTCGAACCACAGATCTGTTCCCGGCCATCAAAACTCGTTATTTATGAGACATCAGTGACTATTTTTAGATTGCGTGCAAGATTAAGGTTTCCATCTGATGTGCAAAATTAAGGTTCTCGGATGCCATTGTTAAGGCAAATGTTCTAACCGAGGTCGAACCACAGATCTGTTCCTGTCCATCAAAACACGTTATGTTTGAGACATTAGTGACTATTTTTAGATTGCGCGCAAATTTAAGGTTTTCCATCTGATGTGCAATATTAAGGTTCTCGGATGCCATTGTTAAGGCAAATGTTCTAACTGAGGTCGAACCACAGATCTGTTCCCGGCCATCAAAACTCGTTATTTTTGAGACATTAGTGACTATTTTTAGAGCGTGCAAGATTAAGGTTGTCCATCTGATGTGCAATATTAAGGTTCTCGGATGCCATTGTTAAGGCAAATGTTCTAACCGAGGTCGAACCACAGATCTGTTCCCGGTCATCAAAACTCGGTATCTTTGAGACATCGGTGACTATTTTCAGCTAGCGCGCAATATTAAGATTTTCCTTCCGATGTGCAGTATTAGGTCCTCGTATGAAATTGTTAAGGCAAATGCTCTAACCGAGGTCGAACCAAAGGTCTCTTCCTGACCAGTTTGTGCTCTGTCCAAAAAGCCACTGGATTGATAGTTATAATTTTTTTTAATACTTTACAACAAAGTTTAAAAGTGTTTATGACTTTGTTCATTCTGTCTGTATGTCCGTTAGCACGATAACTGCCGTAAAAATAGCTTAATCCAAATGAAATTTTAGTATGTTTTTCAGAGGGTCTGTGGGACCTATAGGAATATAAATGAATAATATTACCCAATTAGTTTTGGATTGAACCCGGGTTGAAAAAATGAAATTCATTGAACCCAATGGGACCTAATTTTTCAAACATTTTTTAAGAAAAATTAAAATTCACAAATTGCTTCGAAAATTTTAGATAATATTCAAATTATCCCATAAAATATATAAAAAATCAGCAAAATATATTCATTAGCTTTAAAAAAAATTAAAACAATAATTAAACCTTTTTATATGAAGGGATCACGTGACCCACTTCAAAATAAAATATGGCATCCATCTTGTCTTAAAATCGTGATTTTTAAAGTTCTTTTTAATTCATATTGAGTGTTGTATCCGTCCTAAAACCGCTTTATTTTTTATTAAATTCTGGGCCTCTACATACTGAAACAACGCAATTACAATATATTTGAGTTAAAATGATCATCCAAATTTGATTATGTCTACAACGAAGACTATTTTCACTTATGTAAAATGTAAACAGCAAAATATGTAGAATGAGTTGTATAAGAACTGCTTTATTTCTTTAACGCAAAATTCTTTTGCTCATGGAGTCTACCTAGCTGATATGAATGAAACATTCATTGATTTTACAGAGAGAAGGACGATTTTTTCGTTGAAGTTTTAAGCATAGAGTTTAATTACTTGTAACTCCATGGTCTTAAGTTTTTAAATAAAATAAATTATTATAGTATTGTGATAAATGAAATGAATGTGAAAATATTATGAATGAAATGCTGCTTTTATAGAGAGAGCCAAGCGTTTTATATTTCGATGGCGTCATTTGAATAAATCAGTTGTTTTTGATGAAGTTTTAAAATATAATAAATTTTTGTAGTATTATGATAATGTTAAAAACATTACCGAGAAGCCAGGTGATTTATATTTAATTGACGTCATTTGAATGAAGTTCACTTTTTTCGATGAACTTTTAAGTTTTCAAATATAATAAATTAATGTAGTATTGTGAAAATTTTTAAAATATTATCGAGGAATGTATCGCATTTTAGAGATGTTTAAATGAAATTGCATTGAATTTGGAAAGTGTTTCATAATCAATGCTTTATGCATGATTGATCTTTCTTGTTTATAGTTGCATAGGACCAAATATTTTTTTGATAAAATACAATTGTTTGTTCTCAGCCTTGCTGTCCTGTCATTTGTTGACGTGTCCTAGCTCTGAAGTCTTGGGATGAAGAATAGAATTGCACACGCACTAAACTAGATAATAATACGTCAGAAAAAATATCCTCATCTTGGCTACCTTTTGGCAATCATTGTATCATTGTTTCTATATTTTGGACTTATGCTTTACATAGGATGATCTGACGAAAGAGTACAACACATATTTAAAGTAGGAATTTGGGTTTATCTGTAAAAATGAAAAATATTTACTCTCAAACAGTGTCAGTTTAGGAGATTATTTTAGTCTTGTCCATTGTACGTAAAATTGTAATTCAGCAGGAGAGTTATTGAGCGTGTAAAGTTTAGCTTTGTTAGTCAGTATTACAGATTTGTATTTATCCATTAGGAATCAATCGTCATTTTGAGTCCTGTAAATATATTTGTTTCATATCTAACGATGATGATGCGTTTCTTGAAATTTATATGTGTTAGATAAAGTAATGTTATGCAAGTTTAACATGCCATATAATGTGTAAAATGCGTGTAAAATACCCATGTGTAAAATACCAAAATCCCAGGGTATGTAAAATGCACGTGTAATTGCCATATGCTGAAGTTCAGAAGGGGAGTTGTCAAATTTTGCGATTTATTACTAATTTGGTGACATGTAGTGATTTTTCAAACATTCGAGAAACACCGCAAAAAATCGAATATTCTACGAGATATGAGAGATCTCTAAAAGTTTCCAGTGAGGATATATAAAAATGGTCAGTTGATATGATACGGACTACATTGAACTGTGATATTCATAAAAGATTGAAGAATAGTATCGGCTGTTTTATGAAATTAGTAGAACATTGAAGTGCTGTTTTACTGTATATTGTTCCTGTTTACCTTCTGTTTGTGAATAAACGTGTTATTTACTCGGAAATTTTGACTCATTTTTGCATCCGGAACTCACACTTACGGTTCCAGAGGATATATCGTAGCAGTACTAAGTTAATGTTACCTATTATTTATTCTAACATTTTCCTACCTGTTCATATTATGAACATTATTATCTTATTTTGAAGTGAAACATATATTTCTACCGACAAGGTCACCCAAGAGAAAAAGGAAATTAATACTAATCATTTTATCAATCATAAAGGAAAGGAGCATGTAATTAAATTATGGTACAACAAAATTTGAATAGGAATATGAAGGCAAAAATATAATTATATGACTTTAAAATCAAATATAACCCAAAAAATATCTCATGTGGGCAACACATGACTTTCCTTATATATAATGCAATGGATTTACTATTTTTACAATAAAAAAATAGGTTTTTCTTATTTTAGCTATTTATATTCTTTCCAAGGAATTGAACAAGCCAGATCCATAAGAATGATGTCACCCAATTTATCGCATGATATTACATATGAAAAGTGAGCATGTTTCCCAACAGATAATACATATTTTTTAATATATGGGAATTTTTGATAAATTTATTTAAAAAAGGTGCAATATCTCAAGAACGGTTCATGCTAGCGTTCTAAAGTATGGCAATCGTTTTCTAAGGAAAAATTACATTAGAAATGTCTATTTGCCTAACTTTATTAAAGGTTTTGATTTCTTGATAATTTTTTCAAAATTTTACTCGACAATTTAGGGGACGTTCTGAACATTCGATTACGTTGAAAAACAATAGGCTTCCAGTATTCACGTATTGTGATTTTTGTACCAAATTTCATTCGAATCGGTCCATTTGTTCGTCAGTCATCGTCTCCACAGACTCACTGACACACATACACACACACACACTCACACACACACAATCACACACACACACCCAGAGAGAGAGAGAGAGAGAGACATCACCTCAAAAATGCTTGATTCTTGATCAGTGATGCTTGAAACGTGCTCTCTCGTCGAAAACTCAAATTCGAATTTTCGGCCCCGTCGCAATACTTTCCTTATACATTATGTATATAGGGAAAGTAATACGGTTAAAACTCCTTTAATAAAATCTCCTTTCCTCGACGTACAAAAATTACACGGCCAAAGCGTTTTCGGGTATCACTATGCCCTTCATCTGTGGCGAAGTGAAAATACGGTGCAAACAAGAGCTTACATATAGGCCATAACAGCCAGGCAAAATTTACATATCATCAATGACCGTTTGAATGACCAATGACCAATGAATGTTTGCACCGTGCTTTTACTTCACCACTGATGAAGACATCGTGGTGCCCTAAAGCGCTTTGGCCGTGTACTTGTAATAATTTTTGAGGAAAGGATATTTTAAAGGACTTTTAAAACTATTTTTGGTTGTTTTGATTTTAAAGTTTAAGTTGACGTTTATCCATATTATTTATTAGAATTATGTGATTTGCGTGTAAGTATTACTTTAATTTACTGTCTTTAGATATGTTGAATATATATTATATTTTATCTATGGATAAATTTGAGAATTTTAAAAAATGGTGATCGGTCCACATTGATACGCAAGCATATACCTTGCGTGTTCAATAAATTCCTTTAAGATGCCTATTTCAACTTGGAAGCTGTCAAAAAATATCAATTATGTTTATGCAACATTTCTTTTACAGCATTTCATCCCGATACTGAAATATTTTGCATATTTTGAATAAAATGCATTCAAAACTGTCACAACACAAACGTGAGATTTTTCAGATGAGATACATTTTAAATATTTATTCATACTAGATTTCTTTTTTTTTCCAATAAAAGCAGTTTCAGAAGAAATGTTTTGTCTTAGAGTGAATTACATTGAATGCACTAATTTTTAAATGTTTTATAAAAAAATCTGATGTGGGCAGCACATGACTTTCCTTATATAAAGCAATGAATTTACGTCTTTCACAGTTAAAAAATATGAAAAAGATTCACGGCACAGTATTTGTAGCATTGAATTGAACATTTGGCGCTTTTCGAGATGACGACAAAGCTATTTCGTACCCAATAAACTTATATTCTACGCAATTATAAATTAAAAATTATCAATATTGATAGGATCCTCATCAAGCAGTATAAGCCATATATTTAAATATTTTAATAATAAATTCATCAATTAGGCGTCATTTTCATCAACTTGGCGTCATTTTTGCAAGTCTGGTGATATTTTCGTCAATTTGGGGCGACATTTCGCTAGATTATTCGTCAAGTTCGCCATATGTGTTGTTAAGTATTATTGCAAAATAGTGCCTCCTATTTAACATCATTTTTATCAATTTGTTGACATTTTTATCAATTTGGAGATATGTTCGACAATCTGGCAGTATTCTTAAACGTTACAAGTTTGCGACATCAAGCCAAATTTTCCGCCAAATACTACGGACAGGTGGAGATATAGGTTATTAATATAGTCGTTATGTTATTTCCAAGGTATTGAACTTTTATCAATTTGTCGTCATTTTCAATGATTTAGCGTTAATTTTATCAATTTGGCTACATTTTCATCAATTTAGCAGAATTTAAAAATTTCGCCAAATTAGAGACATGCCGCCAAAATGCGTAACCAGAATTTTGCCACGAGTTACAGACGGAGAAATAGGTTATTCTTCATTATTTCCTAGATGTTCAATTTTTATCAATTAGTCGTCATTTTCATTGATTTAGCGTCATTTTTATCAATTTGGTGACTTATTCGCCAATTTGGAAACATTTAAAAAAATATCGCCAAGTTGGCGATATACAGCCAAATTCGTCATCTAAATTTCGCCTAGCGTTATGGACGAAGAAATAGGTTATTCTTATAGTAGACAAACGACAAATGATATAACTATTACATAACTATTACCCAAAGTATCTTCTCTCTTGATTGGGTTGAGCTAAATCCTTGAGAATGATGATAACAAATTCATCGCACAATATTACATAAGAAAAGTGAACATATTTCACAAAAGTTAATACTTTTTACTTTCCTTATATACATAATATAATGTATAAGGGAAATATTTTGACGGGGACGAAAATTCGAATTCGAGTTTTCGACGGGAGAGCACGTTTCTAGCAGAGCTGAACACGAATAGAACGTTTTGAAGTGATGTGTGTGTGTGTGTGTCGATATCTTACAAACGAATGGAGAAATTCGAACGAAATTTGGTACAAAATTACAATCTATGAACAATGAAACCCTTTTGTTTTTAAACGCGATCGAATGTTTAGAACACCCCTAAATTTTTGTATGAAATTTTGAAAAAATCGTCAAAATATCAAAATCTTTGAAAAATGTACGATGTACTTACATATTCATATCTTATGTAATGTTTCATTATAGAATGATTGACATAAAAGTTTATCAGAAAAATCATATACAATTAAAAAAAAAACTGTTGCAAAATATGTTCACTTTTCCTGTGTAATATTATAAATTTACACCGGAGTTCGATTCCCGGCTCTGCCCAAACTCTGCCCGTATTCACATACAGTACGGGATCGTTATATATGTGGGTTTGAAAGTCCTTCGTGGAGGTTGGTGGTAAGGGTAGAAAGGTACAATCCCTGTGGATATCGACCTCCACTGGGTTTGGGTCTAAATTGGGTGGCATAGTCCTGACCGTCCAAACAGATAGCTTTCACCTTCGGGTAGGCCAGACGGTCTGGGTTGAAACAAGGAAAGTTCTTCTCTTGTTATCGTCTTGAAAAAAGAAGGAAAGTTATTGTCTTGATCGTCCGACCTACCTTCGGGTAGGTCGGCCGATCTGGGTCGAAAGAAAGACAGAAATATATCCTCTAGTTATGTTGTAAACCAATCTGACGGCTTGCTGGTACGTCGATGACATTCTGCAGTCGATGTTTTGTCTAAGTTAATTCAATCAGGTTCCATTTACCAGTAAGACAACGTTCGACAACATACTGCACGACTTTCTCAACAATGCCCTGGAGGATTTTATGCCCTCCCATGGGCATCTAGGTCCATAGACTTATCACTAAAGAATATGTCTGGGACATGTTTGGATGCAGTTGTAGCCTTCTATGAATACCACAGAATTAACGGACTAATAGAAGCATTTGTGGTAAAATCATCCTCCGAGGGACATAAACAATTTCAATAACTCTGTGGCGAACCGAATATCAGCTTGTATAATTATCGGGGGAGATTTTACATCTTACTAAAATGCAATTTTCTTGTTGCCACCATTTCTTAAATAAAATGTTTATTTGCTCCCAAATTCTACTCATTTGCATAGCTCCTCATATGACGAATACATGCCGAGTTTCCTGGCAGTAGCGTCATTTCATATGAGTGAATATATTTTTTTGTAACAGAGTCTATGTCAACATAAAAAATAGTTGGTTAATTTATTCAATGAATTTAAGAAGATTCCTAATTTTGGATTAAAAAATAAAAATGGCTAGTTCATGATTGATATTCTACAGTCTATGGCTAGATTTATGAATTATGACTATGTCCCCCAAAATGGTAAAATCCTCCAGGGCATTGTTGAGAAAGTCGTGCAGTATGTTGTCGAACGTTGTCTTACTGGTAAATGGAACCTGATTGAATTAACTTAGACAAAACATCGACTGCAGAATGTCATCGACGTACCAGCAAGCCGTCAGATTGGTTTACAACATAACTAGAGGATATATTTCTGTCTTTCTTTCGACCCAGATCGTCCGACCTACCCGAAGGTAGGTCGGACGATCACTGCACGACTTTCTCAACAATGCCCTGGAGGATTTTATGCCCTCCCATGGGCATCTAGGTCCATAGACTTATCACTAAAGAATATGTCTGGGACATGTTTGGATGCAGTTGTAGCCTTCTATGAATACCACAGAATTAACGGACTAATAGAAGCATTTGTGGTAAAATCATCCTCCGAGGGACATAAACAATTTCAATAACTCTGTGGCGAACCGAATATCAGCTTGTATAATTATCGGGGGAGATTTTACATCTTACTAAAATGCAATTTTCTTGTTGCCACCATTTCTTAAATAAAATGTTTATTTGCTCCCAAATTCTACTCATTTGCATAGCTCCTCATATGACGAATACATGCCGAGTTTCCTGGCAGTAGCGTCATTTCACATGCGTGAATATATTTTTTTGTAACAGAGTGTATGTCAACATAAAAAATAGTTGGTTAATTTATTCAATGAATTTAAGAAGATTCCTAATTTTGGATTAAAAAATAAAAATGGCTAGTTCATGATTGATATTCTATTTATATCATATATATAAATATATAAATAAAATCGTAGGTAATTGAAATGCATAATATACTTTCAGATAATGTTAGCAGGCTATGGTGAAATCTGGCATGAAAATACACTGTTTACAGTCGTGGGAAATTTTACCAATGGTAATCTGCACTGCAAAAAAAAACGGAGTTTTTACAGCAAAAATCACTGTATTTATTTGAAAATATATCTGCTAAAATTTTTACAGGAAAGTTACTGTAAAAAATTTAGCGCCATCTGTCGGTGAAATTGAGCGATCTTCGGAATCGACACACACCGCCATTGAATTAGTCTGTGGGATATATAAACAAGGTTGGTCTTTATTTAATTTTCATTTATTAATAAAGTATTTATTTGTTTATATTGAATTTTAATTTGCTTAAACATATATTATCTAGTGTTTGAAAATTACTTTAAAGTACTTTAGCTCTGCTGCTTTTCTAAAAGCAGATAGAAATTAGTAGGCTTAGTATAATAATTATATTTTAGGTTTGTTAATGTCTGTTTTTAAATGAATTTTAACTGAATTCAATTTCATATGTGTTGCATGGCTATTGTATGAATTATAAGGTTTTATATATATGTGGTTATGTTTAAAATAAGCATAAAGTATAATACTTTTTATATAATCAAATTAGGTGCTATTGGCCGTATACTACTGTAAAATTTAAATTGAAATGAGACAATCTCAAACTCTCCCCCTTCCTTAAATACGCCTTTGCTAGTAGTTGCTAATTCAAAGATATTAAATGCACAAAGATATTGCTTTGCTCAACTGTACAAGGCAGTAAAATATCGTGCTCTGAATGTAAACAAACAGCTTTAGCTTAGTTCTTTTCACTTTCTTGGAAGTCCGTGCAGCATACAGCTTATGAAACCTGAATACAAAATAAACTTGTATGTTGTCCCTATAAATCCCTATGCTATTATTTTACCCAGGATTATTTAAAGCATGGAATAATTGAATTCATTGTTTTTCAAAAGGCATCACATCCATGTGCTTTATTAAAATATTTAAATTTTATCTCTGAGAATCTTAATCAGAACTGTACCATATTATAGCATAAACTTGTGTTCAGTGGCGAAGAGTTATAAAACAATTTGGAGAGATAGAAAACCAGAACAAAAATAATAAAATTTTATGCTATATGTACTTTAGCTAGGTTGCAACTAAAATATAGTAAACATCTGTTCATTTTGGTTAAAAGTATGTATGTAAAACATTAACTCATTTGATAATACTGGGCTTATTTATGGCATTCGCATTTAAATAAAAATTGCATATTGAATACTTATTTTCGTAACAGTTTTATAAATTATTATTTTAGATATCCTTAAATGTTTATTCAATTTTTTAAAATAAATGTTCAAAAAATTGAGGGACTTCTCTGTGGTCTCTTCACTTTAAAAATTAATTGGTCAAAAATATTGTTAATCAGTCAAATCGAGGGATTACTTAAGTTTATTGAAAAAACTTTGATTACTTAAGTTTATTGAACCCCTTTTGTAAGCAAATTTACAAAAAAAAGGAATTGAATCAATATATGCAACCCCATACTACTTACCCCGTACCCCGTACTGTCGCAGATTAGAAAATATGCCAGTGTGTTAGTAGAAGCTTACCCGTATTGCAATATGTGTCTCAAAAATATAGGCCAAAATAAAAGAGATGACATAAAAAATTGAAAGTATCAAAAATCCCCGTAATCTTAATACCAGACGGTCATAATTGATTCGAATATATGCCAATATATATCAAAATATATGCCAATATACCTGTACTACTTATATTCTCGTAGATTGGAAGATATACCCATGCATTTGTAGAAGATTACTCGTACAACGTACTATATATGAGTTTCAACAATTTTCGTCATAATAAAACAATTCCATAATAATTTGAAAATATCAGTAATCCCTGAATCAACAGTCCCCGAAAATATCAATTATAATGTAGTTTAAACCTGAAGACCGTAATTGATATTATCCAGTCAAAAATTCAATGTCAATGAAATTTATTTTATATACATATTTTTACTATGCAAATCGGAAAAGATTTAATAAAAATCATATGCCGCATAACATATTGGATCCGTTGCTAAGCGACATGATATCAGTTGCTTTAAATAAATTGATGGAAATCATATCATCTGAATAATGCAATCTCCATGGAAGGTTTGGCGACATTTTCGTCAATTTAGCTATAACTTAAAAAATCGCCAAATTTATCGCCAAGTGGGACTGTAGAACTGATAATCCCATTATGCGACAAATTGGCGAAACATCATCACAATACTATCCCCTAACAAAATACAATTAATTTCATTTATTAAGCGTGATTTTATCAATTTCATGATATTTTTATGGATTTAGAAATATTTTTACCAATTTGGTGATATTAAAAAAATTCCTTAAATGTGTTATTAAGTAGGATGGATGGACTGACCGACAAATGCTACAGAAACATCATTTCAGTACTTTATTCTAAAAAAACAAATTTAATTTCATTGATTTGGGTCATTTTTATCAATTTGGAGACATTTCCAATAATTTGGTAAAGTTTAAGAAAAGTTACCAAGTTATTTAGAGATAATCCTCTAAATTCGTAGATCTGAATTTGCAGATCTGAAGAATAAAATATCCTGATCCCATTTGTATATACTAAATGAAAATAGTAAAATTGTATTAGAAGATACATACACCCGTTCTACTCTTTTTCTGCTTCAACAATCGGCTAAATGAATTTATTGGGTAAACACAACATATGAGTTTATTAGCTAAACGCAATATATGAGCTTGAAACCTCTTTGCTAAAATAAATGAAAGTGATGTACGCAGTTCGCAATATATATAATTAAAAGAACAATCAAACCGTTCATTTATAAAATATAATTTTACATTCATTTATTTATTATACAAATAAAAAAAATAATAATAGATATTAACAACACATTTAATTTCATTTCGTTGCCGAGCAACATGATATAAAATAGAATCTTCCTCATAAAATGCGAAATTAAATAGCCATTTTGATTTCTTTATACTTTACATCCTTGAGTAAAAGCTTGTGAGAGATAAACCATCGAGGTAGATTTTTCCATTTAAATTCATGTTTCAAATAATTTGTTTTTCTATAGTGACTAATTAATGCAAAAATCCTGCACCAAACTCGGAAATAAAGTTTTATTTCATTTTGGCGTTTAAAACAAACGATTTTCATCCTTTCCGTTTGGATAAACCACGGAGTTGGAGAGTAGATCTCCTAAGAAAAAGTTCCGTTTTTAACACTTTACAACAAAGTTGAAAAGTGTTTATGACTTTGTTCATTCTGTCTGTCTGTCTGTCTGTCTGTCTGTCTGTCCGTTAGCACGATAACTGCCGTAAAAATGACTTAATCAAAATGAAATTTTAGTATGTTGTTCAGACTGTCTATAGGACCTATGGGAATATAAATGAATAATATCACACAATTAGTTTTGGATTGAACACGGGTTGAAAAAATGGAATACATTGAGCCCTATGGGACCTAATTTTTCAAGCAGTTTTTAAGCGGATTTAAAATTCACAAATTGCTTCGAAAATTTTAGGCAATATTCAAATTCTTCCATAAAATATATAAAAAAAAATTCAGCGAAATATATTCAGTAGTTTTTTAAATAAAAATTAAAATAATAACACCTCTTATATAAAGCGATCACGTGTCCATGATATGAAACGATCACATGACCCACTTCAAAATGATATATGGCATCCATCTTGTGTCAAAATCGTGATTTTTAAAGTTCTTTTTAATTCATATTGAGTGTTGTATCCGTCTTAAAACTACTTTATTTTTGCCTAAATTCTGTGCATCTACATACTAAAACAACGCAATGACAATATATTTCAGTTTAAATGCTCATCCAAATATGATTATTTCTACTATTAAGCCTATTTTTCACCTATGTAAAATGTAAACAGCAAAATATATAGAATGAGTTGTATTAGAATCGCTGTAATTCTTTAACACAAAATAATTTAGTCCATGGAGTCTGCTTAGCTGATATGAATGAAATATTCATTGATTTTAGAAAGAGAAGGACGATATTTTTCGCTGAAGTTTTACGCATAGAGATTACTTACTTGTAGCTCAATGGTCTTAATTTTTAAATAAAATAAATTATTATAGTATTGTGATGAATGACATGAATGGGGGAATTATTTATGAATGAAATGTTGCTTTTATAGAGAGAGCCAGGCGTGTTATTTTTTTATGAGGTCATTTGAATGAATTTCAGTTGTTTTGGATGAAGTTTTCAAATATAATAAATTATCGTAGTATTATGATAATTCTAAAATTATTACCGAGGAATGTATCACATTTTAGAGATATTTAAACCAGGCAATTTATACTTTAATGCCGTCATTTGAATGAAGTTAATTTTTTTCGATGAAGGTTTAAGGTTTCAAATATAATAAATAAATGTAGTATTGTGATAAGTTTTAAAATATTATCGAGGACTGTATTGCATTTTAGACATGTTTAAATAAAATTGCATTGAAGTTGGAAAGTGTTTCATAATCAATGCTTTAAGCATGATTGATCTTTCTTGTTCATTAATATTTCGACAACCCCTGGTCTTAGAAACTCGAAACTTGGACAAAATTTATGGGGGGCTATTTCAAGGAAGTTTTATAAGCATGGAGTTAGAAAATACTACCTCCATGGTTTTAATTTTTCAAGCAAAATAAATTATTGTAGTTCTAAATAAAATAATGTAATAAAATAAGTTATTGTAGTTATAATAATTAAAAAAATATCGCTGCTGAATGTATCATATATTAGAGATGTTTAAATAAAATTACAGTTTGAATGTATTTTATAATCAATGTTTTATGCATGATTGATCTTTCTTGTATTTATATTTAGTGTTGTATATTTATATTTAGTATATTTATATGTAGTGTATGTATATTTTCTAGTCATATGTATATTTATATTTAGTATATATATATGTAGTGTATGTATATTTTCTAGTCATATATATATTTATATTTAGTGGTGCATCCGGCCTAAAACCATTTTATTTTTGCATATTATCTGTATTTCTAAATTCTATGCCTATGCAATTACAATATTTTTTGTTTTAAATGATCATTAAATTTTGATTATTTCTTCAACAAAGCCTAATTTTAACATATGCAAAATGTAAACAAAACAAGTGATTGTATGATGAGTTGTATAAGAATTGCTGAATTTTTTAACGCAAAATTATTTAGCTCTGCAATTTTACTCGATCCATGGTACATGTGGTAATATATTTTAATTTTGCTATCTGTTTGCATTGGATAAGATTTTTTAATGATTTTCATGTATTAATAAAGTAATTTCCTTGTTTAAAAATATATTTACCTAAAGTTTTGTTGTGTATGTTTTGGCAAAATTTGCTATACTCAGCTGTAGGAACTCTATACTTGCAAATATTCTCTGTTGAAATATTTATGAGCTTTAAATGTTTTGTACCATTTATCAGTTACTAATTTTTGAAATATCATGAAAATCTAATTTTATATCACCAATACCTTGCTTAATACTTTGCGGTTAGTAACCACATTTATATATGCAGGTTCGCTTTTAGGAGTGTGGCACATCCCCCCCCCCCAAGTCCATACCCTCCTCTTCCTCCTTCTCCACCCCTTCCTCCCTAAATTAAAAATAAAACTTAACTAAATGAAGCTTAATTAGTGAATCAACAATTTATTACAGTTGGTTTAAAAAATAACACATGGAACAGATGTTTTAAATTATTTTTTTTGATTTCTTATGTTAACGTTAAACATTTTAGAATAGTAAAAAAGGATTTAGTTCATCAAATAATATATACTGTGCGTATATCATAAAAGAGTCTTTCTCGTTGTTTTTACTTTCTGGTTGTTTACACTTTTCAACGCTGCTTGGTTTTAGAAAACTTATCTGATACTTCTTGAAAGTTGAGTGTAGATGTCAGGTCATTTTCGATTGCCAGAATAGCCAGAGCATTCAATTTGACATTGCCCATGAAGTTTCTTTGGTAGTTTTTGACAATCTTCAAAGTCGAAAACGTACATTCCTCTGCACAATTTGTGATGGCCATACCTAACACTATTCTGAGAATAGTGTCCACATTTGGAAAATGCTTTGCAAATTACCATCTTTAACAATGTGTAAAAGATAAGAAAAGGACAGATGTTAATGTACACAAGCGTTTCTTGTTTTTGTATTTATTACTGCATAGATTCGAAGCGCATGGCGTTTCTATAAAACATAAAAGATCCTTTATGTTTTTGCGCTCTAGGCATGGGCCTAGTTGGCCTAATGGGAAATACGAGCCTGTATATATGACAACTTGCATTAGTTATATATAGCTATAGTAAATGTATCTCATTTGTCTTGCTCTTTTTTTATATATAGGTGATACCATCTTGAATTGTGAACACTCTACCCTCCTTGATGATGTGATGTGGTGACGACTTATGGCATAAAAGTTCTTAAAGATGAATTTTTGATGTTATTTGCCGTATTTTTTCTATTGAATATAAAGTACCCAGGGGAAATGCGTGTCTGCCACATTGGAAGTCATTCAAAGGTAAGTTTTTTCATAAAACTTAATATATGAATATAACAATCTATATTAAGTTATAATAATGCTCTAATATGTTTCTAATGTAGCTAAATCATTCTAAGTGCCTAAATAAATAATAGAAATTTTATAATATTGTTTTGAAACTATAACTTCATTTTCATAAAAACTGGATATTTGTTTTCATGTCTCGTGGGAGATTTTTTTCTTCTAGGTATTTGATACTTCATAATATGTTAGGGGCTTAACTGCATTACATAAATAAAAATCTGATGTGGGCAGCACATGACTTTCCCTGCAAACTTATATCCACGTTCTATTTATTTCAATTAAATTTAATTCACTTTCAATTCAATTTTCGTTCTCATTTGATAACTGGACTTATTTTCAAAGGTGGCGTGGAAAAATACGAAAAAACTAATATATCTCGAGAACGGCTAGTCCTAATGTAATGGGGTTGGTCTTATTCTTTTCTTCGTTAAAAATTACGCATTAAACAAGCATTTAATGGATATATTTGAGCATACGTAGCTTTTTAGTTTAGATTTTGATATTTTTTGCGGGCCATTCTGCAATAAAAGGCAGGTTATTTTTTTCTGAATCGTACCAAAATCTAATCAGCACCAGGGTGACCTATACGTGACTCATCTACCGAATTTTGTGAAATTCGGTCCATTAGTTTTTCAGCTACAGTGGATACAAGCTTTTGCGGGCCATTTCACAAAAAAGGCGGGTTCTTTTATTCCGAATCGTACCCAAAACTAATCAGCACCAGCCCCGGCCACAAGTGACTTAGCAACAAAATTTTGTGAAATTCGGTCCATTAATTTTTTAGTTAGAGTGGATACAAAATCTGCACAGACAGACAGACACAGACAGACAGACAGACAGACACTTTCCCTGCAGACTTATATCCACGTTCTCTTTATTTTAATTACATTTATTTCACTTTTATTGAATTTTCGTTCTCATTCGGTAACCGGGCTTATTTTCAAAGGTGGCGTAGGGAAAGTACGAAAAACTAAAATATCTCGAGAACGGCTAGTCCTAGTGTAATGGGGTTGGTCTTATTATTTTCGTCGTTAAACATTACGTATTAAACGGGCATTTTATGGATATATCTGAGTATACCTAGTTCTTTAGTTTAGATTTTGAAGATTTTTGCGGGCCGTTTTGCAAAAAAAGGCAGGTTATTTTTTTCCGAATCGTACCAAAATCTAATCAGCACCAGAGTGACCTATACGTGACTCATCTACCGAATTTTGTGAAATTCGGTCCATTAGTTTTTCAGCTAGAGTGGATACAAGCTTTTGCGGGCCATTTCGCAAAAAAATGCGGGTTCTTTTATTCCGAATCGTACCCAAAACTAATCAGCACCAGCCCCGCCCACAAGTGACTTACCTACCAAATTTTGTGAAATTCGGTCCATTAGTTTTTTAGTTACAGTGGATACAAAATCTGCACAGACAGACAGACACACAGACAGACACACAGACAGACAGACAGACACACAGACAGACATACACACGCACAGACGTCACGCTAAAAATGGTTTTTTCGTATTCTAGGGGTCTCGAAACGTGTAGATCCGTCGAAAACTCGAGTTGTGATTTTCGGTATGATTCCAATACTTTCCCTATACATTACCATGTATTGCAGGGAAAGTAAAAATGCAAAAATTATGTATATGAATAATATATTCTCACTTCATGGTAGTGTGCATCTCCGTGTGGTTGTGTCTATTCGATATCGCATTAGAAAGATTCCGAACTACTTTCTATGAGTGTGAACAAAATTACTCAAATTCAAGAATGTTTTAGACTTAAGATTTTATAATATAGCAATATAAATTATGAACCCAAATACTAGGCATGCTACAGTACAACAGATAATTTGGCAATTATGCCGACCAGCTCTCTTACAGTGCCATTATCTGGCAAATGTACGAGAAAGAGATAAGGAACAATGCCAATATAGCTTATACTTCGCATACGTATGATATGATGCAAGAAAGTTCATTCATAATATTTAATTGGTCCGACTTACTAAAATTTATGCAAATAGTTGATGAAAAAAAAAATACTTAAATGTCACTACTGATGGATATAAATTTGTATTATTTTTCAGATGTTTGTGCTTCATCAACCCTAGCTGTGGAACGAAATCAAATGAAAAGTCAAAGGATCTTCTTCAGCAACGAGTGTACATTCCATTTCAAATTGTTGTAATTTTTTTTATGTCTGTGTCATTCCAAAAATAAACTACCCTTTTGATGTCCAACACTTTTTACTTATATTTTTCTCTCATTTATTTCAAAATAAAATTTAAAACATCAAATGTTTAACCAGACTTCTAGATGAAGAATTCTAGCTTTTGAAGTGCCTAATACAGTCATTTCATGAAGGGGAAAAGGATGTATAAATTTGTCAGCACAATGTGAGGTTATGTGCTTTCAGTGTACAAGTTTGATTCTGTTTCAAATTAATATTTTGCTATTTCAATTTTTTACATTGATTCTTTTTAATATTTATATGATTAACTCTGTACTATCAACAAACTCTAGTGTTAAAATTTTTTAGTAACTCTTGTAAAAGAATATTGCATAACTAAAAAGACTCTCAATTTCAACTTTGACATTTAATACTAGCAGTAACATGAGTATTTATTACACAGCGTATATTTGGAAATTTTGTAAATTTCTTTTCTTTTTGGCATTTTTACAGCTGTTGGCAGCAGAGAGGCTAATGCTACTAAGTTGCATATCAGGATGCATAGAGAACAGGATTCGCTAAAGCTGTATGGTGTTGTGTTTACAGAGTTTAGTCATTGTTTTTGGTGGATTTTGATGCATCTCTGTTAAATGAAGCATTTGCATGTATTAATATGTGAATGACATGTAAAACAAATTTGCAGCCAACAATATTTTTTTTTAATTGTGTATCACACTTTTACCATAAATATTTAAGATTTCATCACAGAAAGCAGATTTTGCATCACCAACAGCGATGCGATACCAGTTATTTTACACCCTGATTTGCTATTTTGCTTTTAAAATTGTTGATATTGAGACATATTTTATGGCACATAATTATGTAAACACAAATTCCTCAATAGTATTTTAATGTTTAAATAAACTTTTTTTGAGGAATATTATGTTGCTATACGTAAATAACTTTTTAATGACATAGCACATATTACTAAATTAAATTTTTTTTTAAATGTGGGGGGGGGGAAGCCTTGTTATATTTCTTAAGCATTTCAGTAATCATTTGTAAAACATCTGCAATGTAACTTTTGATTTCCATTTCATATTGTAGGGATCCCATTCTGCCTTATAGTTTGAAATTTCTTCATTTTCTAACATTTTAAATATCCTAAAAAAATTTCTTAATTTCCTACCTAAAATTTTCAGATAATTCACTATGATCCTTGATATTTTATAAATTTATTTTTATTATAAATATATCAAAAGTTTTGCATTTAATATTTTCGCCTGTGATTTTGTAATAAATTTGCATGTCCCAACTCAAAACACTACACTTAAGAATGTATATTTTTATGCTTTCAAACTAGATTAGCTTCTGTATACGAATTAAAAAATATGGTTTTACATTTTGATTAACAAAATTGCAAGTGATTTCTTTAAACTATAATTATTAATATTCTAAGATTTAAATTTAATATGTGACCCCTGTACATCTCATGAGTGTTACCTCAGAAGTGTTGCTACTATTATTTTAAATGGGTTTTGATTTCTGCAGTTGGTAACAAAGCTAATGGAAGCCATATTGTTCCTTCTTATCTAGTATAAAAAAATATTACAAAAAATTAATAAGAGTATAATTTTATTTATAATCTAAATCACAATTATATATGATGCAAAGCTAAAAAAGGCAATTCATTTGAAAATCACCCTACTGCACAAAATTGTGTATTAGTTTAAAAAGTTGTTTGGATTTGAAAGTTGAACTTATTGAATTTTAAGTTATAAACATCTCAATAGATGGGAATAGGGCACCAGCATATCTATCAGATGTGTAGTGTATCAACTATTATATCAGAAAAATGTATGAGACTATGATAATTCGGAATTTCTATAACGGGGAGTTTTGATAAGCTGAAAAATTTTGCTCCCTAAGCAAAATATATAATTCTAAATAGCTTCGATAACTTTAGGCCTATATGTACAAGCAAAAAAAAAATATTTTCGATGGGGGGGGGGGGGGGGGGGAATGGCATTTCTTACAAATAGGATTAAAGTATCGAATGCGTTTCAATGGGTCACTTCTCAACATTGACCAGTCCTGGTGTATTATTTTCGAAACTAGGCTTGCACAATTTATACACATAGGGGAGGGCAAAAGGGGGAACTTGCACTCCCAAACCGCGGGATGTTAAAGGTCACAAAGACAGGGATCAAGCTTGTTGGTGTATATTTTATTCTGGAGTTTGCTCTCTCCTGGAAAAAGTTGTATGGTATCCATATACATGATAAAATAGATCTATTGTTCTCTCTGATAATGACACAAATTCGATAAAGGTGTATACAACTTCCTTTTAAGATCACATATGTAGCTGAAGACAAAGCAGTTAGAATTGTCAAAACTACATATCTAAAATATTAAATATGAATTATCTTAAAGCAAGAAAAATTTAACAATTCCTTATTGAATTTTCAATTATTTTATTAGAATTTAATTTTGATTATGTCTAATATGTAATTCATTAACGCTGCATACAATTGAAAGTATATTTCTTTAAAGTGAAAAATAACAAATTAAATTTAATTTTTTTCCAATATATCTACTCTATATATTTTACAAAGGACAGCAAATGCAGTATGGAAATATATTGATTAAAAAAAAAAAAAGAAATTCATTAAAATATAACATATCGTATGTAAAATGTTTTAAACTTACATTAGGTTTAAAATAATTAGGCAAAATTTGTGATAAATAGTCATATTCTAAAGCATTTTTGTAACGTTCGCGATTTAAAAAGTTGTTAATACTGTAAAATATTTGCAGCACTGGTAACATTTGCAGTAAAAAATTCCATTAAAATAATACAAAAAAAAAAAAAAACTTTGTTAACATGCTATCAGCTATTTACAAATATCCTGTCAAAATTAGACATTTTTTTTAACATTTAAAGTATAAAATGTAGCAAAATGTGTAGTAGAATTTTACAAAAATACTGTTAATTTATTATGTAAAACACTATAAAAATACAATAAAATGTGGGGTAGAAGAGTATTGTAAAATATACAGTATACAGCAATGTAAAAAATACAATAAAAAGTGCAGTAGAATTTTACAGACGTACTGTAGAAAATACAGTATAAAGCACTGTAAAAATGTACCATTTTTTGTAAAATTTACAGCATTAAACACTGTAAAAAGTACAGCAAAACGTGCAGTAGAATTTTACAGAAGTATCGTAAAATATACAGTTTAAAGCGTTGTAAACAATACAGTAAAAACTGCAGTAAAATTTTCAATTTTTTGAAAAATTTACGGTATAAAACGCTGTAAAAAATACAGCAAAAAGTGCAGTAGAATTTTACAGAAGTACTGTAAAATTTACAGTTTAAAGCACTGTAAAAAATACAGTAAAAACTGCTGTAAAAATTACAATTGTTTGTAAAATTTACAGTAATAAACACTGTAAAAATTACAGCAAAAAGTGCAGTGGAATTTTACAGTAGTACTGTAAAATTTACAGCAAAAAGTCCTGGCGCCCAAATTGCCAGGACTTTTTGCTGTAAAATTAACAGTGCTTTTTTTTACAGTGTGACGCAATAAAGTTCTACTTCGCTATTTCAGAAAAATCGTTAAATATTATAAATAACTTTAAAATGTACTTGGTTTTGGCAGAGATATAAAGTAGTGTTAATCACTGCTTTAAATCTATTCATTCAATTTTTCTTTTTTCATTTTATATAGTACAGAGAAAGTTTTGTTTTCACGAACATTTTTGATTTCGAGATTTTATGCCATTATATATTTTAAAATCTCCTGAATAGGCTGTGCCTATTTTTGGAGTAATGTCCGTCTGTTTGCCTGTCTGTGATCGATTTCTCTTGTAGACAATAGGTACCACAAATATTAGTGGGTTTTCACGAATATTTATATCCGGCTTTGTTATAATAAAAATCTAGAACTACATAGTATTTTTTTGAAATGCGAACAAAAATTTTTAACATGGCAGCATAGGAAAAAAATTGGCATATATATACATAAAGGGGTAATTATGGTTCAATAATCATAAAACTTAAACAGTTTCAATCTTTGTTGTGAAAAATAGCCGCGATACAATTTCTATGTTCATGACGCCATTAGCCTCCCCCTCAAGAGGGGCAAGTTACCCCCGTGCTGATGCATTTTCAATCTTGATATCATATATATAAATACCCACCATTTCTTAAATAAAATGTTTCTTTGCTCCCAAATTCTACTCATTTGCATAGCTCATCATATGACGAATACATGCCGAGTTTCCTGGCAGTAGCGTCATTTCATATGAGTGAATATATTTTTTTGTAACAGAGTGTATGTCAACATAAAAAATAGTTGGTTAATTTATTCAATGAATTTAAGAAGATTCCTAATTTTGGATTAAAAAATAAAAATGGCTAGTTCATGATTGATATTCTACAGTCTATGGCTAGATTTATGAATTATGACTATGTCCCCCAAAATGGTAAAATCCTCCAGGGCATTGTTGAGAAAGTCGTGCAGTATGTTGTCGAACGTTGTCTTACTGGTAAATGGAACCTGATTGAATTAACTTAGACAAAACATCGACTGCAGAATGTCATCGACGTACCAGCAAGCCGTCAGATTGGTTTACAACATAACTAGAGGATATATTTCTGTCTTTCTTTCGACCCAGATCGTCCGACCTACCCGAAGGTAGGTCGGACGATCACTGCACGACTTTCTCAACAATGCCCTGGAGGATTTTATGCCCTCCCATGGGCTTCTAGGTCCATAGACTTATCACTAAAGAATATGTCTGGGACATGTTTGGATGCAGTTGTAGCCTTCTATGAATACCACAGAATTAACGGACTAATAGAAGCATTTGTGATAAAATCATCCTCCGAGGGACATAAACAATTTCAATAACTCTGTGGCGAACCGAATATCAGCTTGTATAATTATCGGGGGAGATTTTACATCTTACTAAAATGCAATTTTCTTGTTGCCACCATTTCTTAAATAAAATGTTTCTTTGCTCCCAAATTCTACTCATTTGCATAGCTCCTCATATGACGAATACATGCCGAGTTTCCTGGCAGTAGCGTCATTTCACATGCGTGAATATATTTTTTGTAACAGAGTGTATGTCAACATAAAAAATAGTTGGTTAATTTATTCAATGAATTTAAGAAGATTCCTAATTTTGGATTAAAAAATAAAAATGGCTAGTTCATGATTGATATTCTATTTATATCATATATATAAATATATAAATAAAATCGTAGGTAATTGAAATGCATAATATACTTTCAGATAATGTTAGCAGGCTATGGTGAAATCTGGCATGAAAATACACTGTTTACAGTCGTGGGAAATTTTACCAATGGTAATCTGACGCAATAAAGTTCTACTTCGCTATTTCAGAAAAATCGTTAAATATTATAAATAACTTTAAAATGTACTTGGTTTTGGCAGAGATATAAAGTAGTGTTAATCACTGCTTTAAATCTATTCATTCAATTTTTCTTTTTTCATTTTATATAGTACAGAGAAAGTTTTGTTTTCACGAACATTTTTGATTTCGAGATTTTATGCCATTATATATTTTAAAATCTCCTGAATAGGCTGTGCCTATTTTTGGAGTAATGTCCGTCTGTCTGCCTGTCTGTGATCGATTTCTCTTGTAGACAATAGGTACCACAAATATTAGTGGGTTTTCACGAATATTTATATCCGGCTTTGTTATAATAAAAATCTAGAACTACATAGTATTTTTTTGAAATGCGAACAAAAACTTTTTAACATGGCAGCATAGGAAAAAAATTGGCATATATATACATAAAGGGGTAATTATGGTTCAATAATCATAAAACTTAAACAGTTTCAATCTTTGTTGTGAAAAATAGCCGCGATACAATTTCTATGTTCATGACGCCATTAGCCTCCCCCTCAAGAGGGGCAAGTTACCCCCGTGCTGATGCATTTTCAATCTTGATATCATATATATAAATACCCACCATTTCTTAAATAAAATGTTTCTTTGCTCCCAAATTCTACTCATTTGCATAGCTCCTCATATGACGAATACATGCCGAGTTTCCTGGCAGTAGCGTCATTTCATATGAGTGAATATATTTTTTTGTAACAGAGTGTATGTCAACATAAAAAATAGTTGGTTAATTTATTCAATGAATTTAAGAAGATTCCTAATTTTGGATTAAAAAATAAAAATGGCTAGTTCATGATTGATATTCTACAGTCTATGGCTAGATTTATGAATTATGACTATGTCCCCCAAAATGGTAAGATCCAGCTATAAAATATCAAAATTGGCAGTACTGTTACCATTGTCAAAGACCAAAAAGCTTATCTTCATATACTACATGGTCAATATTAGTTGACATGTGTATTTAAACATATTGAAAAGTTAATATAAATGCTTCGCAGAAAATAAGAATTATGATAAAATAAAATACTTTTTAATATTATTTTATTTCTGGAATATATTTAGTAGTAGACATGTGAAGCAATTGGATAAATTAATTCAATATGTATTCCTAAATACTGCTATAGCTCAAGAGTGACAACAGTCGTTTCAAATGCTGCACAATTCATCGTTCTCATACGCGTTGCGTGAGCCCTCTGACATCATTGGTGCTGATAGTTTGATTTTTTGCATAACTCTTAAAACGATATTTGCATGCCGCATTTCGCAGCTGCAGCTCGATTTTCTTAGGTCTATATATTTTTTGAAACAGAGTTCACATTTGATGACAATACTAGTAACATTTATAGTATTGTACTCTAAATGTTATAATACAAAATATTTTATTACCTTACCCTCTACTTATAGACGCTATATCTTGAAAAATTAGATTACTACGTGTATATATTAAGATGACGCGTTTTGCAATATGGTAATTATTATTTTAATTTCTACAATAATATTTAAATTTCTCTGAGATTAAGGTTAATCTCCAGTTGGCAGTGTCTAGCATGTACAAAGATTGCGAAATATTTTATCGTTTTTTCCTTATAAAAATTTGAAAACTAAATATCCCATTGTGTTAATCCATTTTTAACACTTTAAAACATAGTTGAAAGTGTTTATGACTTTGTTTATTCTGTCTGTCTGTTAGCACGATAACTGCCGTAAATATGATTTTATCAAAATTAAGTTTTAGTATGTTGTTCAGACGGTCTGTGGGACCTATGGGAATATAAATGAATAATATCACCCAATTAGTTTTGGATTGAACCCGGGTCTGAGAAATGAAATACATTGAACCCTATGGGACTTAATGTTTCAAACATTTTTTAAGCGAATTTAAAATTCACAAATTGCTTCGAAAATTTTAGGAAATATTCAAATTATCCCATAAAATATGTAAAAAAAAAATCAGTAAAATGTGCTAAGTAGTTTAAAAAAAAATTAATATAGGAAGAAAAACAATTTCAAATAAATTCTGACTCTTCCTACATCCACCAGAAAGAAAAAATAGATATATTTTATAACAAATATCTTTCGAAGTGTTTAATTATTTTTTTTAATCATGCCCATGAGCAAATTATTTCCAAAATCCATAACCAAATAGGCCATATAGTACGAAAGATAGAATTGATACCGTTATAAATAGAAATGGGTGAATAATATTTTTTTTCGAATTCGAGGATTCTAATCAGGCTGTGTGGAGTTAGTGAGTTTGTCGCCAATCTTAATTTGACGCAAATGAGCGCTATTTTGTAAAAATATTAAGATATTACATAAAATAGTTTTTCACTTCTGCTGGACTGTCAAATTGTGGGCTGCAATCAGAAATAATTTTGCCATCCGCAAACTCAGTAAGCTTTTAATGTAAATAAACATTTATATATTTTAATTTTTTACAATTTCTGAATGAAATTCTAGCACAAATTAAAAATTTTTATGTTTAAGCGTGATTCTTGGCAAGGGAAGGCGTGTTGGTATGCATTTAATTAGTATTCCTATTTTGCAAATGTTGGTAAAATGTATTTAAACTTTAAATGTTATTAAATTTATTTAATAATCTACATTTTAAACATGCTTTAATATTTATTAGCTGCGCACGCTCTTTTTCAGAAACTATAGCAAATGATATAGTTCGCCGAGAGATAAAATAAAAAAAAAATATTTCCTATTGAGAAACATGTTCACTTTTCATATGTAATACCATGCGATAAATTTGGTGACATCATGCTCGTGGATCTAACTCGTTCCATTCATGAAAAAAATATACTTTGAGTAATACTTTTGTATTTGAACGCCAATGCCAATATTCATTTATCTGCTGTAAGAATAATTTACTTCTCTGTCCATAACGCTTGGCGAGATTTTGGCGACGAATTTGGTGGAATGTCGCCAACTTGGTGACTTTGTTAAATGTTGCTAAATTAGCGATAAACTCGCCAAATGGATAAAAATGACGCTAAATCAATGAAAAATGATGACTCATTGACGAAAATTCAATACCTTGGAAAGAATATATAAATATGTACTTTAAAAATAATTTATTTCTTTTTACTGCAAAAGTAGTAAATTCATTGCATTATATAAGGGAAGTCATGTGCTGCCCACATCAGATTTTTTTTACGTATTATCTGTTTATCTAAATTCTGAGCCAATGCAATTACAATAATTTTTATTGTAAATGGTGAAATATTCATTGATTTTATATATAGAGGCAGACGATTCATATTACAATGGCGTTATTTGAATAAAGTTCACTTAGTGTAACTAGAATGGAGTTAGAAAGAAGAGGATAAAACTCCTATGGAAGAAATGCTAAAAATGCCATAATGTCTTGAGAATTATATGTATGCATCGTTAGTGCTAGTAAAGTGGCTGCTATTGCTAATTAACACAACAGAAAGGTGTAGTATTTTGTATATATATATTTTGATTAGTTTTAAATTAAGAGTTAACTAATTATGTGTAAAATTAACCAGTATTTTTTCATAGTAGTTGGATATCGTATAGATTCTATGGAGATAAAAAATAATTTTGGAAGGTAAAATAATTTTGAATGAATAGGAATATTCATTATTGTTTCAGTTATAACTTGCATTGAGTTAATTATTTACTTTTACAAAACTGACAGTCTAAAAAATATTTTAGGTCTTTCGCCATTGAAATCCATGCAAATCAGCTTATCTCATTGCCACCTAAATTATTGTCTTGCACGATATTGGCGTTTACTTAATGTGAAGTTTTAACTCCTTACTTTTTTCTCCATGGTTACTGGCATTGTACTTTTTGATTGTATTTTTTAAAGTTTTAAGTTTTCAAATATAATAAATTACTGTGATACTTTAAAAAAGATATCAGCACTGAATGTATCACAAGTTAGAGACGCTTAAATAAAATTACATTTCCAGATGGAAAGTGTTTTATATTCAATGCTTTATACATGATTGGACTTTCTTGTTTACAATAATGTCTAAAAAATGTCATAAAATATTTATGCAATGATAAAATACATTTAACATTTAATCGTTTTAATCCATTTAAAAATATTCCCTATCTACGAGGGGCTGTACTTCAATTTTTAGAAAAATACCGAGAGTTTTCTTTTAATTTGACCTTTTATTTGAACAATTGTTGTTAAAGAACAAGAAATGCTATAAAATATTATTTTTACTTACTTTCGATAAAGCTTGACACGAGAAGTGGGACAGTCCAGTGGTAAGCGCGTGGAAATTGCACTTGGACTATCCGAGTTCAATTCTCGGTTGTGCCTAAACTGGTCCCGTGTTCACGCGGAGTACGGGCACGTAAAACATGGGGGTCCATAAGTCTTTCTGAGATGAGTGTTAGGGAAAGGCGGTTACTGACCTAGTGAATGTCACCCCATTGGGTTCCAGTGTAAATTAGGTACTTTACCTGATACCTTCGAGTAGATCTGACGGTTTGGGTCTAAGAAGAAGAAGGGTTGACCAGCAAGAGTGTGTCGATCAAAATAATCCGACTTTTGGTGAAGCACCATCCAAAGCAACAATACAACTGGTTTGAAGAATACCATAAGGGACGTAGAACTCTCTCAGTGATGAGCTTCGTGAAGATCGACAGAAAACCGCTTAAATGCCAATAAACATTGATGTTGTGCAATAAATGATCACTTTAGATTGCCATGTTACAGGGTCCATTTCGCCAGCCCCGCCCATCTCGAGTTTAAAGTTCAAATTAGGCTCAATCGTTAGTGCATCGTTAGTGCACGTAAGCATTTCGTTAGTGCACAGCCCCCTCTTCAGGTATTACAAAAAATAAAAATAACATGGGCGGAGCTGGGGAAATGGCCTCCCCACCCACCCACCTCGAATTATAAGTTCAGATTAGGCTCAATCGTTAGTGCATCGTTAGTGTACGTATGCATTTCGTTAGTGCACCCCCCCCCAAGTAATACAAAAATGAAAATATATGAAAATTGTAAGGAGGAAGCACAGTGCTGTACAGGAGATAGAGACAATCTCCATTATACCCCCACGTTAGCAAACACATTGTTAGATTTTTGCCGTCTTTTACCAATATGGGTGCCGTGATGAATAATATTTTCAATTATGACCAAGCAACCGAATCAAGTTGTTCATCAGAAAGCATGTTCAACGACTTGAAAAATCGTGTGACGTGCCACGATTTGCCAATACATGACGTGAATTTGCCAATACATGTTGATAAATTTATTCCTGAACTTATAGATTCCATTCTTGGAGCTATAAACTTGATTGGTGCTAAAGAAACATACAGAAACGACAAAACAGGCGATGCCAAAGATGAATTGTTGATTATTTTTATACTAAAGAAGGAACATATAAACAGAAATAATTGTCTTTCATCAATAGAACAGGAATGCGATAGCAGCCATCATCTTTCTCCAGACCCTAAGAGGCATGAGCATAGCAGTCCCCCCGCATCCACCTGAACAAGAAGAAATTAAGAAAAACTATTCTTTAGAGAATTGGCGCGGTTTAGCTATAGCAAAGAAACGGAAGCGCAGA
The DNA here is from genome assembly GCA_951213105.1 of Amaurobius ferox. NCBI lineage: Eukaryota > Metazoa > Arthropoda > Arachnida > Araneae > Amaurobiidae > Amaurobius > Amaurobius ferox. Next base: position 93,803,087 of record OX578138.1, on the reverse strand, counting down.
AACTACTTAGACTCGGATCCATCTATATTGACATGTAACAGAAGCAGTAAAGCTAAAAACAAAGCTCTTGGCATTCTCAAAAATGCCAATTAGTTAGGTTTGAAGTCGATTAATACTGATGGAAAGGATCACACGTTCAGCAATACCTGTGCATTTGATTCCATTATTCAAATATTATTCGCAGCCTATGCAGATAGTGAAAAATAGTCGGAGTTTGTAGATAACTATTCAAAAGAATTACTTGTTGAATTAATTCGTAGTGGGGTGCGTGATGGTATCACAGTTCAAACATATAGAAAACGGGCTGCTATCTTACTTAACCATTTTAAAGGAGAACCATTTAAAAAAAATGCGGATCTCATTTATGTAAACGCAGCCACAACTGCAAAATATTTATTAAGGAAAATTATTTAAAGATTTTTAAAGTGCTACCGAAATAGTGGAATGTTTTAATTTGTTTGTTTGAGACCCAGACCGTCCGACCTACCAGAAAGCTGTAAGGTAACCGGCCGGGAAGTACCACCCAATTTAGACCGGAACCCAGTGGGGGAGGCATCCACAGGGACCGAAACCTCCTTCCCCTACCACCAACCTCTCGAAAGGACTTTTGGACCCACATGTTTAACGTGATCGTAGTCCGCATGAACACGGTGGCAGCGTGCAAATCCAGCGCACAAACCACCGGGCTACCCCGCCCGAAATGTGCCAACAGCACGCGGTGTTCCCAAGTGGTCACCCACCCAAGTACTAACCGCGCCCGATGCTACTTGATTTCGATGATCTAACGAGAATCGGTGTTTTCAGCACGGTACGGCCGTTGGCTTGGAAAGTTTTAGTTGTAATGCTACCAATAACTTTGCTAAAATTGTCATTAGTTTTTCTTTACGTAACAACAACATAGATTATTTTCAAGATGCGTTACACAGTGTGTTAAATCCAAACATAAAATGCAACATCTGTGGAGGAATTACTAAAATACATTATAATTTTAAGTCTCATATTTTTTTTAGAATTGTTACGTGAACAATGACCATCCATCCCATTTCAACTTGGATATCAACATACCATTATCATCAGTCCCACATATATTGAATCTAGGTAGTAAGAAATACCAATTGAGAGGTGTGATTAGTTTCCTGGCTCCGTCAGCAAAAACGTCCAATGCGATCGGTCATTGCTTTCGTCTGCATAACAATGTGTGGGAGAAAGTGGATGATCTCTCTAATTCCATCTAACTCGTAAGGATAAATACTGAAGTTCAAAAATGCCATATTTTGGTATACACAGAATAAAAACGATTCATGTTTTACATATCCGAAATGATAGCATTCTTAAGTAGGCGTTTATATTCCTTTCAAGAATTATATATTACATTAATTGTGTTATGATAGCCTCTCATGTTTTTGTTTTTATTTTGGAATGATATAAATTTTTTGATGATATAAATTGCAGTTTTATATCATCATTTATAATGCTACGAAAGTTTATTGTAAATTCTGGACCATTTCGTAAAGTGTATTATTTTTACTAAATTCTTTTAAATTATATTTCAGGTTCTACAATTTAGTACAAAATTTCTTTTAACACGTTCAAAGGCCTAATAGTCTACAAATAATTTTTTATAAAAATCGGGAAATGTAAAGTAAATCAGACTTGGGGATGTTGGTTAATTTTGATAACGTTACAGTTACGTTGTAAAAAATGAGAAACCAGTTAAACTAAATTTTACCCCATTCCCCCCCCCCTATTTCCTCAGCCACGCACACGTTATTTTTGTATTAATTGGGGGGTGCACATCAGGGACGTACGTAGAATTCGAAATTTGGATAGTTAGGAAATTGGAGGTGGGCTGATGGGGCCGTTCCCCCAGCAACGCACACGTTATTTTTGTATTACTTAGGGGGTGGGGGTGCACTAATGAAATACATACGTGAACTAACGTGCACTAACGATGGAACCTAATCAGAACGTATAATTCGAGGTGGGTGGGAAGCCCATTTCCCCAGCCCTGCCCATGTTATTTTTATTTTCGCAGCACCTGAAGGGGGGACTGTGCACTAACGAAATGCATACGTGCACTAACGTGCACTAACGATGCACTAACGATTGAGCCTAATCTGAACTTATAATTCGAGGTGGGTGGGTGGGGAGGCCATTTCCCAAGCCCCGCCCATGTTATTTTTATTTTCGTAGCACTTGAAGGGGGGACTGTGCACTAACGAAATGCATACGTGCACTAACGTGCACTAACGATGCACTAACGATTGAGCCTAATCTGAACTTATAATTCGAGGTGGGTGGGTGGGGAGGCCATTTCCCAAGCCCCGCCATGTTATTTTTATTTTCGTAGCACTTGAAGGGGGGACTGTGCACTAACGAAATGCATACGTGCACTAACGTGCACTAACGATGCACTAACGATTGAGCCTAATCTGAACTTATAATTCGAGGTGGGTGGGTGGGGAGGCCATTTCCCCAGCCCCGCCCATGTTATTTTTATTTTCGTAGTACCTGAAGGGGGGGACTGTGCACTAACGAAACGCATACGTGCACTAACGATGCACTAACGATTGAGCCTAATCTGAGCTTATAATTGGAGGTGGGTGTGTGGGGAGACCATTTCCCCAGCCCCGCCCATGTTATTTTTATTTTTTGTAATACCTGAAGAGGGGGCTGTGCACTAACGAAATGCTTACGTGCACTAACGATGCACTAACGATTGAGCCTAATTTAAACTTTAAACTCGAGATGGGCGGGGCTGGCGAAATGGACCTCATGTTACATATGATGGAATTACGAGCTTGATTGCTGGTTTTCGATCTACATTTCAGAGTTTTAGGCAACGTCTGGGAGTTCTGTTTCCAGCCGTTATACACTTTAGGTATGTCACCTTTCGAGAAGCCAGCGAGTTGCTCTGTTCCAGCAATCGTGGATCCTGCCAAAACAGCCCCTAATAATAATGCCTTATATAAAATGAGCCAAATTTGTCGTTTGTCCCATTTTGTACCATTCCTGTTGGAACACACTCCAACAACATTATTTTAGCGGTGTTGCAATCATCTGTACTACCCACGACCAACGTAATTTGCATATATCCGCCTGTGACCTTTTTATTTCCGCCTGCGACCTATTTTAACCCAGGTTTCTAATTCACTAGCCGATGAGTGCAAAAAATCTAATATGCCATAGAAACAAATATACCACAGTTAAGAGCATAGCCTAATTAAGGGCGTGGCCTAGTCCGAGGACATCACCTTGAACTTTGAATTCCGTTCCATTTAAATTAATTACAATTTTTCTTCCTTCAGGAAGTAAGCAACCTAACTTTGCATTAAAGACTGAAATTCAGGTTATTCCATAAAAGGCTTTATAGGGTTATAATAACGCTACTTTTTGTATTTATAAAATCTAAAAAATCCAATCCTCAAATCTACTGACATTTTAGAATGCCAAATGAACCTTCATTTTAAATGTTATTTTTAAAACTCCGTACTAAGAATTATCAGATTTCGTGTGTGCTTTTTGAAAAGAATATGAGTAACTTGTGGAGTATAAATGAAATAAATCTTAATAAAATAGCTCATCCCTTTAATATAGATATACATTGATGTTGCGTTCTAATAAAATTTCCATAGAACTTCAAAGTATTTTATCCTTTTTTTACCATCATAAAAATGTAAAAACCAATTATCCTATAGTATTAATCCAAACTTATGTTTCAGAAAATGTCATAACATATTTATATAAAAATGAAAAATATATAGATTTTAATTTATTCAATGAATTTATCTGTCTAATGCTGGAGGTTTTAACCCTTCAAAGAAATGTCTAGCTTAGGGTTAATATGCAAAAGACTGACTGTGTTGGTATTTATGACTTGTTGTGAATTTTTATAAAATTTTCATCTACAATGATTAGAACTAGTCGTAAAATGTTTAAAATTGCAGTAATGTGTTTCGCTATAACCAACAGGAACCTAGAGCATTCCTTTTGACTTACTACATGACCAACATTAGTGATCATGTAATTTAAGGAATATCAAAATAATAGCTTTCAGCTAAGCAGATTTCAATAAAAGGGTAAAATTAAAATATCATTTACTACTACTATACTTCTGGATTTTATAGTCATCCGAAGGGCTTTAAAAATGTTCAAAAACTTTCTGAACATTGAAATAGTTCAAAATATCTCTGATGACAATATTAAGGATGTACTGTTACCATCTTTTGCTTAGTGAAACTCCAAAATCTGTGAAATTTGTACCGTTACTGATCCTAAACAACTAGTTACCTTTCTCACGTAGCATGGATACCAGTTGAGGTTTGATCCTTTATTATCTTAATTATCAGAAGGATTATAATTATCACAAGGATTTAACTTTTGCTTCGTGCAACTTCAAAACCTGTAACATTGGTCCCGTTGTTGATCTCAAACAACTATGTAAATATCTTTCTCACATGGCACGTATATCATCTGACGGAGTAACAGGACTTTATTTGAGTATATTTTTGTATATTTATGCCATTTGTTTATTTATGTGTTTTATTATTAATATTTATTTATTATTTAATGGTCATTTTTGTCCCCTTGTGTCTTTTGACTGTGGATGTGGTTTCCTTATGTTGTTAGACATAGACTGCATAAATGTTTAACCACGAAGCATATGCAATCATAGAAACAACGGAATTTAGTATATATGTCTAGAATGTGCTACTAAAGATGTATCTGGCAGATATACTATTTACTGCTTTTCATTGATTCATTTTTTCCATATTTTCTAATGGTCTAAATTTCCTTCCGGTTCTCGCTGCATTTTGTATTTCATCATTCATTAACTAGTGAAGTTTGAATCCAATGCAGATTCTTCTTTGTCACCCCGTTTGATGTTGTATATGCAGATTTTTCTCTAAACTTATGCATTATATTTGCACTCATTATACATTTAAATCATTATACATTCATATATTCAAACATTATACAATCTAGCTGCAGTAATGCTAATTTTATACTGACCTTTGTTCTCCTTTTTAGAATTGTACATTTGTTCACTAGTGAAGTTTGAGTCCAATACATGTTATTCTTCGGCACCCGGATTGATGTTGTATGTGCAGATATTGCTCTAAACTTATGCGCTATATTTGCACTCATTATACATTTTAATTTTATATATTCAAACAATATACTATGCAGCTGCAGTAATTCTAATTTTATAATAACCGTCTTTCTTCTGTTTAGAATTGTATATTTGTTCACTACATTTTACATGAAAACCTTCAGTCTTTTGTGTATTTTAATACACTTCTACTTGCCTAACTAATTTCACTATGCAAATAACTTATAAAGCTGCACATGCGCTCTATGTGTTATGCATGAATTTACGCCTCCCATTATTTTCTGTATATTTCTGTATGTCGTTATAACTTTTCCTCTTGAATCGAGAGTGTACTCTCAGTATACAAGAATGAGTCCAAATTTCTGGATAACTAACAAATGTATTTACAAACACAGTATAAACAGGCACAATATACGGCAAATAGTTCAATAACTATGTCACAAGAGCACTTAACAACCATCAGGTACATCAAAATAGCAATTACAAAGAGCCACTATTTTTACAAAAAGGCGTTTACTATTCTCTAAACATTCACGTATCTCACTATTCAATGTAGCTTATATCATCACATCAACAATTCTCCAATTGAGCGATGACTCATTATATACACTCTCTGTAGAAACTTCTAGAAGAGACTCGTATCTTCCAGAATATTCATTATGTCGAAAAAGTTCTTGAGCTTTCGGAAAGTCGCAAAAACTCGTCAAAGTGGCGATAAATGGCAAAATCTGACTACCCTGCTGAGAATGTTCAAATATGCTTACATTGATGCCCTACACTGATGCCCTACACTGATGCCCTACACTGATGCCCTACATTGATGTAATAGGAGTGTCTAGAGCTCCTCTACTACAGGCTGACTTATCAAGCATATTGAAGCCCATAGGGTTCAATACTACAGTTACAGAAATTATAAAATAAGTGTTTAAAATAAATATTTTATATAAAAAAAGAAGTTTCAATTAGAATATTGTAGAACTTAGCTCGTACAATTATGCTCCATTACCGGGTTTCCAATTATTTATTAGCCATTGTTTTCATCCTCAAAGTTTTCATCTTCGTTTTTTAGAAAACGAAATAGTCTAAAACTCTTTCTAGAATGATTAGAGCAGTTCGGTGCAAACCAGCCGCCCATAATTATATCCAATTATACTTCTTAAAGTGAAAATACGAATAGAGCTAATGCTAACGGATTGCGCTTCCAACTACGGTGGGTTTCAATATGCTTGATGAGTCAGCTCGTATATAGAGGAGCCTTAGGAGAATCTGTCTGTAAAGATCGTCTCCCTTCTCGTTCTCTAAAGAGTCTCCAGTGAAGGTAGTTTACATGTTTGTAACGCTGCCCCTCCTTAAGACTCCGCGACCCTGGCAGTATCAACCTACTGTGGTCCAAGATATGGGTCTAATCTGTCAATATGTCCGACATTTGGCTTAGTTGAAGACTATTTCTGAACTCGATTAGCGACACTGTTTATTATTTTCATTATGCAGTTGAGTCCTTCCCAAATGTACTATAGTTTCGGCGAAAATTCTGGTCGTCGCCGAGGGGTGGACATCCGGCACACTTTGTCACCATCCCGGAATCCCTTTATTTTCTTTGTATCCACCGTGTCTTCCTTCTTTCAGTACCAATATTGATCCTTTCACGATCGAAGCAATGAAACTTTTCCAACCATGCCTGTAGGTCTTGCACATATTCATCAGGTGATGAAGGAATATTGCATGTTCGTCCAACCAAGGCGGTAGCCGTAGATCCCGACCAAACAACATTTTGATAGAGAATGACCGGACGTGGATAGTACTTCTGTAAGACAGCTGGAACACGAATAGGTCATGGTCCCAATCTTTCTGGTTTCTAGATATGAATATGGAGAGATGATTATCGTTCTGTTGAATACTTCTACAATACTGTACGTTTGAGAAAGAAGAGGATTAACTCGAGTTTTGTAAACTCCGAGTATTTTGCATAGCCTCATTTATATGACAGAGTTAAAGTTCGTAATCTGGTCGGATTGGACGGACAAGAGAATCTTGTAACGACATATGCAGTTCCAGGTAATAACTTCACTGATGGTTGTAGGCACTTGGTCAGGGATTGCGTAAGATTCTGTGCATTTTGAATTAGTAAATTACTAGCAGGATGTATTTGTTATTGTGCGCAGTAGTGGCCCCTAGTTGGGAATTGCAATTCTCTCGAAAGCAGCTCTGATAGTGCAACACTGAAGAGACCCAAATGGCTTTGCTTTGTCCATCGGTCACTTCTATTCGTCGCATTTAGTGCATTCTATGCACTAAGGCTCCATCGGACCTGGCTTTGCACCAAGAAAAAGTTAATGAACATTTTTCACGTCTTCCTAATGCCAAAATATTCTGCAGTGAGACCGCCATGTATATAGAGTAAGTACGCTGGACACTCTAGAACAAGGGAGCAATAACTGTCATCAGACGCTCTTTGCATTATCACTCCCCCATTTACGGTATACTACCCCGTTCCTCTTAACGATACTGGTAACTGTGATATTGCAGAGCATATCACAGTTGCCAATATCGTTTCGTTCGATGACAAAAACAGAAAATGTCTTGCCAAGTTGGTTTCTCATTAGCTCGCCTTCTGCAAATCTAGATTGGCTCGATATCTCAGACTTCTCTCTAAGCCCGAGAAAATTCTCTATCACTCTAGGGATCTTGTGGTGAAGTTGAACTATGGTCGGTGATAAAATGCCAGATGGTCGCTTAAATATACTTAAACCCTATTTATAATATACTTGTATATAAATAAACTTCCTAGTATATATTTTTTTATTTTAACTAAAACTCAATAAATTTTAATATTTGCTGAATATTAAAATACTTAAATACACTTTCGTTTGAGTTTTTAATGCAAGACCGGATTTTCGGTCTTTAGAAGAAAGAAATCCCTGTGTAAGCAAATTTGCGTTTAAAGCAGAGTTAAAGAAACATTACATCATTGCATTAAAGTTACATTACTTTTAAAGTCTAACAGGATTTCCTCTACTTCACACGTATGCATTAATCAAATTATATTGGCGGTAAAAATGTCTTCTGTAAGCTGTTTTGCATTAAAAAAGAACAATGTTTAAAATAATTTATAACTATATTAAATGATATAGATTTTATTGAAAACATTTTATTTCGTTTCAAATACAATATATTTTTGCTGAAAATCAAACTACAAGGTATAATACAAATATCCGTATTTGAAAAGATTCATAAATTATATATATATATATATATATATATATATATATATATATATATATATATATATATATATATATATATATATATATATATATATATATATATATATATATATATATATATATATATTGTAACACAGTGTGAATAACTAATTGAAATCAGAAAATCTAGGTTTGGTTTTTGTATTTAAACATATAATAGTGAGAGTGTGACAATTTCTATTACTAATCATAGACATGTGGGGTGAGTAGAACAAATTTAACCCAAATTATATGTAGATATTTATTTATTTATTACTTTCTTATACGTAGCATTGCAAAACTATTGTTTTCATTAAAATTTTCAGTTTCGAAATTTTGATGCCAATATATGTTTTAAAACATCTTGAATACGTTTTGACTATTTTTGGAGTGATGCTCGTCTGTCTGTCTCAATCAGTGGTAGATTTCCTAGGTGCACGATATCAGCCACACGTATTAATGGATTTTCACGAAACTTTATACCTGGATTTGATAATAAATAAGTGGGTAGTAGATAATTTTTTACTTTCCCTGCAATACATGGTAATGTATAGGGAAAGTACTGGAATCATACCGAAAATAACAACTCGAGTTTTTGACGTATCTACACGTTTCGAGCCCCTCTAGAATTCGAAAAAACTATATTTGGCTTGACGTCTGTGTGTGTATCTGTCTGTCTGTGTGTCTGTGCAATATATGTATCCACACTAACCCAAAAACTAATAAACCGAATTTCATAAAATTTGGTAGGTAAGACACCTGGGTATGAGCCTGGTGCTGATTAGTTTTTGGTACAATTCGGAAAAAAGAACCCGCTTTTCTTTGCGAAATGGCCCGCCGTCATGTATTCACTCTAGATAAAATACAAATTGACCAAATGTCACAAAATTTGGTAGATAAATCACATGTGGGATACTCTGGTGCTGATTAGATTATGGTACGATTCAGAAAAGAACAACCTGTTTTTTTTTACGAAATGGCCCGCAAAAATCTCTAATATCTGAAAAAAGACAACCTATGTTCAAATGCATCAATTAAATGCTTGTTTTATACGTAATTTTTGACGAGGAAAAGAATAAGAACAACTCTATTACTGTAGGACTAGCCGTTTTCGAGATACTTGAGATTTTTCGCATATTTTACGCCGCTTTTGGAAAAATGTCCAATCACAAATAAAAGCATAAATTGAATTAAAAAAGTAAATTTTGTGTCATTTTATGTAATTAAACTTAATTTAATGAGTTCTTAAAAAGAAATAAAGAAAAAATGAATTTGAGTTTGCAGGGAAAGTCAAATGCTGCCCATATCATATTTTTTTTTAATTTGAGCGGCAACAAAAAAATGTTATTCGAAAGTTTATATTTTTACTTTTCCTCCAATACATGGGAATGTATAGGGAAAGTATTGGAATCAAGCCGAAAATCACAACTCGAGTTTTCCACGGATCTACACGTTTCGAGACCTCTAGAATACGAAAAAAACTATTTTTAGCGTTATGTATGTGTGTGAGTTTGTCTGTCTGTCTGTGTGTCTGTCTGTGCAATGTATGTATTCACTCTAACTCAAAAACTAATGGACCAAATTTCATAAAATTTAGTATGTAAGTCACTTGTGGGCGACCCTGGTACTGGTTAATTTTGGGTACGATTCGGAATAAATCAACCAGCCTTTTTTTAGCGAAATGGTCTCCAAAAATCGCCAAAATGTAGAATAAAAAACTATGTATACTCAAATATATCCCTTACATGCTTGTTTCATACGTAATTTTTAACGATAAAAATAATAAGACCAACCCTATTACACTAGAACTAGCCGTTCTCGAGACATCTTAGTTTTTTTGTATTTTCGATGCGCCACCTTTGAAAATAAGTTCAATTACCGAATGAGAACGAAAAGCGTATTAAAAGTGCAAATTCAGTATAATTTTAAAGAATTATGGGTGTTATTTTGTGAATTTAAACTCAATTTAATGAATAATTGAAGAAATAAAGAGGATGTGAATATGAGTCCGAAGGGAATGTGAATATGAGTTATGTGCCGCCCACGTCAGATTTTTTTAACATGGCAGCATAGAACAAATTTTGGCATAATCATGCATACAAGAGTTTATTTATGGCTGAATGATCACAAGACAATAATTTCGCATTGATGTGAAAAGTAGCCGCGATACAATTTCATTCAGTTTGTGACGTCATTATTCCCCCTTGAGGGGGGGGGGGCAAGTTACTTCCGGGGGTTCATTGTCAAGTATGATATCAATCGAAGAGTTTTTTAAGTCCTTTAAAGTGAAGGTTAACATGCTATAGTTGAAATATTTGTGACCCAGAATACCGATTTTTCAAATTTTGTCTTGTAAAATTAAAAAAAAAAATTAGTTACACTCCAGTCAATTACTTTATTCATTAAACATGGTACTTTCAAAGAACCAATATTTTCTTCTTTATGCACATTGAATGTGTTGTTGTACATGAGTAAATTTATGGACTGCATATTTCAACAATATTATGAATGTTTTACAGGGTTCCATGTTAAGATCTGCTTCGATGTGTCTAAATTGAAAATTAACAGTAATTTTGCATTGTACCGGATTGATATTTAAATATCAATTTGAATATTCCTTATCTTTGTCAAAAATCTTTCTGTACTTTTTTTTTTTTTTTGTTGAACACATTTTTTGAAGCATCAATAAGCTCTGCTATAGTGTATATGTTAGCAACCTAGATAAACTGGAAAAGGTTCAACTTTCTGCTGCCAGAGCTATAACTGGTCTCCGCAATAGCCGAGGGACAGCTATTGCATATTGTATGAAACTGACCTCCAACCCCTCAGGCTTCGGAGTAGATTTCTTCTGGCCCAATATTTTGCAAAGCTCATCAGTTATGGAGATCAGCACAGAACCTCTAGTTATATGCGTGGCTGGAGCAACAGTTGTCGTCTTAAGAGAGAAAGCCCGCTTAGCCGCTCTAAAAGTGAGGGTTGGCTGCAATGTGAAGTTGGACATGTCTCTCTGGCCTGCTGTATGGAGGTTACTGCACCGTTTCGTGATCAGGTCTTTTTCAGGACTGAACTCTGCTGGTAGACTAACAAAGTCACGCAGCATCCAGATTATCTTAAACAGCTCACTTTGGAAACTATTTATAAAATACCCGGTGACGGGTTGCACATTTATATTGATGGAAGTAGGGGTAATAACGCAATCTCCGGTAGCAGGGTCTACATCAAGCAGGGGAATGGTATTAGGACATGTAGGAGAAACCCCAACTGCTGCTCAGTTTTTCGGGCAGAACTCATAGCCATTAAGGAGGCCTTGAGTTATTGTGTCAAAGAGGGAGGCAATACAGACATCTGGATTCTGAGTGATAGCCGTAGTTCTGTTCACCACCTGGCTGAATGGTGGAGACATGGTGACGGAACGACAGTGAATATTGTTCAGCATTTGGGTTACTTGTGTGCCCATAATAGGATATTTTTTCAATAGGTGCCATCTCACGTAGACATTTACGCTAATGAGTTTGCGGATGGTCTAGCCAGGGAGGGCATCCTTAGGAGTTTATTGACGGTGACTGTCTTTATTTCTTGGAACTTGCCTCACGGGTTAAACTTAAAATCAACTCCACTTGGAGAAAGGCCCCGTACATGAGTGGTATGATTGTAACTGTCCTGGTGCTTCTTTGATTGGGGCAGGCAGTAGGGGAGAATAGACGACTCCGGCCAGACTCCGCAGCGGCCATCTTCGCGCTCTTCGGCATGTGTTGGGTTCTAAGATTTATCCCCTTTGCCCGAAATGCAATTTGGTTCAGGCCTCTCCTTCCCATGCCTTGACATGTGTTGGATGCCAGAGGAGTCAGCTGCACTCCAGTTCTGGAGTAGTTTTTCATCTTTTGAAGACTCACGGGTTCATGGACTTGATCTGATGTTGCTGTCGGTCAGGTGGGATAAGAAACAACAACATAGTTTATATGGTGACAATAGGGTTGATATGTATTCAGAATTAAATTCTGGAGGTATAGGAGGGTGTTTGCTAATATTTTTCACTTTCGATTATCTTTTCACATTTTTGGTTTCAAACGTTTCATTTTCGTTGAAACACCTATTTTTTTAGATATAGATTAGTTTATAGAGCGTATTGATAGACATTTTTAAGATGGATAGTGATTAAATGATAACTTACATGGATTTAACGTCAAATTATGTAAGAGGGTAGAGTGATTAACTAAGGATTTTCCCTTCCGGGTTCTTTTTCAGCTTCCTGTTAAAAATTTATCGTGAAACGTCTATTTCTAAATCCATATAATGTAATTGGCAGCATCATATTACAATTGGGATAGGTGGTTCACTAAATATTTTCACTTCCAATTCCGGAAATGTCAATTCCGGTTCAAGGAATAACTCTTTCGTTACAACATATATTTCTCAGGATCGGCTATAGATATAGATTAGACGATGACTGATATAGATTCAGCATTGCATTTTAAAAAGTTTATGGAGGTTCAATAGCTATTTATCTTTTCAGTTCATAAGACTCCACTTTTTGTTTTTCCGAAAATTTGTATTATTGAGAGAAATAAGTGCGCAAAAGATTGTAAAAATTGCTTAAAATTTCCATCGAAATTGAAGTGTGTACTAATCATCTACCACCACGTGAAAGCTCTTTCATAAACTTCTGTTTGGAATATGAAAAAAATGGGGGTAGATTAGTGAAATTTAATTTATGTAATTGATTGACTGAAACTCAAGAAATATTTTTTCCAAGCGTTCCTACCATCCAGTAAAAGCGTATATTATGTTTTCTGTCTTAATCCTTATATCGGATATACTTATGTTTATTATTCGTTCATATATTTCTTATACAGTCTATTTCAAATGAATTAAAGAGACGTTTATTTATTTTACGGTGAATCGCATGATTAAAATGGCAAAATATGTATCATGAGTAGAATTAAAGTATTACAGTCTTTCCCTTGTGAGTAATTTTTGCATAAACATAAAAATCTAACTTTTAATACGGTTGACGAAAAAAATCTAATTAGGAAGGTGGTTTTGTCTTTCTCTCATTAGACGGAAAAAATATATTTCATCTTCTTACAAAGTGAAGTACGAGAGATATTGTAAATATAATTTTTTACTAAAAAATTAGGAAAAGCTATAAACTGGATTCTGGAACAAGCTTTTAAATTTTTTATGCCCATTCAGTTGTATAAAACTGACCATTCCTGTGCAATTAAGTTAATGAATGAATTTCAGTGTCATAAATTAAATATGTTTCTAGTCCCATTTCTTATTCAGTAAGCAGCCGAGATAGAGAAGTTTATAGTTATAATAAAACGGACTAATCAGGGTATTATATTCATAATATCTTCATGAATCTTTCTCACATAAATATTGCTTTAATGTTGCTGGCATAAACACGCATAAGCATGTATAAACATTGTCGGTAATTTGTAACTGATTACAATTTTTGCCTAAGGTACACGTATGAAAGTTAAATTTTGCATTTTTATGCAACCACTAAACTTAAAGGGTTGATAATAACAATAAAATTATGCTTCGCATTTTAACAAATTTGTACATTGAAGAGGAAGTCTACGACCCAGTAGGAAGAAAATTATCAGCTGTTCATTACTAATAAAGTTGTTAATAAGATCAATTAATCAGTTGTTAATTAATAAGATTAAGGAAAATTATGCTTCTGATTTTAACCAATTTTTGAATTAAAGTTTATGTCTCTGACCCAGCGTTGAGAAAATTATCAGTTGTTCATAGTTTTTTAAAGAACCTGCAGAGGCATAACTTTTTATTTCTCATTAAACAAAATATTCTACTAGTGTCAAATCATCGAAAATATCTCAGTGCAAGGTAAGTTAAAAAGGCACAATCCGTCATATAAGAAGGTAGAACTTCCGTGTATGTACATTTTGTATCATATTTTTAGTCAGTTGATCAGACTTTAAGTTTAGACAGTTGACTACACTTAAAGTTAAGAGAAATAAGCAGTTAAAATGGACTTCACATGCGCCACCAAGCTCTAAATATTCATCAATGTTTTTTGTGTCAGTTATGCTAAAGATGACTGTGTGTTTATTGTTGAAATTTATTTCGAGAATAAATTGCATAAAAATTTATATGAAAGACAAGTTTCAGCAGATATTTCCTCATTCCGCAGTTCTCCAAATTTAAACATCATTGGCTTCGATTGTTAAATTTCATAATGCAGGAATTGGTACCAGTTCTAAAATGTTCTGGCCCCTCATGACTCTTAAGTGTGGAAGTTCTCGATGATGTGAAAAAACATTTAACCTATGCAGTCAGGACATCTCTTCAATAATTATCTTCTAAGATATTAGTGTCACCGACTACTCTTTTAAACTCTGAAGTCGAGTCTTGTAAAATTGTATAGTTGACGCAGAATATAAGTATGCATACTAAGTGAATACTGACGCACCAAGGCTATTTTATGTATTTATTTATTTCTGTTGATCTGGGATGCAATAGCACCAATTGACTAATAATTTTATATAATATCAACACATTCACTTGCTCATAAATTCTGCCTTTTAAAGTTCTCTGAATATGATACCAAAATTAACTCGAAAAAGGACCATTTAAGATCTAACAATTCAAGTTCTAGTGTGAAAGCCCCAGGCCGTAAGACTCGTCCAGAGGACTTGAAGTATCTATTTGGACGACCGGGAAGTGTTGTTGTTGTTGAGACCCAGACCGTCCGACCTACCAGAAAGGTGTAAGGTAACTGTATGGACGGCCGGGAAGTGCCACCCAATTTAGACCGGAACCCAGTGGGGGAGGCATCCACAGGGACCGTACCCTCCTTCCCCTACCACCAACCTCTCGGAAGGACTTACGGACCCACATGTTTAACGTGATCGTACTCCGCATGAACACGGCGACCGGGAAGTGTATAAAAGGTGATTTATAAAACTAACTGAGTTCTCCCCGTCTTCAAATTTGGTCTCTTTAAACGGATTCAACTTATTAAATACGCAGCTTTCATGCTGTTCAAAATCGGTCACACTTTCTCGACTATCACAACGAATCCCGCATTTCTACGTTTTACACATGATTAAACTATTGCAAACAGAAACTGTTGCAAATGCTTTTGCTGAGTTTTCAGTTCTAATTTTATTATCTGTACACCATTCTATGTTGATAATGTTCCTGCCAATTATCCCATGAGTGTGATTTCTGATGTTGTTAATGTTAACCATGTAACCGTAAAAGATGTTTGGATGGTATTAATAGACGAAAAGGTTCTGCTCGTTGGGTTTCGGTGGTGTTCCTGCTTTGTTATTAAAGCCCGTTCTACCTATCTTGTGTATCCTTATTATTTTTAAATTATCCATCAATTGTAATGGCTATCCAGAGGAGTGGAAGTGATTTCGAATTATTCCTATTTTAAAAAATCTGATGTGGACAGCACATGGCTTTCCTTATATAATGCAAAAATTTACTACTTTTACAGCAAAAAAAGTAGGTTATTCTTATAGTAGATACTTATATTCTTTTCAAGATATTGAATTTTCGTTAATTAGTCGTCATTTTCATCAATTTAACGTTATTTTTATCCATTTGGCGAGATTTTCGTTAATTTGGCAACATTTAAAAAGTCGCCAAGTTGGCGATATTCCGCCAAATTCGTCACCCAAATCCCGCCAAGCGTTATGAACGGAGAAATAAGTTATTCTTATGGCAGATAAATGTTTATTGGCGTTCAAATACAAATGTATTACTTAAAGTATATTTTCTTATGAAAGGAATGCAAATTTATCGCATAATATTATATTGAAAAGTGAACATGTTTCTCAACAGTTAACATATTTATTTTTAATTTATGGGATTTTTTTTATAAATTTATTTGAAAAATGTGCAATATCTCGAGAACAGTTCATGCTAGCGTTCTAAAGTTTATGTCAATCGTTTTCTAAGGAAAAATTACATAAGAAATGTCTATTTGCGTAACTTTATTAAAGGTTTTGATTTTTTGATGATTTTTTCAAAATTTCACTCGAAAATTTAGGGGGGTCCTGAACATTCGATTACGTTTAAAAACAATAGGCTTCCAGTATTCATGGATTGTGATTTTTGTACCAAATTTCATTCGAATCGCTCCATTCGTTCGTGAGATATCATCTCCACAGACTCACTGACACACACACACACACAGACATCACCTCAAAAATGTTTGATTCGTGATCAGGGATGCTTAAAACGTGCTCTCCCGTCGAAAACTCGAATTCGAATTTTCGACATCGTCACAATATTTTCCTTATACATTATGCATATAAGGAAAATTAAAAGAGTCACAAATATGGTATTGAAAATTACAGGCCCATCTCTATTATTTCCCCATTTGCTAAAGATTTTGAATTTATTTTGCATAAGTGCATCTACAGTCAAATTCGGTCTTTTATTTCTATTAATTAGCGTGATTTTATGAGTGGTAGGTCTACTGTTACTGTTCTCCTTTGCTTTAATTCGTTTGTGATTGACGCCATTCATTCAAGGGGTTAGTTGGATGTTGTTTACACTGAGTTTTACGAAAGCTTTCGATTCTGTTGATCACGGTATGTTGATTCATAAATGGAAGAGTATCGGGCCGACCCGGTGGTCGAGCGGTCAGGGGCAGGCGTTTCCGTCTGTTCGCTGGATTGCCGGGTTGTGGGTTCGAATCCCGCCAGCGGGCATGGATGTTGTCATGTCGAAGCCAAGTCAGACTTCCACCCTTCGGGGGACTTCTATAAAAGTGAAGCTGCAAATCTCCTTCGCCAGGAGACACCCTGGGGGTATTGTGGACGTAGTGCGTAGGGACTCCTTCACCACGGGGGAATTAGTACACACACAATAGTATCTGCTCAAGTCCTCTGGATGAGTCGGACGGCCTGGGTCTTCCACACACAATAGTATCGGGTTTTGTCCTAATTTGATTATACTATTAAAATCCTATTTAACTTCAAAGTCCCCATGCGTTAATTTTGATTTTTGCTTGAGTAACGGTTTTTCGGCTACTTCTGTAGTGCCTCAGTGCTACGTTCTTGGTCCTTTGTCAATTGTTATTTTCATTCATGATCATACTGATTGATTTACAAATTGCCTATTTTATGCTAATGATTTGAAAAATTTATGTCCGATTTTCTTTATACAATAGCGCCGATGAAGATGATTAGTTCTTGTTTCAATGTTCAATCAGAGTTGCATGTCCTTTTTAATTGGTGTATCCATAATCGTCTTGATCCCAATATTAGTAAATGTAGTGTTGTGTTCTTTTCTCTTATACAAGTGCATATTTTATTTTCTTATGGTATTGGCAATTCTGTTTTGGTTAGAAAGTTCTCTGTTACTGATTATGGATTATTTATATACCTGATTTCTGCTTTTTTCCTCATATGTCTGATATAAATCCTATAGGAAACTCGGTTACATTAAGATGATTACTCACGATTTCACTAATGCGGATACCCTCATTGTTCACTTTGATGCCTTGGTCAAATCTGCGCTTCAGTATGCGTTTGTGGTGTGGCGGCCTTTTCATGCTGGTCATGCAAACAAGATTGAAATTATTCAAAATAAATTCTTAAGGTATCTTTGTCATAAGAAAACTGGTACATTTTTGGTATACCTTATCCGCTACTTTTCTTCGTGATTTGTTTAATGTTAAAACTTTACAGAGCTGAAATAATTTCATTTTATTTTCATTCTTCAGGAATCTGTTCAATAACAGAATTGGTTGTTCCTCTGTCTTGGGTGGGATCGAGTTTCATGTTCCCCAGTATTCTACCAGGAGCATGCGTTTATTTGCGGTAAGGGATTTTGGTACAGGTATTGGTTGTTATTGTGCAATTAATAATTTCTGTAAACTTTACAACAGCTTCCTCGATAATCTTGATGCCATTTATACATCGGAAATTGCTTTTAAATCATTTGGTGTATATATGTTATACTCGTATTTTAATTTATTTATTCGTTTGCAAGTGCTTTTAAAAATCATTTCTTGTCAATAGTTTGCAGTTTAATGTATATTATTTTATTTTAATCTGTACATTACTTTCCTTATATACATAAAGTATAAGGAAAGTATTGTGACGGGGTCGAAAATTCGAATTCGAGTTTTCGACGGGAGAGTACGTTTCGAGCATCCCTGATCACGAATCAAGTGCTTTTAAAAATCATTTCTTGTCAATAGTTTGCAGTTTAATGTATATTATTTTATTTTAATCTGTATATTACTTTCCTTATATACATAATGTATAAGGAAAGTATTGTGACGGGGTCGAAAATTCGAATTCGAGTTTTCGACGGGAGAGCACGTTTCGAGCATACCTGATCACGAATCAAACATTTTTGAAGTGATGTCTCTCTCTCTCTCTGTGTGTGCGTGTGTGTGTGTGAAAGTATGTGTGTGTGTGTATCAGTGAGCCTGTGGAGACGATAACTGACGAACGAATGGACCGATTTGAACGAAATTTGGTACAAAAATCACAAGCCGTAAACACTGGAAGCTTATTGTTTTTATACGCAATCGAATGTCCAGAACCCCCCTAAATTTTCGAGTGAAATCTTGAAAAAATCGTCAAAAAATCAAAACCGCTAATAAATTACGAAACTAGACATTTCTTATGTAATTTTTTATTAGAAAACGATTGACATAAATTTTAGAATGCTAACATGAACCGTTCTCGAGATATTGCACATTTTTAGAAAAAATTATTAAAAAGTCATTTAAAATTAAAAAAAATTCCAATTGAGAAACACGTTCACTTTTCATATGTAATACCATGCGATAAATTGGGTGACATCATTCTCGTGGATCTAGCTCGTTCCATTCATGAAGAAAGATACTTTGAGTAATATATTTGCATTTGAACGCCAAAAGTCATTTATCTGCTGTAAGAACAACTTATTTCTCCGTCCATAGCGCTTGGCGAGAATGTCGCCAACTTGGCGAATTTTTGAAATGTAGCCAAATTAACGAAAATCTCACCAAATGGATAAAAATGACGCTAAATCAATGAAAATGACGAATAATTTTCGAAAATTTAATATCTTGGAAAGAATATACTATAAAAAAACAAAACTATTTTTTTACTGTAAAAGTAGTAAATTCATTATATTATATAAGGAAAGTCATGTGTTGCCCACATCAGATTTTTTTGTATTGTATTTCATCTTGCAATGGAACTTTTTACTGTAGCTTGCATTATTTTAAATAAATAGTAAAAAAAAAATTGCTTTCTGCGTACTACATATGGACTTTTCCAGGTAACGGCGTGTGCCTAAATTCGTAAGATATGGCCAATTGTCCTGGGAATACTTCAATGGACAGTGTCTTCATGCTGGCCTTTAATGGAAGAGCAGATTATACTATCTTGATGACCTCCAGTTTCAGTTGGCAGACTTCGTGGTTGCCGAACTTCATAACCGGCTGACTTGCGTTGAGTATGTAGTGCAGGCCTACCGCCACTAAGGGGAATATAAATACCTGATGACTGTGCGATGATAAATTACCGGGATCCATCAAGATGCATTCGGCGAACCACATCTTCCAGGGCAACTTATGAACCTGGATTTGTGATCTCAAAGACGTCAGCTACAGGAGTTTGTTCCGAGTGTTTGCTAGAAGAAGAAATTGTTTGACCTGGAGGACGGGGTTTCATCTTGATTTATTTATAAAAGGGAGAATGCTTTTTCGCTCTAATTTTTATTTTCCCATACGTAGTACAGTCAAACCACCTATAACGCGGTGCTCTCAAACGCGGTTTACATATATAACGTGGGTACGCTTAAACGCGGTTTCCATGTAACGCGGTAGCCTTATAACGCGATTTCTCTATAATACAATTCAATTAGCTTAAGCAGCAGTCTCCCTATAGTAACACGAATTTTCCTGTTACACTTTTACGGTTGAAATTTATGGGGAATTTCCTTGATTTCCATCCACGTACATCGCCATTTTTCAAATTCAGTTATCAGGGAAATCCCCTGTAAGTGCAGAAATATACAGCATTATTGTGGCAGCTCGACGATATTGTTGACTGTATCGTGGTCACGTGACTTTCTTTAACCAATAGCGCTGACAAACTGCCGTATTCATCGTCACATGGTGCTCTGATATTCCAGTTTTTCATAACATTGAGCGAATCAGCTTGTTTCATATGTTCTGAGTTTCACTTAATGCGGTTTCCATATTACGTGGTATGAATTTATTCTGTTTTCTACTAATTGTGAGTTTCTGTTAACGCGTGTCTATACAATACGGTATGCGGTTTCCACATTTAGCACTGCACGAATTAATCTGATTTACACTAATCTGAATTTCTTATAACGCGGTACAAATTAATCGATTAGAGGAGGGTTGACTGTATTGAGAAACTATTGTTTTCACGAAAATGTTCAATTATGGTATTTTTATGCCAATATATATTAAGACCTCCTGAACATATTTTGATTATTTTTTGAATGATGTCCGTCTGTCTATCTGTCTGATGTCTGCGGTCGATTTCTTGTGTACACAATAGCAACCACAAATTTGAATGGATTTTCATTAAACTTCATATCCAGCTTTATTATAAAAAATCCAAAACTAGATAGAATTTTATTTTAATGCCGAGTGAAAATTTCGAAATTTATACAGACATTTATATTTTTTTAATATGGCAGCATAGGACAAAATTTGAAATAATCATGCATAAAAGGGTTTGTTTATGGCTGAATGATTGCAAAACTTAATAGTTTAAATCACTGTTGTGAAAATTATCCGCGATATAAGTTTTTTTAGTTTATGACGTTATTCGTAGCTCTTGGGGGTTAGGATCAAGTTGCTCCCTGCGATACATTGTCACGGATGGCATCAATTGAAAGATTTTTAAGCCCTTTAAGGGGGGTTCGGACATTTGATTTTCTTTAATTTTCGATTTTTACTTCTTTATATTTTCTAAATATTTGAAATATTCTGTTTAGAAGCATACCAAATTTATTTCAATCCGATACCTGGAAGTATTTTTCTTTTTTTTTAATTTCACCTACTCTTACTTTTTTTTCGCACTCGGCGTCGCTTTGACCATGCAACCATGCCAAAATTCCACAACCAGGGCTTCTATTGTTGCTGTCTTGCGTCCATGTTAATTTATTATTATCAGCTATAGTTTGGCAACAACGTTTTGTTTATACTTAACCATATTTTGGGATTCAACTAACCCTACACTGCTGCAAAAGGAATTCTTGCATGGTAAAAATCAAAACCCCAATGAATCAATCAATATGGTCATTTGGTCAAGAGTACCAAAAACTAACTTTGTAGGACTTGAAACGCTGAAATTTGGGGGGTATGATGCCATCATAAACTTCAACAGAAGAAATATATCCAGATGTTTTGTTCAGAAAAAGCTTGGAGTCAGAATCAGCAAGAATACTGTATCAGTTCTGGCAGAGCTCGATAATTTACGAGTTAGAAAGGCTAAGCGCATGTTGTCAAAACTCTTAGAAAAGGATAGACAGCAGCGTGCAAGTGCAAAAGAAAACCTGAAGAGGCTTTCCTTGAAGAAGAGGGACAAGATAATCCTTCCTATGGTCCTGGAATGCATTAAATTTATTGATGTATGACTAATAATAGCATATAAAGCTTTAATTGCATTTTTCTGAAAATCGTATTTTTTTACTTAAATGACCCATTATCTCGGCAACTATACAAGATATACCTCTGAAATTTTACCACATGTTTTTCTCTCATATATACATATTTTAACACAAGCTTTTTGTAATTTAAAAATTTTTTTTAATGAATTTCTAACTTTTCATTTTTAAAAATTTTTTTAATAGTTTGCGGTTAAAATCATAAAATTATAATTACAGCTAATTTTAAGAAATATCCGTATTAAATTATGTAGAAATGTATAGAGAACAAGTATTGAAAATTTCAGCCAATTACTTCAAACGGTTTGCGAGATAAAGGGTCATCAATATGCCAAATTTAACATTGAAAGGACCCAAGTGTCCGAACTCCCTTAAAGTAAGGGGTAACATGCTTTAACTGTCATCATTTGGACCCACGATATCGATCCTTCATATCTTTTTTGTAGAATTAAAAAAAATGAATTCTGATATGAGAAATTTAAATTAAATAGTCACACATCAGTTAATTTTAATGACGCAGCAGTTTGTGGCTATTGCAAAACTTTTAGATATGATGGCTGATTTCTGAAGTAATACACAACAAATATTATTCAATCAATAATTTATCAAAATGCTACAAAATCACAAAAAAACTATATAAAAAGCTACTCGTAGTCTATATACAAAATTTAATATTCCACGCACATTTACTGATCTCGCTATTTTATTTGCTAAGCAATTTGTATTTTTGCATTATTATGTTGTGATTTATTCGCGGTCTGAAATGGACAAATTAAAAGCATTTAGAAAAAACATATGGGTGACATTTCATAAAGTTATAATATTATTTTTATTTAAAAGAAATGATTGCTGATTTTATATATATTTTAGATTACTAACACGTAATGCGATTATTGATTTTTTTTTCACAGACAGAGTTCACGATCAAGATAAACATTCTTATAAGTCAAAGCTAAACGCATCAGATTAACGTTTAAGAGGATTTGCTCTTCCAACAAATATATAAAACTCATTCAATCGACAAGAAAACGCTTAAGTGGTAAAAAAGATAATTCCGTTTTCTTAAGGAAAAACTTATGGCTTTATAATTCTTTGTGAAGAGTTACATTTAGGAAAAATTTGCCGCATTCGCGAGAATTTTGAATTCACTTTTCTTTGATCTCGGGAACAATACAAAAAAGGTTGCATACAAAACTCAAAAATTTCTTGAATACATTTTCCTTTTATTTATATTCATAGGAAGAGCCAGAAATATATTCATAGTAAGAACCAAATAAAGATTTTGCTTAAAATCTACCATTCTGGTTCGTGAGGAGTTAAGATTTGTTGACTTTAAATGCTATTTAAATGGGTTGTGAAGCGAACGACACTTTCACATGAAAATAATCTTATTTAATTTGATAGATAATTTTATTCGATATTTATATATATATATATAATCAATAACTGAATATATTTATTTGTTCATTTGTTTGTTGACATCGTAGCAGAAAATCTAAGCAACTCACAATTACTAAATTAGATATTAAAGATTCACACAACTCAGAATTTTGACGCGGCTGTGGAACAATCATCACGTAATTTTTAATAATAACTTTTATATTTTAATAACTTTTTAATGAATTTCTGAATTTTCATAGAATTTTTCAGTGGGTTTATAAAAGTTGATTTTCAACTGATCAGATCGGCGGTACAGAATTGAAGCGAGAACGTATATTTTGTCGTTTAACTTATTTTATGCATTATGAAGAGCAGTAATGAAAATCGTCATTGCAAAAATACATAGTTTTAATCAAGGACATTCGGCCAGATACAAAATATTAACAGATGAAATATTTCAGGATTGGCAGATTTTTATTTTATCATGAGGTGGATTTCATAAACAGTGTATGAAAAAAAATACGATTACACTTCCAATACGTTAATACTTCATCACTGTAATTATTGATATTCTATCTAATTTGTAAATGTCGGGATTTGAGAGCTTTTTTATGAAAACTCCAGCGAAATTGCATTGATTTAATTTCCCCTGTAACAAATTAATCCAGCGTACGATTTCAAGATCACAGGCTCAACTGAACCTCGAGCAACATAGCATTGAATTTCAGCATTGAATTCATCCTGTAACAGACTAATTCAGCGTATGCCATTAAGGCAACATACTCAAACAAAAGTCTAACGATATAGCATTGAATTCCAGCATTGAAGTTTCCCTGTAGCAAATACTTAATCCCGAATATGACTTCAAGATCGCAGGCTCAACTGAAACTCCAGCAATATAGCATTGAATTTCAGCAATGAATTCATCCTGTAACAGATTAATCCAGAGTATGACATTAGGATAACATGCTCAAAGGAAAGTCGAACGTTATAACATTGAATTACAGCATTGAATTTTCACTGTAACAAATAAATCCAGCATATGATTTCAAGATCGCTGCCTCAACTGAAACTCAAGCAACATAGCATTGAATTTCAGCATTGAATTCATCCTGTAACAGACTAACCCAGCGTATGACATTAAGGCAACATACTCAAACAAAAGTCTAATGATATAGCATTGAAATGCAGCATTGAATTTTCCCTGTAACAAATACTAAATCCAGAATATGACTTCAAGATCGGAGGCTC
Organism: Amaurobius ferox; assembly: GCA_951213105.1. Classification (NCBI taxonomy): domain Eukaryota; kingdom Metazoa; phylum Arthropoda; class Arachnida; order Araneae; family Amaurobiidae; genus Amaurobius; species Amaurobius ferox. The sequence continues at coordinate 93,778,460 of OX578138.1, read as the reverse complement.
AACTGAAACTCCAGCAATATAGCATTGAATTTCAGCATTGAATTCATCCTGTAACAGATTAATCCACAGTATGACATTAAGATAACTTGCTCAAATGAAAGTCGAACGCTATAACATTGAATTACAGCATTGAATTTTCACTGTAACAATTAAATCCAGCATATGACTTCAAGATCGCTGGCTCAACTGAAACTCAAGCAACATAGCATTGAATTTCAGCATTGAATTCATCCTGTAAAAGACTAACCCAGCGTATGACATTAAGGCAACATACTCAAACAAAAGTCTAATAATATAGCATTGAATTGCAGCATTGAATTTTCCCTGTAACAAATACTAAATCCAGAATATGACTTCAAGATCGCAGGCTCAACTGAAACTCCAGTAATATAGCATTGAATTTCAGCATTGAATTCATCCTGTAACAGATTAATCCACAGTATGACATTAAGATAACTTGCTCAAATGAAAGTCGAACGCTATAACATTGAATTACAGCATTGAATTTTCACTGTAACAATTAAATCCAGCATATGACTTCAAGATCGCTGGCTCAACTGAAACTCAAGCAACATAGCATTGAATTTCAGCATTGAATTCATCCTGTAAAAGACTAACCCAGCGTATGACATTAAGGCAACATACTCAAACAAAAGTCTAATAATATAGCATTGAATTGCAGCATTGAATTTTCCCTGTAACAAATACTAAATCCAGAATATGACTTCAAGATCGCAGGCTCAACTGAAACTCCAGTAATATAGCATTGAATTTCAGCATTGAATTCATCCTGTAACAGATTAATCCACAGTATGACATTAAGATAACTTGCTCAAATGAAAGTCGAACGCTATAACATTGAATTACAGCATTGAATTTTCACTGTAACAATTAAATCCAGCATATGACTTCAAGATCGCTGGCTCAACTGAAACTCAAGCAACATAGCATTGAATTTCAGCATTGAATTCATCCTGTAAAAGACTAACCCAGCGTATGACATTAAGGCAACATACTCAAACAAAAGTCTAATAATATAGCATTGAATTGCAGCATTGAATTTTCCCTGTAACAAATACTAAATCCAGAATATGACTTCAAGATCGCAGGCTCAACTGAAACTCCAGTAATATAGCATTGAATTTCAGCATTGAATTCATCCTGTAACAGATTAATCCAGAATATGACATTAAGATTACATGCTCAAATAAAAGTTGAACGATATAGCATTGAATTTTCACTGTAGCAATTAAATCCAGCATATGACTTCAAAACCTCAGGCTCAACTGAAACTCGTGCAACATAGCATTGAATTTCAGCATTGAATTCATCCTGTAACAGACTAATCTAGCTTATGACATTAAGGTAACATACTCAAATAAAAGTCGAATGATATAGTATTGGATTCCAGCATTGAATTTTCCCTGTAACAAATAAATCCAGAATATGACTTCAAGATAGCAAACTCAACCGAACTCCAGCAAAATAACATTGAATTTCCCCTGTAACAAATTAATCAAGCATATGGCGAAGGTGAGATGTTATAGGGTATTCATCACAAAGGCAATCATAAAATATAACTTTATTTACAAAAACATAATTAAAAGGTCTATATTACAATGCGCGTACATCGTAGTCATCCGAATACGAATGATGGATGAATGAAAATTGAAAATGTTCTATGTTGGCTTTTATGTAACCGGGCAGAGGTGATGCACATGTGTCACATGTAAATATCAGAGAGTCTTTGTGGGGATCAAGAAAGGAAGTTTTTATGCTAATCGGTTTTATGCTAATCGCCTGATCTGAAAGAGTGCCGCCATAGTACAAGCCCCTCGTCGTAAAAGAACAGAGATCCTAAATCGAACTTGTTTTCCATACCTGATCACTGGAGCAGAAGTGGTGGACTGGTCCGAAACAGGTGAAGATGTTTCTTTTTCTTCCTCTATGGGCTTTAGTAAAAATGCGGGTTTCAAACGATCTATACAGATGTTGCTTTTTCGTCTGCGGATAAGTACTGTGTAATACTTTTCAGTGCGTGCACATATTGGAAAAGGCCCAACGTAAAGGGTCTGCAAAGGTTGTCTTACAAAGTCGTTTCGCACAAAAACGTGAGTAGGTTTGGAAAGTTCCTTGTGGATGAAAACGTCATTTTTTAATGGCGCAAAGCAGGAACTGGTCGAAGCCGTTGTATTCGGTGTCCTAAATGTAAAATAAATTCATGTGCATGTTTAGGGATGTCTTTTAATGATATGCCACGAAGGAATTCACATGACAATCGTAATGATGTGCTATAGATTAATTCTGCACTGGAAGCTTTTATATCTTTGATCTCGGATCTAATTCCTAAAAGTACAGTTGGTGTAGTGCCGATATTAGCTGGCTGTGGAAGCGTTCCACTATGTAATTGGAGGCAGGATGATATACTGTCTTTCTGGTTTCTCTACTTCCTAAAAATCTCATTAAGTGATGAAATAGATCGCTTTCTAATTGCCGCCCCTGGTCAATACTGATGATTTCGGGTACTCTAGAAATCCAACCAGAATAGAATGCTTCTGATACTGTGGTTGCCGTTTGATCTACTAATGGAATGGCTTCAGGCCAACGCGTAAAAAGTTCGACGCAATCAAGCAGGTATCGAAATCCCTTCAATACTGGACAAAGGTCCTACTATGTCGATATGTACATGTTGAAATCTACCATTAGGCGCACTAAAATTTCTTAAAGGTGATTTTGTGTGTCGATATACCTTTGCTTTTTGGCAGGTACATCGACACATAATGAATGAATACTGAAAATGTTCTGTGCTGGCTTTTATGTGCCTGGTCAGAGGTGAAGCGCATGCTCCACACTTAAATATCAGAGAGTCTTTGTGGGGATTAAGAAATAAAGTTTTTCTGCTAATCGCATTTATGCTAATCTCTTGATCTGAAAGAATGCCTCTATAAGCATATGACTTCAATTTATCAGGCTCAACTGAAATTTCAGCAAAATAGCATTGAATTCTAGCATTGAATTCCCCCTGTAACAGATTAATTCAGCCAATGACTTTACGATAGCATGATCAAATAAAAGTCCAGTGATATAGCATAGAATTCCATCATTGAATTTCTCCTGTAACAAATTAATCTAGCATATGACTTCAAGATAGCTGGTTCAACTGAAGCTCCTCCAGCGAAATAGTATTGAATTTCAGCATTTAATTTCTCCCGTAACAAATTAATTCGAAGTATGACAGCAAATTAACAGGCTCAACTGAACCTCCAGGGAAATAGCATTGAATTCCAGCATTGAATTTTCCCTGTACCATATTATTCCAACGTATGCCATTAAAATAGCAGACTGAAATAAAACTCCAGCGAAATAGCATTGAATTCCAGCAGTGAATTTTATCACGAATTAAATTAATTCAACGTATGAATTCAAGGTAGCAGGCTGAACTGAAACTTCAGCCAAAGAGCATGGAATTCCAGCATTGAATTTTTCTCGCGTACCAAATTAATCCAACGTATGAATTCAAGGTAACAGGCTCATCTGAAACTCCAGCGAAATAGCATTGAATATACAGCACATACGGCTTAGAATTATACGGCACAAACCGCATATGTAACACTGTAGGAGATATAATCTGAGTAACCGTATGACACCACATATATACTCATTTTGTGCTGAAAGTATTACACATATTTTAAATTTTTATTTGGTGCAGTTGGGTCAAAATAAACTAACCACCAACTAAACGAGAATGCTAGTACTACAATATTTACCTCAAAAATTTACTTTTCTCAGAAATACATGGAAAATTGTATTTACAATTTTGAAATATATTCAACATTTATGCTTCCAATTTAAAATTATCGATCAATAATTCTATTAAGCATTCTTACATTTATTTAACATTAAAATGAACATGTAACTAACAATTTATTGTAATAGTAATTGAAATAAAAGTCCTTAAAGGGGTAACCTGGTCTTTACAGCTTTTGATTTTTAGAAAGTTAATCCTTTATGTTTACATCACAAAAAATTGATAATTTTATTTTGCAGCCATCTACGAGACATTGTGCTGTGCTAAAAACTTCCTCTGCAGACGAATTTGCAGACTTGCTTCATTACTGGAAAAAGGGCTTTTAAAATATTCCATTAGGGAAATTTAAAGTACCTCCATTAGCATTAAAAAGGGATTTTTGACTATTCCGAAATCCTGAATGTAAAACATGAGGGGGGAATATCTAAAATAGGGATCTTATAATGAACACTTCTAAGTAATGAAAGGGGAAAATATTTTCTAAGTGAACCGAAGAAAATGAAGGAAACAAAAGGCCTATAATTGTTTTTAATATATAAGCATATTTCTAGCACTGTACTTTATTTAAATAAATCATTAACTCAAAAGTAAGAATTCTTATGTGAAAGTGCGTATAAAATGTGTAATAATGATATGTGGACTGGCTACAATAAATGCATGAGTTCAGGGACAAAGAAAAGTAACACACAATTGTCACAGCATTGTGTGTTACTTTATTGGTGGTTGTAAAATCGTTTTAATTCGATGCATCTGCACAATAAAAATATACAAATACCCATTCTATAGTATAAAGTGTGATACAAAAGAGAAACCGAAAAGCTATCATAAATTTAAATAAATAACAGTACGAGCATGTGGTAAAGAATAGGACAGACGATGCGGCACCTATAGTGGCACTAAATCATGCATTACTTTATGAGAAATAAATGAAAATGGAGCTCAGATGCATTCATATGAGGGCTAAAACTCTGCTGTGGGTCAACTCGAAGAAGTAACGTCAGTAAGGGGGAGGCAATTATGCATTCCATCAGGACGGACTCATAAACTACATGCACTGATAAGGGGTCTTGCATCACCAATCAGCATTGGAGATCCTCAAGAATGGCGTTTCTCCCCGAAGCCGAATTAATAAGCCCCAAAATTAAAGAAACAATGTTGAAGTTAAGGAAATACTTTTTATAAGAGCAGTTGTCTGAAGATCACAGGACCTAAGAGTCGGGCAAAAAATCTCGAAATTTTTCGAATAGTGTGTGTTTGAAAGCCAGGCCAAAGCCTTGTCAATAGAGCAACAGTGTCAAAGAGTGCCGATCGCAGTACGTAGGCATGCGTGCATTTCTATATGTTCATGAGTCTAGTATTTAATGCAAAAATTTATTTCAGTCTGCTAATGGCAAGCACCACGTTGCCCCCCTCCCCACTCTCTCTTCTATTTTTACATTGTTTAAAAAATATAAAGGTTAATGTTGTAATTAATAACTTACATGTTTTTGCTTTTGTAATAATAAAGTACACCTGCAAATAACTAAAATAAAAATTAATTTGAATTTTAATGAAAATATTAATGAAAAATGTTATTGAAATTGATGAGTGAAATAAATAAATTATGACATTATTTATTGCGAGAATATTTTTAAAATATAATAATGTGGAAATAATACTGTATTGAAAAAAAATGTGCATACAGAGTTATGATTCTGTCAATGAAGAAGTAGAAATAATTAGTTGTGATATTTACAAATAACAAGTAATAAGTTAAATTATTAGTAAAGTAAATGTCAATAATTGTTTCGTTGAGTTAAAAAATGAAATAGATGTTCGAAAATTTTGTAATATTATTCAATGCAATGTATATGCGGTTTTGGAAGGGAATAATAATTATGTGAACTTTTTTGTTAAATGCCACAATAGCGATGGAATAATAGAGAAAGACCTCAGATATAACGCAATTAAGCACAAAAATAGTTAATACTCCATAAGTAAAGAAAAATATATTTTAAATATTCAATTAAGAGACAAATCCCTCGAATTTATAATTCAAAATGAGCATATAAAAGTGAGGAAATTTCGAAAAAGTTACTGACATGTTGATAAAAAGCCTCAAAGTAAAATAAATATTTCCCAGGAACAGAAAATTTTTTAATCAATCAAACAGATACCAGGTACGTTAGTTAGGTCAGGTACTTTAGTTCGGTATGTTAAATTATTTTAATTAAGCATACGTAATCTTATTATTAGGGTCTATGCTCAAGATCTAGATTTCTATAGAGGATGTACGGTGAACATTCAGGTTAGAAAGCATTGCACGAAGCACTCACACACACGCTGCAGTATGTAGTACGTACTCATATCCATATATCACAATACAAATATATCGCCACAACCACTCCTACACAATATTTCCACTGTTACAAATGTATGAAGTGAACTATGGGAGTTTGACGCTCCTGCGATTTATCACTCTTCACAGATGCAGTGTCGGATTGTTCATACTCTGCTGTAAGCAAAGACAAAAGTGTGAAACCAGAAATTGTTCTCACATGAGACACTTTGAGTATTTATGATGCCTAGAACGGCAAACAAAGCTATAGTCTGGCTGGCGCCGGGGTTTATGACAACGTGAACTTTAAGGTCAAAAATACTATAAATTTAGGGGTGCCAGACCAGAGGGGCTGAGAGGGGCCTTGCTGTGAAAGGATGCCATTGGGTTGAGAAGAACCAATGAGCGCCAAGGGGAAGAAGGGCGGATCTACCCCGCCGAGAGAACCACAGCAGATGAAAGTAAACGAGTTCAAGTGTAGACGAAATCAGATGTAGACAACGAGAAGCAGAGATGGAGAACAGACATGAAAAGAGAAACGATCACGATTTTGACTAGAGCACGAGTAGAGAAAAATGAAAAACCTAACAGATTTGTAGAGTGTCCCGTAGAGGTTCCAAAGTAATGGAAAGAGATCTATGTGCGAGTGCATTAAAAGTACAAGGATGAGCCACCCACCACAGAGTTATGGCAGTATAAGACTGATGCAAGTCTTTGAGAGATGATAAGCCCAAGACTAAACTGGAATGTATGTGCTCAGATTATCACAGGTTCTAGACACTATCGTAAATCTAATAATTCTGGTCGCATATGTCCCCTCGCTAAAATAATTAATGAAAATTGATGTTATTGATAAATTGATGTTGTTAATAAATGGTATTGTTTAAGTTTAAATGGTGTGATCAATTTAGCATTATATTAATTAATAATTATTTTTAGGACTTACACAAAAGTTAAAAATAATTGGAGGGTTTATTGCGGCACAACAACGAGCACGTTTGTTTCGTATGTTTAATGTTTATTCCACTATATATGAATTTAAGGCAATGTTAATGTGATTAAAAATAGTGAATTTAATAATTAAAAGTTAAACTTTAAGTTCCTTTTTTCTTATCGCCACACTAAGTATCAGTCGTATTGTTATAGACAACCTCACTGCATCCTGGTCATCTTAGAAGTGCCAGTTCTTTGCCACACCACATATTATTACTTTCCTTATCTACATATTGTATAAGGAAAGTATTGTGACGGGGTCGAAAATTCGAATTCGAATTTTCGACGGGAGAGCACGTTTCAAGCATCCCTGATCACGAATCAAACATTTTTGAAGTGATGTCTGTGTGTGTGTGTGTGTGTGTGAAAGTGTGTGTGTGTGTGTGTGAAAGTGTGTGTGTGTGTGTGTGTGTGTGTGTGTGAAAGTGTGTGTGTGTGTCAGTGGGTCTGTGGAGACGATAACTGACGAACGAATGGACCGATTTGAACCAAATTTGGTACAAAAATCACAATCTGTAAACACTGGAAGCCTATATTTTTTATACGCAATCGAATGGTCAGAACCCCCCTGAATTTTCGAATGAAATTTTGAAAAAATCGTCAAAAAATCAAAATCACTAATAAAGTTACGCAAATAGACATTTCTTATGTAATTTTTCATTAGGAAACGATTGGCATAAATTTTAGAACGCTAACATGAGCCTTTTTTCAGATATTGTACATTTTTCAAAAAAAATATCAAAAAGTCATATAAAATAAAAAAAAAATTCCTATTGATAAACATGTTCACTTTTCATATGTAATACCATACGATAAATTGGGTGACATCATTCTCGTGGATCTAGCTCGTTCCATTCATGAAAAAAGATACTCTGAGTAACACTTTTGTATTTGGACGCCAATAGTCATTTATCGGCTGTAAGAATAACTTATTTCTTAGTGCATAACGCTTGGCGAGATTTTGGCGACGAATTTGACGGAATGTCGCCAACTTGGCGACTTTTTGAAATGTTGCCAAATTAACGAAAATCTCGCCAAATGGATAAAAATGACGCTAAATCAATGAAAATGCCGACTAATTGTCGAAAATTCAATGTCTTGGAAAGAATATTCGTATCTACTATAAGAAAAACCTATTTTTTTACTGTAAAAGTAGTAAATTCATTACATTATATAAGGAAAGTCATGTGTTGCCCACATCAGATTTTTTATTTTATAGTTTCTTTCATTTGGAGAAAGCTGTAACACAACGCCATCTTCGCTGACTCACTGAAAGTCAGAGTGGAGATATACAGCGTGTCCAGTGCTATCGGTGACCAATGGCTATTTCCTCAACCATCAGTCAACAGAGATATACTCCCACTTGCAAAATTGTTTTAAATTTTAATATCTATGATCTTAGAAACAGTTTAAATCAATATATTTCTGAAAGAAATACGAAATATAAATTTTTATACGGTACTTCGGTCCTACCAATTATATTTAAGAAAATCATCTTCATACAATTTCATGCAAAATAACAAAAAATCTTCCTTTTACGACCAAAATTCACTGAGTTATGACACATTAAACTTTATGACTCGCTATAAGTCGCTTTTCCACGAATAAAAATGTCCCGTTTCAGACAACCAACCAATCACAGACCGTATTGACCATTTCTCCAGGCAACAAACCAATCAGGGATCATATTGACCATTTCTCTGCACAAAAAGTGCTCCAACTTTAAGCAGTTTTAAGTCGGTCAATTTTGGTCGTAAAAGGATGATTTTTTTTATTTTGTATTAAATTGTATGAGGATGATTTTCCTAAATATAATTGGTAGAGCCGGAGGACTGTATAAAAATGTATATTTCGTATTTCTTTCAGAAATACATTTATTGATTTAAACTGTTTCTAAGATAATAGATTTTAAAATTTAAAGCATTTTTGCAATTGGAAGTGTACCTCTGTGACTAACGGTTAAGGAAGTAGCCATTGGGCACATATAGCACTGGACACCCTGTATACTATTTCGTTATTCATGCTCTTGTATTGGGTACTTACAATTATTCATTGCATTTAAAATAGATTATTAGCTGGATTGAAACTTGTGACTACAGTATAAAAAGCAGCATATCGTACAATGCGACATGAAGCTTTTTATCTAAAAGTAAACACATTGTTTTTCGTAAGTTCTTCTCTGCAGTAGAGAAATTCCACAGTGTAAAGTGTGTAAACCATGGCTGGTTGAATGAAAGCGAGTATTGCGCCATTGAGGGGTCAATTTAAGAAGTTTGAGAATCTGACTTTTCAACTGCGTAAGGTTCCTAACTATTCATTTGCATCTGAAATTAACTTCAAATTAACTAATTCACAAGATTAGCTTAATATGACGTAACTTACACTTGAAATAAATCTACAAACTGCAATAAAAATCCAATCTAACTTGAAACTCCAATCTGAACGAAAAACATCTAAACGTCTATCAAGATTCTACGGAAGGATCACAACAATTTGTGACTTTGATTAATTATTACCAACTAACTTGTAAAAGATATCAAAATACGTAAACGTAAACTACATAAAAAGCACAAATAACTCTCAGTGATATGTCAATACTATAGGGAAACATAAATTCAAGTCTTTCAAGATCTACAAGTATAGATTCAATTCCTGAAATAAGATTTTAACATCAATATATCACCAATATACTCACAGTAGATCTTTACACTCTCTAAACTATATACTGACACTAACATAAACTTACGTGACTCAACTAACTAATATTCCACTTCACGAAAAGCTCCTTCTAACTGGCGAGCAGAGTATGGTAAAGACCTAATTAAAACATGTCTGTCATAAAATGACTTGGACAATCGCTAGATTGCGCCTGTTATGTAATGAAGTTAAGAAGTTTAGAACATAAATAAGAAACAAAGAAGGATAAAATTAAAATTAAAATAATAATAAATATTAGGATCCTCATAAGTCTGATACAGAAAACTCTTCAATTAGAAATATAAACTTTAAGGAATAGAAAATGTCTGCAAATGTTCCAAATAAAAAGCAAATTTAGAATCTTAAATCACAATGTTTAGAATGATACAATGCTTTATATTACAGCTTATGGATAATATTTTAGATATTTGATGAGTTAGACATATTCTGAGCGAATTCAATATCAATAATAAATCTGCTTCATATTCTGGTAATTATATGTTTTTAAACTTCGTTCACAAGTAAGACACTTCATTTTAAAGCATTGTTCACAAGATTTGCTTAAAATTCGAAACTACTATACTGTTTCTTAAACTTCTATACTGTTTTTCAAAATAACTATAATGCTTTTCAAACTACTATACTGTTTTTCCAACTACTATACTGATTTTCAAACTACTATACTGTTTTTCAAGATACTATAAATTTCAAACTACTATACTGTTTACCAAACTACTATACTGTTTTTCAAACTACAATAGATTTCGACCTACTATACTGTTGCAAGGTGAAAAAGATAGTAAAATATATTACCGGTATATTGACTTACCCCATTGCAAAAATCAATTAAAAACAGTAAAAAATACTTGATGTTTGTATATCATTAAACATAAAAGAACAGATGGCTTAAGTAATTGGAAGTCTCTTGGATTCCCAAAATGTGATTTTCAGCGATAAAGCTAATGGATGACAATCTAAAGATTTTTAGAAATTATATTTCTAATAATTGATTTATTATTCAAATGGGAAGGCAATCAACATAGGCTGTCTACATTATCGTTTTATTGCTTTGTTTACACAGTGTCTAGCGGAAAAAAAATATTGCGTTGCTAAGAACCACTATCATATTTTTTTAAATGTACAGCAAAATAACTATAGCAAAAAATACTACGGCAATATTGTCTTATCCCATGGCAAAAATCAATTAAACACAATAGAAAATATCTAAAGGTTGGATATCTCCAATCGTAAAAGAACAACAGATGCCTTCAGAAATTGAAAGTCAAATGGATTCCCACAATTTTATTCTCACCGAAGAATACAATGAAATACAATGAAAAGTAGTTCAATTATTTTTAAATTAATGTTTCTAATAATTTCTGTATTATTCAAATAGTAAGACATTAAATGAAAGCTGTTGGTCTTACCAGATTTTTACCACTGCTCTGTCAGTTGCAAAATTTTTATCGTACTGTTGGTTTAAATCAAGCTTTTCCTTGAAACATCTATTTCTCAGGATCTGATATAGATACAGCTCAAATTATGGCTGATATAAGTTCAACAGCAACTTCTAGAGAAGAATTAGGGGAAGTGGGGGAGGTCAAAAAATTTCTTCCGGTTTTAAAAAGTTTCCATTTTCCTTAAAACATCTATTTCTCAGGATCTGATATAGGTTAAGCTCAAATTATGACTGATTTGGGTTCAACATCAAATTCTGAAAATGAATCGAGTGTTTATTCAGAACTTCCAGTTCCGGCTCTAAAAAGTTTTTATTTTCCTCGAAGCATTTTCCTTGGCTATAGATAAAGATTTCATGCTAACTAATACTGATTCAACATCAAATTCTGGAAGATGTAGGTGGTGATTATTTTGGATTCACCATTAATTCTGGAGATGATAAAGGAACAAACTAAAGATTTTCACTTCTAGTTCTGAGGGGAACGTTGATGTGACATTTTATTCAAACCTTTGTATTTTACATTTCCTTCAAACATATATATCTTGGGATCTGCTATAAATATATATTAAATGATTACTGTTATGAATTCAGCTTCCAATTTCGGGGGGTGGAGGTATACTTCCAAGGATGTGGTAAATAAGTAGTTTTATTTCCAGTTCTTGAACTGTCATGACTGGTTATTTTACAAACTCACATAACCGTATGAAGTAATGCAAAAGAGAATAAAAATGTTTAACAGTTTTACCCAAAATGAAGGGAACACACCATTTCCCCCTGAATAAATGCTACTTTATATTGTATATGGTGTTTTACTGAATAATAAAGAATACGCTGCAAAATTAAAACAAAACACGATTATGTTTTCATATATAATTTTCAGCGCAATAATTAATTTTCGCAGAATGGCAGGGTATACAACATCTTAACAATCCCTGGAAATACAAACTCAGCCGTATAGTTACCCAATGTAAGTCAAACGATTATTATATCGAATTTAGATAAATGTGCTCATTTTCATACGGGATAGATGAATAGACAAACTGAAGACAAACATTCCCAGGATTACAGATTGACTTTCAAGGTAAATATGGAGATCCTGGAGACATAATTGACAGTTTGCCATATATTCATTCCATTGATTCAATTATTTTCTTCTCATTTCTCTCAAGTTCTTAAAGTGAAATAACTTATTTTAGATTGTTCCTCATTCACTAGAAAACTATATAAAATTTAGACAAAAATGAAGATTTGTATACGTGAAAATGGGGAGACAGACCGGTAAACAACGTTCACCGATTTGCAGACCAATGTTTACTGATTTAAAAACCGGTGTTCAGCGATTTAAAGGTCGAAGTTCAACTCTAGAGATTTAACAAACATAACAAAGAGTTCTTTCACATGTTCGTTGCATTGATGTCATTGCATCAAAAATGTTTTTATTCTCATTATTCTCAAGTGCTCAAAGAAAAATAACGTATTACTTTCTTTATATACGTAATGTATCAGGAAAGTATTGTGACGGAGTTGAAAATTCGAATTCGAGTTTTCGACGAGAGAGCACGTTTCAAGCATCCCTGATCACGAATCGAACATTTTTGGTGATGTGTGTGTGTGTGTGTGTGTGTGTATGTGTGTGTGTAAAGTGAAAGTATGTGTGCGAAAGTATGTGTGTGTGTGTGTGTAAAGTGAAAGTATGTATGTGTGTGTGTGTGTGTGTGTCAGTGAGTCTGTGGAGACGATATCTCACGAACGAGTGGAGCGATTCGAATGAAATTTGGTACAAAAAACACAATCTGTGAATACTGGAAGATTATTGTTTTTAAACGCAATCGAATGTTCACCCCCCCCCTAAATTTTCGAGTGAAATTTTGAAAAAATCATCAAAAATCAAAACCTTTAATTAAGTTACGCAAATAGACATTTCTTATGTAATTTTTCCTTAGAAAAGGATTGACGTAAACTTTAGAATGCTAGTATGAACTATTCTCGAGATATTGCACATTTTTCAAATAAATTTATCAAAAAGATCCCATAAATTAAAAATATATATATTAGCTTTTGAGAAACATGTTCAATTTTCATATGTAATATCATGCAATAAATTGAATGACACCATTCTCATGGATCTAGCTCATTCCATTCATGAGAAAAGATACTTTGAGTCATACTTTTGTATTTGAACGCCAATAGTAATAACGCTTGGCGAGATAACGCTTGGCGATATTTGGTGGAATGTCGCCAACGTGGCGACTTTTTAAATGTTGACAAATTAACGAAAATCTCTCTAAATGGATAAAAATGACGCTAAATCAATGAAAATGACGACTAATTGACGAAAATGCAAAATCTTGGAAAGAATATAAGTATCTACTGTTAGAATAACCCATTTTTTTGCTGTAAAAGTAGTAAATTCATTGCATTATATAAAGAAAGTCATGTGCTGCCCACATCAGATTTTTTTAGGTTGCTCTCACTAGAAAATTATATAAAAATGAGACAAAAGTGAATATTTCTGTGCGGGAAAATGGACTGATAGACTGAAGACCAAAGTTTACCGACTTATACACATACTTCCATTTCCCGACCGTCCAAACCGTTACCTTACACCTTTCTGGTAAGTCGGACGGTCTGGGTTTCAACAACAACAACATACTTCCATCTTCTTCCCGACCGTCCAAACTGTTTCCTTACACCTTTCTGGTAGGTCGGACGGTCTGGGTTTCAACAACAACAACATACTTCCATCTTATAGAGCTTTAACAAACTTAACCAAGAGTTCTTTCACATTTTCTTTGTATTGATTAAAAACTATTTTTATCGCATTATTCTCAAGAATTCATAGTAAAATAACTTATTTTAGGTTGCTCCGCATTCACTAGAAAACTATATACAAATTAGTCAAAAGTGAAGATCTGTGTGAGGGAAATCGGACTGATAGACGGAAGACCGACGTTCACCGTCTTATACACCGACTTTAAACTTATGGAGATCTAACAAACATAACCAGTTCTTTCACATTTTCTTTGTATTGATTCAAAAACATAATTTTCTTCGCATTATTCTCATGTGCTCAAAGTAAAAGAATTTTATTTTAGATTGCTTCGCATTCAAGAGAACCGCGAATTCTTTTTTAATGCTAATGAGGTACTTAAAATTCCCAAATGGAATATTTTAAGCCGGTCTTGCTTCCAATGAAGATTCGGGGTTAAACTTCACTGTAGTGAATTTTCTCTGAAAGAAGAATAAGTCTGTTTGTTGTCTGAAATACACCATATTCTTCCACCTTGAAAAAAAAGAAGATCATCAAAATTTCAAAAATGAAAAATTTAAAACGTTAAAGTAGAAATTATTATTAGACTAATGTTTTACTTTGCAAGACTTATTTTTACGTAGGGGAAACTATTAAATTTTTCTTCTGAGATCCGGGTATCTCAGTCGATAAAGCACAAGTTCCCCCAAATCGGCGTTATGTGTTCGACCTTACACTGAATAACGGACCGGTCACTTAAGTGACGTAAGTCGGTTCAGCTCCCCCAAATCAAAGCAAGAAATCAAAGCAAGATATCAAATTTTGCTCAAAGCAAAAAAGCAGAAAAAAGAAAGGAAGCAAATCATCCAAGAATAATTAGTAAAGCTGAAGAGTGACACTTTTTGTAAATCTGAAGAACTTCATTTCTTTTTTTCAAGTTTACTTATGATAGGGTATACTTTGACCAAATACATTTATCTGTTTTAAAATATTGATTTACGTACATCAAAATCCGGGATTTAGTGAGCGTAGCAAACAAGAGGCAGGACTCTTAGCTATGCAAACAAATAATTTGATTATTTTCACATCACATAAGAACCGTGTTCATGCGGAGTACGATCACGTTAAACATGTGGGTCCGAAAGTCCTTCCGAGAGGTTGGTGATAGGGGAAGGAGGGTACGGTCCCTGTGGATGCCTCCCCCACTGGGTTCCGGTCTAAATTGGGTGGCACTTCCCGACCGTCCAAACAGTTACCTTACACCTTTCTGGTAGGTCGGACGGTCTGGGTTTCAACAACATCACATAAGAAAATATAAACGTGATCCATTAGTAAATTTTAAAATTTATTACAATTTTAAAAACTGCTCATAATATTCTATTTATATAAGCATTAATGCTTCATATAGATGGTTAGAAAAGTCAGGAAAATCTCCCATCCTCAAAAATGTTCTTAAAATAAAATTGCAGCTAAAATAAATATTAGTGCAATAAAAATAGTGCAAATTGTTCCGTTTCAATGCATTTTAAATGTCAAAAACAAATTTACTGTTTTGATTTAACCGAGGAGAAATACAAGGAGAAGTGAAGGTAAAAATAAATATCCATATATAGGCGAGTTAAAAGCATTAGTTTAACGTTTAAGCGGAATTTTTCCGCTTCACACAAATGCATAAAACTCACTGAATGGGCAAAAATAAAAACACTTATGTCAAGAAAAAATTCCTTTTCCAAACTGAAAGTGCTGGCTTTTTATTTCTATATAATTCCTTATAAATTGCTGCAGTTCCAGGAAGCTTTCCAGTATTTCTGTAAAAATTGAAATGTATTGTTTAATATTTTCAGGTTCAAAAAGATTTCTGAAGAATATTTTAAACGTTGACTAGCAAAGGTTTTTATTTTACGTAAATCGAAGTAGCAAAATCGTAGTTCGTTTATCAAAGAACACAATTGTCTATGAAGGCTATCAAAGTATCTAATGGCTAGTCCATGGATTATGCTAAACTTCATATTTCGTACATTTTTATGCACTCATTCAAAGTTCCGTCGCTTCATCTTATTTAGTGTACATTTTATTGCCATTAATTTGAAGACTTTTGTCTCTCCTTGACAAGTTCAATGTAGATCGTGGCAGTATTTTCAACACTTTTCAGCATAGTGGAAAAGTGTTTATAACTTTGTTCATTCTATCTGCCTGCTTGTCTGTCCGTATGTCCGTTCGCACGATAACTGCAATAAAAATGACTTTATCTAAATGAAACTGAAATTTTAGTATGTTGTTGAAACGGTCTGTAGGATATACGGGAATGTAAATGAATAATATCACCCAATTAGTTTTGAAGTGAACACTGGATGAAAAAGTGAAACATATGGAATCTAATTCTTCAAACATTTTTTAAGCGAATTTAAAATTAACACATTGCTTCCAAAATTTTAGGAAATTTCGAAATTACCCCATAAAACATATAAAAAAATTTTCAGCAAAATATGTTTGGTAGCTTCTTAAATAAAAATTAAAACAATAATTACAGTTATATTATATAAAGAGATCACGTGATTCGTATTTTTCCCCGTGTAAAAAATCGTGATTTTTAATGTTCTTTTAAATTTATATTTAGTGTTGCATCTGTCCTAAAACTGCTTCATTTTTGCGTATTTTCTGTGCATCTATATTCTGTGCCACCGAAATTTCAATATTTTTAGCTTAAATTATCATCAAACTTTGATTATTTCTATACAATGAAGCCTAATTGCCGTATAATAATTGCTGAATTTTTTTCACGCCAAGTCATTTAGCTCAGAGTTTGGAATAAAAGTGATATGGATGAAATATTTATTGCTTTAGCCGGATGATTTATATTTGGATGACTTAGTTTGAATAAAGTTACTATTTTTCGACGAAGTTTAAAGTTTTAAAATATAATAAATTATTGAAGTACTGTGATAATTTATAAAACATATCAGCACTGAAAGTATCGCATTTTAGAGATGTTTAAATAAAATTGCATTTTAGTTGAAAGTGTTTCATAATCAATGGTTTATGCATGATTTATCTTTATTGTTAATTTATTGTATTATTTACTGTATTGATAAAGTATTGTTTCCCGAAAATTTTCTATTCCCAGATTTTGATGCCAATATATGTTTTAAATCCTCCTAAATGCATTTCGAACATGTCCGTCTGCCTGTGGCCGATTTGTTGAGTACAAGAAAACTGCCACAAATATCAATGGATTTTCACGAACTTTTATATCCGGCTTAAATCTAGAGCTAGATAGAATATTTTTTAAATTCGGGCGAAACTTTGAAATTTATTTGACATTTATATTTTGTAACATGGCAACATAGGACAAAATTTGACTTAACCATGGAAAATGATGTTTATTTATGACTTAATGACCACAAGACTTTAGAGTATCAATATTTGTAGTGAAAAGTAGCCATGATACAATGTTTTCGATCGTGACGTCATTGGCTCCCCTTCGAAGGACATGTTACCCATCCCCTGAGGGTGGGGGGGATATATTGTCAAGTATGGTGTCTATCTAAAGATTTCTTCAAGTACTTTAAAGTGAAGGGTTACACGTTATATAGTAATCATTTGGACCCAAGGTATCGATTTTTAATTTTTTTTTTTTGTAAAATTTGAAAAATAAAAGATTTGAAAAAATGGATTCGGAAAGTAGAGTTAAACCACATTTCATTTAATCTCTAATTTGAGTGTTATTTACTTTTATATTCAGTTTATGCGTACGTCAGAATGTAGGCATTACCTTTCTTTCTTGGATGTGCAGCAATGTGCTGCAAAAATCCAATTTGTAAAACTGGTCCATAGTTTACATCCTCATTAATCTTGTCACTTAATATTGTCACTTGCTTTTGAACTTTCCCACTTATATCTACCTTGCTTACAGTTTTCGGTATATTTCAGAGTTATTGAAGTCTCAGCTCGATTTTTTAAAGTCATGTTACTGTACATCAAAACTCTCCTAAAATTTAACCCTTTCCTCCATCATAAATCCTTCCCATACCATAATACACATGCTCACTTAACGCAGTTAGCAATATTGTTTTCCTTTCATTCTAAATAGCAATTATTCTGTAAAATTATAGAGTTGCAGAAATTAATTTTAAAGTGGCTTTATTTAATATGAATATTTTTCACTTTTATGTGAGGATCCTATTGAAGATTTCAATTATTGCGGCCTGTCAAAGAGGGCGATAGTATAAAGACTACACGAAACACGCTATAAAGCATCATTTCAGAGAACATAGTGTTAAAATACGAAAAAATAATATATCTTCTATAGCAAATCACTTCTGGATGACTAGGCATTGATTTGATTTTTCTTTGCCTTTGTTAATCCAAATTGTTCATATTTTGTGGTCTGGTGTTCTTTGAAGCTTTTCACACCAACATAAATTCCAGTTATCAGGCTGCTAAATTGTTAACATTCCTTTGAGTTACGGTTTGACAATATTTAGTTTGGTTATCTTTATCGTATTCCCCGTTTTCTACGTTCATTTTTCCCGTTCTGGTTTTTGCGTCCAATTTTTAACACTTTCCAACACAGTTGGAAAGTGTTTATAATTTTGATCATTCTGTCTGTCTATCTGTCCGTTCGTTCGATAACTGCTGTATGAATGACTTTGTCAAAATGGAATTTTAGTATGTTATTGAGAAAATCCGTGGGACACATGGGAATGTGTAAAAAAATAATATCATCCACTTAGTTTTGCATTTAACCCGGTTTGAAAAAATTAAATACATTGTACCCCATGGGACTTAAATTTTCAAACTTTTCTTTAAGCTGAGTTAAAATACATAAATTATTTTGAAAATTTTAGGAAATATTCAAATTATTACGCAAAATGCGTAAAAAAAATCAAAGTATTTTAAGTAGTTTTTTAAAATAAAATTTGGAATAATAATTACACCCATATTATATGAAGTGACCACGTGAACCATTGCAAAATAAAATATGGTATCCACTTTTTTTCGTTTAGTGAAAATCGTGAAATTTTAGGAACGCATATTTTTATATTTAGTGGTGCATAGGTCCTAAAATAGCTTTAATTTTGCATTTTATCTGTGTATCTAAATTCTATGTCCATACGCAATTACAATATTTTTCATTTTAAATGGTCACTAAACTTACATTATTTCTACAACGAAGCCTAATTTTTACGCATGCAGAATGTAAACAAATCAAATATTAAATGAGTTAAATAAGAATTGCTGAACTTTTTTAACAGAAAATTATTTAGCTCTGGAGTCTGGAATATAAGTGATATGGATGAAATATCCATTAGAAGCGGACGATTTTATAGCATCGCCTTTTTTGATGAAGTTTTAAGTTTCCAAGTAAAATAAATTATTGTAGTACTGTAATAATTAAAAAAAATATATCACCGCTGAATGTATTGCATTTTAGAGATGTTTAAATAAAATTGCATTTCAGTTGAAAAATATTTCATACTCAATGCTGTATGCTTGATTAAGCTTTCTTGTTATGATTTTATTTCATTATATTTCATTACACTACCATTTCTGTTTTTTGTAATGACTAGCACATAGTAAAATCATATGGTGTGTAGATCTGTGGCTTGCCCGCATTACAGAAAAAGCTCATAGCTTCGAAACGACATTTTACATTTTATATTTGCACACCATGTTTCATCATAGTCGGTATATTTTTTGTGCATAAAGTCACGCTCTGTATTTATGTACTATAAATTTTTTTATCAGTTTCACTTTAGTCATATTTCTGCCACGACTTGCTCTTCCTGTCCCCTAAGATGTTTGACATCAAAAATAACATTTTCTGGATCAAGTTGCAAATAGTTGTAAACACATGCATTTCCACCTGTAGCTCAATGTACAATTTCTAGAATTCAGATCTATAAGAATTGAGTGTTAAATTCTGGTTAAAAGTGAAGGTGTTTTTTTTTATTTTTTGAAACATCGATGCCTGTAATTATTCTATATAGACTTTAAACTGCAGCTATCGCGTTAAGAATGTCTCGTGTACATAAAAAGAACGAAAAAAAATAAATCCAGGTTCAATTCATAAGTTGAAATCATCGATAAAAAAAACCATCAATTCAAGTTCAAACCATTGATAAAAAATCTGATGTGGGCAGCACATGACTTTCCCTGCGGATTTATATCCACATTCTCTTTATTTTAATTTAGTTTAATTCACTTTTAATTCAATCTCCGTTCTCATTTGATAACTGGACTTACTTTCAAAGGTGTCGTAGAGAAAATACGAAGAAACTAAAATATCTCGAGAACGGCTAGACTTAGTGTAATGGGGTTGGTTTTATTCTTTTCTTCGTTGAAATTTACGTATTAAACACGTATTTAATAGATATATTTGAGCATTTTTTATTTTAGATTTTGGCGATTTTTGCGGGCCATTTTGCAAAAACAGGCAGGTTGTTCTTTTCCGAATCGTACCAAAATCTAATCAGCACCAGATTATCCTACAAGTAACTTATCTACCAAATTTTGGGAAATTTGATCAATTAGTATTTTAGCTAGAGTGGATACATGAAATTTTTACGGGCCATTTCGCAAAAAGGCGGGTTCTGTTTTTAAGAATCGTACCAGAAACTAATCAGCTCCAGGGTCATACCCAAGTGACTTACCAAATTTTGTATTTCCTGTACGCCAACTTTGAAAGGAAGACCAGTTATCAAATGAGAACGAAAATTAAAATAAAAGTGAATTAAATTTAAGTAAAATAAGGAGAACGTGAATATAAGTCTGCAGGGAAAGTCATGTGCTGCCCATATCAGATTTTTTTATTTTAGATATTGGCGATTTTTGCGGGTCATTTCGTAAAAAAGGCAGGTTGTTCTTTTCTGAATCCAACCAAAATCTAATCAGCACCTGGGTGACCTACAAGTGACTTATATTTCAAAATTTGTGAAATTCAGTCCAGTAGTTTTTTAGCTAGATTGGATACAAGCTTTTGCGGGGCATTTTGCAAAAAAAGGCAGGTTCTTTTATCCCGAGTCATAACCAAAACTAATCAGCACCAGATTCGCCCACAAGTGACTTACCTACCAAATTTTATGAAATTCGGTCAATTAGTTTTTTAGTTAGAATGGATACAAAATCTGCACAGACAGACAGCCACAGCGACACACAGACACACAGACAGACACACACACAGACGCCACACCAAAAATGGTTTTTTCGTATTTTAGAGGTCCTGAAACGTATAGATCCGTCGAAAACTCGAGTTGCGATTTTCGGCATGATTCCTATACTTTTCCTATACATCACCATGTATTGCAGGGAAAGTAAAAATCTGATGTGGGCAGTACATGACTTTCGCTGCAGCCATATATCCACGTTCTCTTTATTTTAATTAAATTTAATTCACTTTTCGTTCTCATTTATTAAGTGGGCTTATTTTCAAAGGTGGCGTAGAGAAAATACGAAAAAAACTAAAATATCTCGAGAACGGCTAGTCCCAGTGTAATGGGGTTGGTCTTATTCTTTTCATCGTTAAAAATTACGTATAAAACAAGCATTTAATGGATATATTTGAGCATACGTATGTATTTATTTTAGATTTTGACGATTTTTGAGGGCCATTTCGCGAAAGAAGGCAGGTTATTTTTTTCCGAATCATACCAAAATCTAATCAGCACCAGGGCATCCTAAAGTGACTTATCAACCAATTTTTGTGAAATTCGGTCCATTAGTTTTCCAACTAGAGTGGATACAAACTTTTGCAGGCCATTTCGCAAGAAAAGGCGGGTTCTTTTATCACGAATCATACCCAAAACTAATCAGCACCAGATTCGCCCCAAGTGACTTACCTACCAAATTTTGTGAAATTCGGTCCATTAGTTTTTGAGTTAGAGTGGATACAAAATCTGCACAGACAGACAGACAGACACACATACAGACACACAGACACACATACAGACGTCACGCTAAAAGTAGTTCGTTTTCTAGAGGTCACAAAATGTGTATATATGTCGAAAACTAGTGTTGCGATTTTCGGCATGATTCCAATGCTTTCCCTATACATTATCATGCATTGCAGGGAAAGTAGAACATAAATTCAAGTTCAATCCATAAGTTGAAACCATCCACCAAAAATAAATCCAAGTTTAATCCATAATAGGAAACCATGGATTAAAAAGTTATTGCAATGTTAATTATATCTATGGTATGAGTATCTCTGACTGAAATCTTAGAGTTACAAAAATATAAAAATTTTAACGTCCATATAACTGTACCTAATAGATAAAAATGCAAACAATTTTAATTGTTTTGTTGAAAATATGGCGCCATTAATTAATATGCAAACATAGTTTCAATATTTATATAATTTGATTTTTTTTTTTTTTTTTTGCTAAAATTTTATGTTCGAATGGGTTTTTGCTGCACTTTTCTTGTTTTCACTCGAAATAATTTCTGAACTATAAAAAATAAATATGAACAGTAAGCGACTAACATGTTTACTAGGAATTGCAATGCCTAGGAAGCCACTGCCGATTTTAGTTAAAAGTGATTGTGAACGATAAAATTCTAAAATCTTAAACAACTGGAATTATTCATCCTACATCTGGGTGCTGCATATGTTTTGCAGTATATACCACTGATTATAGTTGATATTTTCCTATGTAGGCAGCTTTGCTTAAAATGCATAAAAATACAATTTTTTATAAATGATTTAGACATACGAAAAACAATCTCTCTTTATAAACTGTCTTTAAATATCCATAAATAAAAACAATAGTTTAAGAGACAGGTTTGGCGTTGTTGAAATTGCATGCATTTTAAATGTCAAAGACATATTTTCATTTCTGAAACATACAAGGAAAAAATTAAAAAAAAAACTATCAAAAAGTAAAAATCTGCATATCTCAGAGTCTAAATCCATTATTTTCACGTTTAAGAGGATTTACCCCGCTCTGCACAAATGAATAAAACTTGTTCAATTGACAGCAAAGCGCTTAAGTCATAAAAAAAGTTATTTTTTGAAAATAAAATCTATGTTTGTTATTCCTTATAAGCAGCTACATTTAAGAAAGACTTACTACATTTTGCAAATATGGAGATATATTTTTTTAAGGTTTTGTTGGATTTAGAATGACGTTTTCACGAGAAAATGGTACAAACAATACAGATCATGCGTTTTCTTTATTAAGTAAAATGCTGTAAGTTTTACATAACTTGCATTTTCTTTACTACATAAAATAGTGTAAGCTATACATAACATGCATTTTCTTTATTACATAAAATGGTGTAAGCTATACATAACATCCATTTTTGTTATTACATAAAGTGGTATAACTTATACACAACATGTATTTTCTTTAATACAGAAAATGGTGTAAGCTATACATAACATGCATTTTCTTTATTACATAAAATGGTCTACACTATACATAATATGCCTTTCATTTATAACATAAATTGGTAGAAATAAAGAATTTTATATTTACAGAACAATTTACAGGATTATATTGTAACGATTAATTGATAACGAATGTATAAATTAAAACTAAATATAATTAGAAATTTTCATATAGCCCATGAATGCATTTATTACTCTGAAAGTAAATTTTCAATCACAAATTATTACTTTTCATATAAATAAATTAGCATCACGTCTGTTTTCAATTAGCAGAAACAAGAAGCACACAACTATAATAGAAGGTTTTTATTTCACTTCTTATAAGACGTACAAAATTTAAAAAGGCCAGAGCGCTTTTGAGCGTAAATACGCTTTTCATCAGTGGCTACATGGAAATAGAAACGTTCTTTCATATATAGACCAGAAAAGGTGACAAATTTGCATAAATATAATTATCAATAAACATACGTTTATCTAAGGAGAATCCAAAATACAAAACATTTTGCACAGGTTCAAAAAATTGAGCATAATTCACGAAAAGTACAGTAAAAAATCTTTACAATTTTATTACAGAAATTTCAAATAAAAAAAAATGTTTAAAAATAGGGGCAGTCAGGCCCAATCCCCGAGGGGATGACATCAAAGATAACTATGAAGAGACTTGAATTGCATGGAGTCGAGAATGAGTCGCCAAGCATAACTTAAAATCTAAACGGGGTCAAAATTACAAATCGACTCTCGGTAAATATAAATAAAGAGGGATTCAAAAAGGAGAATATTACGAGGGTTATTACAACAGATAAGAAGGAAAGTTCTTTCCCGGAAAGTTCTTTTTGAAAGAACTGTCCTTCGTATGCTTTGTAATAACCTTCATAATATTCTCCTTTTTGAATCCCTCTTTATTTATATTTACCTCGAGTCGATTTGTAAATTTGACCCCGTTCAGTTTTTAAGTTATGCTTGGGATCTCATTCTCGACTAAATTCAATTCAAGTCTCTTCAACTCTTCATCTTTGACGTCATCTTCTCCGGGATTGGACCTGATTGCCCCCTATTTAAAAAAAAAAAAAATTTGAATTTGAAATTTCTGTAATAAAATTGTTAAGATTTTTTACTGCACTTTTCATGATTTATGCTCAATTTTTTGAATCTGTGCAAAATGTTTTGTATTTCGGATTATCGTTAGATAAATGCATGTTTATTGATAATTGCATTTATGCAAATCTGTCACCTTTTCTGATCTATATATGAACGATCTTTTCTATTTCCACGTAGCCACTGAAGAAGAGCGTATTTACGCTCGAAAGCGCTCTGGCCTTTTTAAATTTGTACGTCTTATAAGAAGTGAAATAAAGACCTTCTATTATAGATGTGTGCTTGTTATTTCTGCTAATATTACTTTTCAGTTTCTCAAAGCTTCTGAGATTTAGTCATAAATTAGAAAGATGAAATAGATATATTATCCACTTACAGTTACACTATGCTTATTACACTATATTTACAATGGAAATAAAACATACCTTATTTAGATAAATTATATTTTGTTGCACAGAAAACAGATGATTTTAAAAGTTTCTTTCGTAAGCAAAAAATCGCCCTATCGAGATAAAATGTGCATAGTAAAATAAACATTAAAATCGTATGCTGTAGTGGTACGAAAAAGCCAGAAAATTTAGTATTTCAAAACAAATGTTTAATATAGCGTAACAAACTCGAATGCTACATAATACTTTGTAGTGCATTGTATCAAGTAGATTACTAACCGGTCACATAATATCAGCAGTCTTTCACATTCATAATGTTCGTGTGGTCTCGGTAGGAAAGTAAACAAACAACATAACAAGAAAGTTCAATTATGCATAAAGGATCGATTAAGAAGCACTTTCCAACTGAAATGCAATTTTATTTAAACATCTCTGAAATGTGATGCATGCAGCGCTGATATTTATAAAATTATCACCTTACTACAGTACTTTATTATACTTGAAAATGTAAAACTTCACCGAAAAACCAATTAAACAAAATGAACTTTATTTAAATGACGTCATCGAAATATAAATCGTCTGCCTTTCTATGTAAAATAAATAAATATTTCATTCATATCACTTATATTCCAGACTCCAGAACTAATTAATGTTGCGTGAAAAAAATTCAGCAATTCTCAAACAACTCTACTTATATTTGCTTGATTTATCTGCATTCTGCATATGTTGAAATTAGGCATCGTTATAGAAATAATTATGCTTTGTTGTAGAATAGAACATTAAAGTTCAGTAATCATTTAAAATAAAAAATATTGTAATTGCGTTGGCACAGAATTTAGATACATAGATAATACGAAAAATAAAGCGGTTTTATGCGGATGCAACAGATAAATATCTGATGTAGGCAGCACATGACTTTCCTTATACAATGCAATGAATTTACTAATTTTACAAAAAAAAAAAAAATTATTTTCATGGTAGATATTTATATTCATTCCAAGATATTGAATTTTCGTCAATTAGTCGTCATTTTCATTGATTTGTTGTCATTTTTATCCATTTGGCGAGTTTCCGTTACTTTAGAAACATTAAAAAAATTCGCTAAACTTCCACCAAATTGGTCGCCAAAATCTCGCCAAGCGTTATGGACGGAGAAATAAGTTATTCTTATAGCAGATAAATGAATATTGGCGTTCAGAGAAAAAAGTATTACTCAAAGTATCTTTCTTGTTTTATGAATGGAAGGAGCTAGATCCACGAGAATGATGTCACCAAATTTATCGCATGGTATTACATATGATAAATGACCATGTTTCAAAATAGAAAATATTTTTTTTTATTTTATATGAGTCTTTGATATTTTTTTTTAAATGTGCAATATCTCGTTAACGGTTCATGCTAGCGTTCTAAAATTTATGTCGTTTTCTAATGAAAAATTACAAAAGAAATGTCTATTTGCGTATCTTTATTAGAGGTTTTGATTTTTTGACGATTTTTTCAAACTTTCTCTCGGAAATTTAAGGGGTTTCTGAACATGCGATTGCGTATTAAAACAATAGGCTTCCAGTATTCACGGATTGTAATTTTTGACCCACATTTTGTTCGAATCGGTCCATTCGTTCGTCCGTTATCGTCTCCACAGTCTCACTGACACACACACACACACACATACTTTCACACACACACACATACTTTCACACACACACACATACTTTCACACACACACACAGACATCACTTCAAAAATGTTTGATTCGTAATCAGGGATACTTGAATCGTTCTCTTCCGTCGAAACCTCGAATTCGAATTTTCGACCCCGTCACAATACTTTCCTTATACATTATTGTATATAAGGAAAGTAATATAAAGTGAAAAGATCTCTTAACATCAAGAGCTTTCCATAGCGAAAAAAATGGATGCCATATTTTATTTTGAAGTAAGCCACGTGATCTCTTCATATATTATGGGTGTAATTATAATTTTAATTTCTTCATAAAAAACTACCTGACATATATTGATTAACTCCGATTAAAAAATTTGAAAAATTAAGTCCCATAGGTTTCAATGTATTTCATTTTCTATACCCGGGTTAAAACTAAAACTAATTGAGTGATATTGCACATTTCATTCCAATATGTCCCACAGACTGTCTCAACAACATACTAAAATTTCATTCCGATAATGTTATTTTTAAGGCAGTTATCGTGTGAACGGACAGACAGACAGACAGAATGATTAAAGTCATAGACACTTCTCAACTATATTGGAGAGTGGTAAAAAAGAGAATATTCCATCCGAGTTTTATGTCGTGTACAATTCCGTGACCTTTCCAAACAATAAATGTTAGAAATCGTTTGTTTGAAACGTAAAGGTAGAGGCATGGAGTTAGAAAGAACGAGATAAAACTCCTATGGATGAACCGTTTGAAAATATCATAATGTTTTGAGAATTATATTTAGATGTCAATAGCGTTAGTAAAGAAGCTGTTACTGTGAGTTGACACAACAGAAAGGCGTAGTATTTGGTATACGTATTTTTG
The DNA here is from genome assembly GCA_951213105.1 of Amaurobius ferox. Classification (NCBI taxonomy): domain Eukaryota; kingdom Metazoa; phylum Arthropoda; class Arachnida; order Araneae; family Amaurobiidae; genus Amaurobius; species Amaurobius ferox. The sequence continues at coordinate 93,751,027 of OX578138.1, read as the reverse complement.
ATTATTTTTAAATTAAATATTCCCTTATTATGAATTTAATTACCCATTATTATTTTCCTTATAGGCATACTATAATGAATAAGGAAAGTATTGTGACGGGTTCGAAAATTCGAATTCGAGTTTTCGACGGGAGAGCACGTTTCGAGCATCCCTGAACACGAATCAGACGCTTTTGAGATGATGTCTGTGTGTGTGTGTGCGTGTTTGAAAATGTATGTGTGTGTGTGTATGTGTGTGTGTGTCAGTGAGTCTGTGGAGACGATAACTGACGAACGAATGGACCGATTCGAACGAAATTTGGTACAAAAATTCCACTCCATGAATACTGGAAACCTATTGGTTTTATACGCAATCGCATGTTCAGAACCCCCCCCCCTACATTTTCGATTGAAATATTGAGAAAATCCTCAAAAAATCAAAACCTTTAATAAAGTTACGAAAATAGCAATTTCGTATGTAATTTTTCATTAGAAAACGATAGACATAAATTGTAGAATACTAGCATGAACCGTTTTTGAGATATTGTACATTTCAAAAAATATATCCAAAAATCATATAAAATTAAAGAAAAATAGTACCTATTGTTGAAGTATGTTCACTTTTCATAAGTAATATCATACGATACATTGGGTGACATCATTCTCGTGGATCTAGCTAGTATTTGGACTTTTGTATTTGGACGCCAATAGTCAGTTATCTGCTACAGGAATATTTTAATTCTCTATTCATAACACTTGGCGACATATTGACGGAATTTCGCCAATTTTGCAACTTTTTAAAATGTCGCCAATTTGATAAAAATGACGCTAAATCAATGAAAATGATGACTAGATGATGAAATATTTATTAAAGTATTTTAATATATGGACACAATCGTTTATTGAATATGCTGTCAATATCGATGATTGTTTAGAGTTGCGCGAAGTATAAGTTAATTGAGTATTTTGAAATATTTTTACCTGTTGTCATCCTGAAAATCGCCCAATGTACAATTCAACGATAAAAACACAGCCCCGTGGATCTTATGCATTTTTACTTTCCTTATATACATAATGTATAAGGAAAGTATTGTGATGGGGTCGAAAATTCTAATTCGAGTTTTCGACGGGAGAGCACGTATCAAGCATCCCTGATCACTAATCAAACATTTTTGAAGTGATGTCTGTATGTGTGTGTGAAAGTATGTGTGTGTGTGTGTGTGTCAGTGAGTCTGTGGAGACGAAAACTGACGAACGAATGGACCGATTCGAACGAAATTTGGTACAAAAATCACAATCCGTAAACACTGGAAGTCTATTGTTTTTATACGCAATCGAATGTTCAGAAACCCCTAAATTTTCGAGTGAAATTTTGAAAAAATTGTCAAAAAATCAAAACCGCTAATAAAGTTATGTAAATGAAATTTCTTATGTAATTTTTCATTAGAAAACGATTGACATAAATTTTAGAACGCTAACATGAACCGTTCTCGAGATATTGCACATTTTTAAAAAAATTATCAAAAAGTTATATAAAATAAAAAAAAATGTATTTCCTATTGATAAGTATGTTCACTTTTCATATGTAATACCATGCGATAAATTTGGTGACATTATTCTCGTGGATCTACCTCGTTCCATTCATGAAAAAATATACTTTGAGTAATACTTTTGTATTTGAACTCCATTAGTCATTTTTCTGCTGTATTAATAACTTATTTCTCCATCCATAACGCTTGGCGAGATTTTGGCGGAATGTCGCCAACTTGGCGACATTTTTAATTGTTGCCAATTAACAAAAATCGCACCGAATTGATAAAAATGACGCTAAATCGATTAAAAATACCACTAATTGACGAAAATTCAGTATCTTGGAAAGAATATAAGTATATATTATAAGAATAACATTTTTTTTTTACTGTAAAAGTAGTAAATTCATTGCATTATATAAGGAAAGTCATGTTTTGCCCACTTTAGATTATTTTTTCATAGTTGTAGATAGAATACAGAATATATGGAGATAAAAATAAATTGAAAATAAAATAACTTTGAATGCGTAGGAATATTATTCATTGTTTCAGTTCAATGTTGCATTGAGAAAATATTTTACTTTTACAAAATTGGCAATTTAAATAAATATTTTAGTCCTTTCACCATAGAAAAGAATACCCATCCCAGCGCCACATGAATTATTGTCTCAAACGATATTAGTATTTTCTTATTATGGAATTTTAACGCCTTACATTTATAACGCCTTACAGTAGAGGTAATGTAATTCTCATGGTTTATTTTCCACAGGCTACTCCTTAACTCTATAATTCTTCTAAGCAAAAAATATTCGAAATCGCTGGTTTAAAGCATAAAGGTAACTCTACCTCCGTAGTATATTTTTCACAGGAGCTTTCTCAACGCTGAAAAATATGACAACATCAAAATATTTAGTTATTTAATTATGAGCATATTATGAGGAAGATTTTTTCTTATGTCATGTTGCTCAACAATGCAATTAAATCAAATGTGTTTATACCGCAGACGATTTTTTTCGATTTATGTAATAAACAAATGTATATAAAAATGTATCTTATAAATGAACGGTATTGTGTTTTTGACTGAATTATATTAGTTGGAGTTCGTGTTTTAAGATTAAGGGAATTATTGTTATTTTCAATTACTTACATCATCTATTATTCTGGCAAAAATTTTTCCACAGTTAGCCAATTAACTTATATATTGCGTTTAGCCAATAAAAGCATACATTCTATTTAACCAATTATTGAAACAGAATAGGAGTAGTACGGGTATATCATCTAATACCGTTTTATCGTTTTCATTTTAGCACATACAAACGGGAGTGGAATATTATATTATTTAGATCTGCAAATTCAGCTCTGCAGATTCAGATCTACAAAATAAGTCAGTTATCGACAATTTGGCAACGTTTCTTAAATGTTGCCAAATGTACGGCAATTTCACCAAATGGATAAAAATGCTGCCACATCGATATAAATGACGCTAAATCGATATAAATGACGCTGTGTGTGTGTGTGAATGTGTGAGTGTGTGTGTGTGTGTGTGTGTGTGTGTGTGTGTGAATGTGTGAGTGAGTGTGTGTGTGTGTGTGTGAAAGTATATGTGTTTGTATGTGTCAGTTAGCCTGTGGAGACGATAACTTACGAACGAATGGACCGATTCGAACGAAATTTGATACACAAATCACAATCCGTAAACACCGGAAGTCTATTGTTTTTATACGCAATCAAATGTTCAGAGCCCCCCTAAATTTTCGAGTGAAATTTTGAAAAAATCGTCAAAAAATCAAAACCGCTAATAAAGTTACGCAACTAGACATTTCCTATGTAAATTTTCATTAGAAAACGATTGACATAAATTTTAGAACGATAACAAGAACCGTTCTCGAGATATTGCACATTTTTCAAAAAAATTATCAAAAAGTTATATAAAATAAAAAAAAAAATATTTCCTATTGAGAAACACGTTCACTTTTCATATGTAATACCAAGCGATAAATTTGATGACATCATTCTCGAGGATCTAGCTCGTTCCATTCATGAAAAAAGATACTTTGAGTAATACTTTTGTATTTGAACGCCAATACTCATTCATATTCCGTCCAAAAGGCTTGGCGATATTTTGGCGACGACTTTGGCGGAATGTCGCCAACTTGGCGACATTTTTAATTGTTGCCAAATTAACAAAAATCTCGCCAACTTGATAAAAATGACGCTAAATCAATGAAAATGACGACTAATTGAAGAAAATTCAATATCTTGGAAAGAATATAAGTATCTACTATAAGAATAACATTTTTTTTAACAGTAAAAGTAGTAAATTCATTGCATTATATAAGGAAAGTCATATGTTGCCCACATCAGATTTTTGTGTTTTGTTAGAAGATAGCACTGCATTGAAGTTTCGGTAACGTCTGTCAGTCAATCCAAACGTTTCACTTAGTGACAATTTTGGAGATAATTTTAAATACCGTCAAATCGATAAAAATATATCCATATGGGTAAAATTACTCTAAATCCATTAAATTAATCGCGTTCTGTTAAGAGATAGTTTTGTAATTATGTTTCGGTAGGATCAGTCTGTTAGTTTGATTGTCCCACATGGTGAAAAATTCGGCGGCTTTTTAAAATATCCCCAAATTGATCAAAATACTGCTAAATTGACGTAAATATCGAAAAATTTATAAAATAACGCTAAATTAATGAAAAAGCCGTCTTATTGATGAAAATTCAATATTTTGCAAAATTAAGTTCACTATCCTTCATAAATCGTGGATATTATAAAATGTTATTCGCAAAATTGGTTTGAATACTGTAAGGCCAGAAATTGTTCTCACATGAGACATTTTTATTTGATTATTTATGGTGTCTTTTAAGGAAAAGAAAGCTTGAGTCTGGCTGGCGCCGAACTATACGACAACTTGAACTTTTAGGTCAAATGCTATAAATTTAGGTGTGCCAGGCCGCAGGGCTGAGAGGGGCTGTGAAGTGATGCCATTGGGTTCAGAAGAACCAATGAGCGCCAAGGGGAAGAAGGGCGGAGCTCCCCCTCCCCCCCGCTGAAGGAACCACAAGTCTAAAACAGATTTACAAAATGAGCGAAGTGAATATGACCTAGCAGACATGACTTAGGAGTTGCAGTTAGAGTACGAGTATTTACACTATCATGACTTAAGAGTAAGAGATGTGAAAATCAGCCGAATCACGAGTATTACACAACCATGACCTAACAGTTGCAGATATGAAGTATTTACACTATCATGACTTAAGAGTAAGAGATGTGAAAATCAGCCGAATCACGAGTATTACACAACCATGACCTAACAGTTGCAGATATGAAGTATTTACACTATCATGACTTAAGAGTAAGAGATGTGAAAATCAGCCGAATCACGAGTATTACACAACCATGACCTAACAGTTGCAGATATGAAGTATTTACACTATCATGACTTAAGAGTAAGAGATGTGAAAATCAGCCGAATCACGAGTATTACACAACCATGACCTAACAGTTGCAGATATGAAGTATTTACACTATCATGACTTAAGAGTAAGAGATGTGAAAATCAGCCGAATTACGAGTATTACACAACCATGACCTAACAGTTGCAGATATGAAGTATTTACACTATCATGACTTAAGAGTAAGAGATGTGAAAATCAGCCGAATCACGAGTATTACACAACCATGACCTAACAGTTGCAGATATGAAGTATTTACACTATCATGACTTAAGAGTAAGAGATGTGAAAATCAGCCGAATCACGAGTATTACACAACCATGACCTAACAGTTGCAGATATGAAGTATTTACACTATCATGACTTAAGAGTAAGAGATGTGAAAATCAGCCGAATCACGAGTATTACACAACCATGACCTAACAGTTGCAGATATGAAGTATTTACACTATCATGACTTAAGAGTAAGAGATGTGAAAATCAGCCGAATCACGAGTATTACACAACCATGACCTAACAGTTGCAGATATGAAGTATTTACACTATCATGACTTAAGAGTAAGAGATGTGAAAATCAGCCGAATCACGAGTATTACACAACCATGACCTAACAGTTGCAGATATGAAGTATTTACACTATCATGACTTAAGAGTAAGAGATGTGAAAATCAGCCGAATCACGAGTATTACACAACCATGACCTAACAGTTGCAGATATGAAGTATTTACACTATCATGACTTAAGAGTAAGAGATGTGAAAATCAGCCGAATCACGAGTATTACACAACCATGACCTAACAGTTGCAGATATGAAGTATTTACACTATCATGACTTAAGAGTAAGAGATGTGAAAATCAGCCGAATCACGAGTATTACACAACCATGACCTAACAGTTGCAGATATGAAGTATTTACACTATCATGACTTAAGAGTAAGAGATGTGAAAATCAGCCGAATCACGAGTATTACACAACCATGACCTAAAAGTTGCAGATATGAAGTATTTACACTATCATGACTTAAGAGTAAGAGATGTGAAAATCAGCCGAATCACGAGTATTACACAACCATGACCTAACAGTTGCAGATATGAAGTATTTACACTATCATGACTTAAGAGTAAGAGATGTGAAAATCAGCCGAATCACGAGTATTACACAACCATGACCTAACAGTTGCAGATATGAAGTATTTACACTATCATGACTTAAGAGTAAGAGATGTGAAAATCAGCCGAATCACGAGTATTACACAACCATGACCTAACAGTTGCAGATATGACGTATTTACACTATCATGACTTAAGAGTAAGAGATGTGAAAATCAGCCGAATCACGAGTATTACACAACCATGACCTAACAGTTGCAGATATGAAGTATTTACACTATCATGACTTAAGAGTAAGAGATGTGAAAATCAGCCGAATCACGAGTATTACACAACCATGACCTAACAGTTGCAGATATGAAGTATCAGTCGAAGTGAGATATACGAAAGGAGCCTTGCGGAGATGACTTAGAGGTTGGAGATGCAGAGATGGAGATCAGACATGAAAAGAAAATAATCACGAATTTTGACTGAAGTACGAGTAGGAGCCATACACCCCAGAGTTATGGCAAGAATGATGACAAGCCCAAGATTAAACTTGAAGGTTAGTACTCACACTAACAGGTCCTAGACTCCCTCGTAAAACTAATATTTCTGGTCGCATATCTCCCCTCGCTAAAATAATTAAATGAAAATTGATAATAAGTGAAAATTGATATTTATGAAAATTGGTGCTTTTGATAAATTGATGTTGTTAAATATATGATTTTGTTTAAGTTTTAAAATAGTCTAATCTTTTAACATTAATTAATAATTCTTTTCAGGACTTGCACAAAAGGTAAAAATAATTGGAGGGTTTATTGCGTCACAACAACGAGCGACGTACGATTTAAATGTTAATTCCACTAATGAGTTTTAACGGCCATGTCAACGATAAATAATATAATTAATAATATTTAAAGGTTAAACTAAAACTTGTTTTTCTATTTCATTTTATATGCCACATTTTGACTTTATGAAATTAAAAAAAAAAAATTTGAATTTTTTTTTTTTAAATTTAATTTTTTTTTAAATTTTGAAATTTAATTTTAACTTTGATATAGTTTGTTTAAATTTTATTTATTTTAACTCCTTGCTTAGCACGTTCATAACTTTTACATTTTATATAAAATTATTTCATCTTTTTAAAACAAACTCAAGCCTATAATTTCTTGTCTGAAAACCCTTTATTTACTTAATTGAAAATTTTTATTTTATATTTTTAACATTTGAAATTCTTTCTATTAATTATTTATATATCCTTTCTAATCGCAGATTTATTTACTCACAGTATTTATAAAATGTATCATATTTATGTATCTCAATTTGTTTTAATCCTTATGACTCTGAATACCTGACATTTATAACCATTTATAACGCTTGATTGTTTATCATTCTATCGCATGCATTATTATTTAATTATTACTTATTTTGACATTTAATTAACTGCGGCTAACCCCTTTATCGCCTTAATACATATTATCATTTATTTATTTACATACCACTTATGACAATTATTTCATCCAAATTTATTTTATTTATGATAATATTTCTCAACACCTTATTCAGAATATCCTTTTCATAACTTTTCACATTTAAAAATACCTAATCATCAATTTATATTACATTACTAACAGATTATATATATATATATTTTACGTAGATTGACGTTTGTTTACAAACACTTTTCAACTGATATCGTATCTCATCGATAACTGTCATGTTTTTATTTACATTCCCCACTGACATCTAAATGCTTTATTATTTAACATATTCATTTATTCATTCCGTATTTATTTATATTCATTATATATGTATTTCACATTTATATTTATTGTCGTACAACTTTCCTCAACAATACAAACATTTATTTTCATTTCCATATTTATTTACTCTTTTTTTCATATCCAAATTTATTTATACACACATGATTATCGTAACCTTTCCTTACGTTGTAACTGAACAACAAAAATGCTTTATTTCGCACTCACATTTCTTCAATTATTTTTTTTTATTTCAACCTTTTTTCACACCTTCTGTGAATTTATTCATTTATTCACTAAACAAAATTTGAACTAAATTTAATTCATTTATCCTCTCACTTTAGGATTAATTTAGTTATTTAAATTGCTTGTACAATTTATATATTCATCAAATATTTATTTACCTAAGCATTTTCAATTCATTTTTCACATTTGAACATTCCTACACGAGATATCGTGTCCTCGATTGCTTTATTGTAACGGGCGATTTACAGCTACTTTAACTGTTCATTGTTTAACATTTTAAATTCAAATTGATTTTAAATTTTCAATTATTTATGCCCTTGTTTACTTTTTGACATAAAATTTATACCATCTATGACTAATATTTAATATTCTCACTTTCAGCTCATTACTTATTTTTCACTTTATTTAAACCTGTCATTCAATTTTTTAAGCCTCGAGACTCTTCCTTCAAAAACTTAAAATTTTTGATTGCCTTTGAAAACAACCTGAAGACAAAATGAAGTGAATGGACTTGCCTTCCACCCTATCTTGTCCTTGCCTGGATTTGGCTCCAGACCTCTCATCTACCCAATAAGGTAACATTTTTGATTTTACCTTTCATTTTTCTAGATTTTATTTGCATAAATTAATCTCTGCATAATTTTCTTATCACATGTACACTTTAACATAACATTATAAATTATATATAATATTATTTTTGAAAAAGAACCATTTGTACAATTATTATCAATTTTTGTAAATTTCATACCATGTTCATTTTTAAACCATTCCATGATTATTCATTTTTCCTTAGAAATTCATACCATTTTCATTCTTAACAATTCCTTCCTCATTGCTTTTTTTTTTTAAATCTATAACATTATCCATTTTTTCATTTTTAAAATATTTTCAATTCCAGATCATTTTCCTTAGAATCATTTGATTTGTTATTCTTTTTATCTCTCTCTCATTTTACAATTCTTCAAGTACCATCAGAAAATTTTAATTTTTAAAATTTCTTGATTTCTTGAAGCAATTTTGACCAAGCCTTCTCTCCCTTTGTTCATGAATGTTTTCAATTTCATTTGTGCTATAAATATGTATTTCATTTAGTAACTTTAATTTCTGCGTAACATACTCTTGATATTTGCTTTGACTTTCAATTTTTTTTAATCTGCTTTTAGAATATCATTACCTTGACTATCATTGTGATTACTATCCCTTATTATTTCATTATTTTCATTTTGAATACTTTTACTAACATTTGAATTTTGTATTTCTTGAAAATTATTATTTTGATCAACCAAATCATCCATTATTTTATTTTCAAGTGAATTTTGCTTATCCTTATCATGATTTCCATTTTCATTTTCATTTTGAATTTGTTGAAAATTAAAATTTTGATTTTTCCTTTCCAAAACTTCCATTATTTTATTGTTCTCTGATATTTGAGTATTTTCCTTAGTATGACTTTTTGTTGTATTTTGACCACCTTCAAAATTGACATTTTGACTAACCAGAACATCCGTTATTTTATTGTCAAGTAATTTTTTGAGTATTTCCATTATCATGACTTTCATTTTGCATTTTCTGACCATTAAGATTTTGACTTTGCATTTCTTCAAACCATTTATTTCCATTTGCATTATGTACCCTTTGAATTTTAACATTTTCATTTTGCATAATTTCATGATCAATATTTTCCAAAATTCTTATCAACTTTCTGATTTTGCCTATTTTTTTTCTTCTTTTAATATCCTTCTTCCCATAAATTGGAATTTACAAAAACTCTCGGTCTCAAGAAACATCTTGAACTATGCTTGTCCGTATGATCTCTTTCGTTGGTGTTATCAGATATATCAATGTGATCTTTACTAATTTCCTTTACTTCTTCATTTTCATTTGAATTTTATTTACTTTCATTACTTAAATACTCTTTTCTTTCACTTGCCACAAAGCATTTATTAATATGTATTGTTATAATTTTGGCGGCACAATTATCTTTTTCTCTTATCATAATATTATTATTCTTTATTTTTTTTATCACTCTATATGGTCCTGTAAATTTGTCGCTTAACACGGGTGGTTTAATCAGTTTTTTTAGGAAAACTGTATCGCCGACCTCTATATCTTTCATACGGACAATCGTATACCTTTGTGCTTGTTTTTCAGCAGCAGTTCTTTGTAAGCTTGCAGTATCTTTCATTATCTCATTGAAAAATTTCAGGTTTTGTTTAACATATTCATTATAGTTGTTTCTATTTTCCTACTCCAAACTCATTTTGCTAATATCACTGTCTTCACTTTTATTTTGAATATTATCTCCTGGCAACTGTAGGTCCCGTAAAAAAAAAAAACGCTGGTTCGTACCCCGTTGTCTTGTTTTTTGTATTGTTCACATAAAGTTTGAACCATTTTAGGGATTCGTCCCAATCGAAGGTCTTGTTTGTAATGCAAATCATTGACTCCTTCGTTAAATGATGCGCCCGTTCTAATCTTCCTAATGAGGATGGCTTTGCCACACTGTTATAACGTCTTTCTATATTTAGGATGTCTGTAAATTCAATGTATTCCTTACTTTTAAATTGACTTCCATTATCACTCTGTATAGTCCTAAAAATCCCATACGAGGTGCAATATTGAACCAACATGTCCACTATAGTTTGTGCTGAAATGTTTTTGACTGGATATGCTTCCAGATGTCTGGAGAACAAATCCAACATTGTTACAATGTAACAATGCCCTCGATTGCTCCGCGGTAGCTTCCCAACAATATCAATTTGTATATGCTCGGCACAAGCAAAGACCGGGCTCATAATCAGCGGCTTGGCAGGAGGGATATTTTTGTCTTTCATTCTCAGGCACTTATCACAGGATTTGACAAAATTTTCGACATCAGCCGACATGGCAGTCCAATAGTATTTCTTCTGTACAAGTTGCAATGTCTTATCCACACCAAAATGAGGAAAATGAGCAGATTCGTTGCATTATCTATAAAAAAAATTTCTTATTTTGCGTTCTTATTTTGCCTTCCGCGATTGCCTTCCTAATATTTTCTATTTTTTTATCTTTAAGCTTCTCTTTTACTATTAGTTTGATATTGAAATCCTTTGTTTGTATTATATTATTTACCATTTTCTCTTGATTTTCTTGGTCAAAAATATATCTGGAATTATAATCTGCTGGATTATTTTCTCCAGGTTGGTGTTCAAATTTGAAAGTAAACGTACTAATTTCCATTAGCCATCTGGCTATAATACTTGGTTGCTTTTCTAGTTTTAAATGATGCATTAGTGACTTTGCATCACTTAATAAAACAAATTCTCTTCCAAAGATATTCACGGAAGTGTTGCATAGCTTCATAAATTGCCAACAACTCCAACTTGATGGCTGGATATCTTTTCTCGGCATCATGTAGCCCTCGTGAATAATATTCGATGACATGTGGAAACTCCATTTATTACTTGATATATATTTCCTGCTATCCCGGTATTACTTCCATCTGTGTTTAATATAAACTGCTCATTAAAGTCCGGAGCCCTAACCGTCGGTTCGTTGAAAATTGCTAATTTTAATTTATGAAATGCCTCTTCACACTTGCTATTCCAATTGAATTTGGTGTCTTTCTTATTTAAGTTAACTAAGGGTTCAGCAATTTGCGCATAATTTTGAATAGATGATCTAATAATAATTTGTGGTGCCCAAAAAACTTTTAATTTGTCTTATTGTAGTTGGATTTTTAAAATTTTGAATTTTAGTACAATTTTTTTTTGATGGGCGAATGCCGTCGTTGCTAATTTTGTAACTAAAAACTCGATTTCACTTCTGCAAATTTGTACTTTATTAGGATCTAAAGTAAGATTATTTTCTTTCAACCTGTTAAATACTGTTTGCATTTTTTGCATTATTTCCATGTTAGAGTTGCCGCATATGACCAAATCGTCCAGATAAAAGTAAATATTGTGATCTTGTAAATCGCCTATAACCTCGTCCATTAAAATTTGGAAATATGCCCCAGAGTTCTTTAATCCGAAAGGAAGACGATTAGGGGAAATTTGCCCTAAGCACCCACTTTCAAAACTCAGTTTTTCCTTGTCCTTTTCTTGTAACTTGATTTGAAAAAAAGCTGCCTTGAGATCTAATACCGTATATAACCTGTTACCTGAAATCTTATGTAATATGTCCTTGATCCGGGGTAATTCCACCGGTAGCAAAGGAATGAACGTATTTAAGGCTCTATAATCCACGGCCATTCTATACTTGACTTCCTGCCCCTCTTTTTGTGGCTTCTTTACCATCAAAATTGGGAAGCAATAGTTAGACTGTGACTTCTTAATCAATCCATATTTTAATAACTCCTGTATCTCTTTCTGCGCGGCAATTTTCAAGGCATTAGGCAAAGGATAAGGCTTTGTTTGAATTGGAAAATCGTGCATCAATTCAATATTTGGAATAATTGCATCCGTTTCTACCAAAGTCTGATACGATTTTGAAAATACCGCATAATTATCTTTCAATAACTTATACATCATTTTCCTATCCTCGCCTTGTAGATGGTCGAGGTCAAACACAATGTTTTCCATTTCGGTTTTCCTTAACTTTAACATCTCTTCAGTGCAGGCATTTTTGATTTTATTTACATCCTGAATTTTAACATTATTTACATTTCCCATTACATTCATATTTACTACTTCCATTTCTTTATTTACCATTCCTACTTTCATTCTTTTGTTCAACCAAATAGTATTTTTATTTTTATTATAAAATATTGTGTTAATACATTTTGTATCAGTTACAGGTTGGATAGAGAACTCCGGCAAGATTGCCATAGCGAGGTTTAATGGCTCCAGCACGACTTCCTCTGAATCAACGTTTTCTGACAATTACAATTGAACCAGTTTCGATTCTCCTGCATCAATTTTAACTGTCTTTTTTAGTCGAGCATAAATTGGTTTACTGCTTCTAGTTGTTTTCTGCATTTTTTTATTTATAAATTTTTCTTTAATATTCTTACTCTGTGTACATTCCTCACTGATGTGAAATCTAACCTTCTTTTTTGTATCATTCATCGAATTAGATTTATTTTCTGCATCACTATTTAAATTTAACTCTGCGTTACGCGCATCATTTTTATTTTTTATTAACATTTCTATGTTTATATTTTAACTGATTGATTTGTTTTTATCTCTATTATTCTTGTCACACACCTCAGGACTGATTTCTTTATTTTCTTCCTTATTATCACTGTTTTGTTTTTGTATAAGAATTGTATGCATCGTAACTTTATGTGCCTCCTTACTTCGTTCCGAATTTTTGCTTCCAATTAAAGGTATATTACATTACCAAATTTTAATACTTTGTTTCTAGTATCTAAAATCCCTACATTGGTTGCTAAGAAGTCGTACCCTAATAAGATTTCATAGTCATTTCCGAAGTGTTGCTTAGTTATAAAAAAAGTATTATTTACCGCTTTGCCTCCAATTTTAAAATGCATTTTTACACATCCCGAGAACTGAATTTTTTCCTTAGTAAATGCCTGTAAAGTTACTTTTCTTGTCACATAATTAATTTTTACGTTTGATTCATTTTTCAGCTTCTGAACAAACTGTTCCGCAATCAGCGAAACCATGGATCCGGAGTCCACCATGGCAACCGCGGACACGGTGCTAAATTACAACAGGGCTTTAGGTAATATTATATTTTGCATGTTTTCTATACTATCTATTATTTCTTGATTGTTATTTTTATTTTGTTGCGTTTTGTTTTGATTTAACTTAAAATTGGGGCCTGGGCTTCGCGTCCGAACCTCCCTTTTATCATATTGCATTTTATTTGCGTCTTCATTGTAACTCGATATCTTATTTCGCGTTTGCGATTTTTCTCTTCTAGATTGGGACTTTGGTCTATTTTTTAAATTTTGACTTGGCCAAAGCCCCTCCGTCAGCTTAAAGAATCGCGATTTTGACTGCTTTCATGTCTGTGAACTGTTTCTTTTCCAAAAGTTTGGGTATTTGAACGATTTTCATTTCTTTCTCTGAATCCGCTATTTTGCGTATTACGAAATCCATTACTTTGCCCATTTCTAAATCCGTTACTTTGATCATTTCTAAATTCACTTCTTTTATTCCCATATTTATTTACTTCATAATTATTTTGTGCGTTTCGGTGGTGCCAACAGGTAGAAAAATAGTGCCCTCTTTTTCCGCATCCTATACAATATATCATTTCATTTTGTGATTTTTCCTGTCTTCCCCGTTGATTAACATTAAATTTTCTGCCCATATTTTCGTTGCGATCAATTATTTCTGAACGGTCACCTTGTTCCTCCATAATTTTCTCCAAATGTTCAGCAAATTCTACTGCTTTGTCGAAATTATTAATATTTATTTTCTTAATTTCAAATGCAAGATCTTCTCTTAAAGTTACTAACAATTTTGAAAGCATTAAATTGTTTTTAATTTCAAATATTTCATTAGTTGAGTTATTTCTTACAAATTCATTTGTTGCATTAGAAATATTTAACGCTAGCTCCGCTACTTTCATCCCTGGCTTCATCTTTATTTTATTTAAATTTATTTGCTTTTGCAGTATAGTAACAGATGCTTTAAATTGTTTCGTCAAAATTTGTTTAACTTCTCCCTTATTGTTTGCATTCTGTAATTCCTTTTTTTTTTGTCAAAAATTCTAAAGCCTTTTCCTTTAATCTCGTTTTTACAATTATTACTGTATTCTCTTCTGACCATTCGGCCATTTCTGCGATATTTTGAAATTGCGTTAAAAAAAATTCAATGTCCTCATTTTCTTTTTCATTAAAAAATGCAATACATTAATCAAATTAAAGTTATCCATTCTTACTCTCTGATTTTCACTTCTTTCTATTTGTGACCTATCGGGAGACATTTGACGTCTCGAATTTCGGTTATTCCTTTGAGGCATTTAACACAAAATTATCCCTTCCAAAATTTTCTAACTAAATCTAAATAACATGAATACACTTAAAAAATACTGCACATAAAACGCTTCATGCAATAAAAATATTCTTAACATTACAATAAATTTTTCGCACACTCTTTTCAATTAAAATATATGCAACTCTTTTCATTTTCTAAGTGATTGTGCATATTTATTTTTTACCAATGCAAAAATTTGGTCAACATATGCTTCTCCAAAATTTACATTCATTTCTTTATTTAAATTATTTCTATCCATCTTATAATTATTTATTACAATTTTCATCTAAATTTATGACTTACACAAAAGCGTCACGGTAACCAAAATGTGGCATATAAAAATATAATAGAAGAATCGGTTTTAGTTTAACCTTTAAATATTATTAATTATATTATTTATCGTTGACATGGCCGTTAAAACTCATTAGTGGAATTAACAATTTAATCGTACACCGCTCGTTTTTGTGCCGCAATAAACCCTCCAATTATTTTTACCTTTTGTGTAAGTCCTGAAAAGAATTATTAATTAATATTAAAAGATTAGACTATTTTAAAACTTAAACAAAATCATTTATTAACAACATCAATTTATCAAAAGCACCAATTTTCATAAATATCAATATTCATTTATTATCAATTTTCATTTAATTATTTTAGTGAGGGGAGATATGCGACCAGAAATATTAGTTTTACGAGGGAGTCTAGGACCTGCTATTATGAGTACTAGCCTTCAAGCTTAATCTTGGGCTTGTCATCATTCTTGCCACAACTCTGGGGTGTATGGCTCCTACTCGTACTTCAATCAAAATTCGTGATTATTTTCATTTCATGTCTGATCTCCATCTCTGCATCTCCAACCTCTAAGTCATCTCTACAAGGCTCCTTTCGTATATCTCACTTCGACTGATACATCATATCTGCAACTGCTAGGTCATGGTTGTGTAATACTCGTGATTCGACTGATTTTCACATCTCTTACTCTTAAGTCATGATAGTGTAAATACTCGTACTCTAACTGCAACTCCTAAGTCATGTCTGCTAGGTCATATACACTTCGCTCATTTTGTAAATCTGTTTTTGACTTGTGGTTCCTTCAGCGGGAGGGGGGAGGGGTAGCTCCGCCCTTCTTCCCCTTGGCGCTCATTGGTTCTTCTGAACCGAATGGTATCACTTCACAGCCCCTCTCATCCCCTGTGGCCTTGCACACCTAAATTTAAAGCATTTGATCTAAAAGTTCAAGTGTTCGTAAAGTTCGACGCCAGCCAGACTCAAGCCTTCTTTTCCTTGAAGGACACCATAAATAATCAAATAAAAATGTCTCATGTGAGAACATATTCTGGTCTCACAAATACATTTTGAATAGATTCGAAATTTATTGATTTATTTATTCAAGGTTGAAATATTTGTTATAGATGGTTAGATTTTGTTAATGGACAATCAAATAGAACGTGTATTGGCTTTTTATGACTAGTGTTACAAACAGAGTTTTGTAAGCTAATGTTGTTTAGACTGTGTGCTAATGATACTGCAAATCTACACTTAAAAAATATTAGCCATTGCTAAATTATCGCCCAGTATTCACAGGGGTTTTAATTTTTATTAACATTTCCGTCTTCCATAGGTTCAAATAATATATGCAATAAATTCGAAATTACCGAACAAGCGCGATCAACCCACGTACGATATATTCTCTGGAATATATTTATATATTTACATCTTCTATTTACTGTATCATCAGGAAATCTTAAAGACTGAGAAGCATTATTCACCATATTTTACCATTTTTGCTCGCATCGAAAATATTCCCCTTGTTATTACTCTGAAGTCTTCATTACAGTGCATTTTAATTCAGACATTTTCTCTGCATATTTAGAATTCACGACTGCCGTGGTTTCGGAAATCCTTTTTTAATGCTAATGAAGCTACTTTAAATTCCTTTAATGGAATGTTTTAAAACCTCTTCCGCCGGTAATGAACGTATGGCGTTAACTTTTGGTATAGGGAATTTTCTAAAACCGGGGTGTATGTATGTATCTCTTGGCTATCTCGATTTTGACATTATAATATTTTTTTATAATTTAAAAAAAATCTATCAACTTTTTTTTTAAATATAAGAACGAAAACCTAACCGAAGTAAATATGCCTTATTTTCAATTTAATGAAATAATCCATAAATAAAACCAGTATAATATAATGTTAATAAAATGCAAAAATGCTTAATGAAAATTCTTGAATTGTAATAATTTAACAAGTAAGATCAATCATGCTTAAAGCATTGATTATGAAACACTTTCCAACTTCAATGCAATTTTATTTTACCATGTCTAAAATGCAATACATTCCTTGGTAATATTTTAAAACTTATCACAATACTACATTAATTTATTATATTTGAAAACTTAAACCTTCATCGAAAAGAAGGAACTTCATTCAAATGACGGCATTGAAATACAAATTGCCTGGTTTGAACATCTCTAAAATGTGATACATTCCTTGGTAATAATTTTAGAATTATCATAATACTACGATAATTTATTATATTTGAAAACTTCATCGAAAACAACTGAAATTCATTCAAATGGCGTCATAGAAAAAACAACACGTCTAGCTCTCTCTATAAAAGCAGCATTTCATTAATAAATAATTTCCCATTCATGTCATTCATCACAATACTATAATAATTTATTTTATTTAAAAATTAAGACCATGGAGCTACAAGTAATTAAACTCTATGCGTAAAACTTCATCGAAAAAAATCGTCCTTCTCTTTGTAAAATCAATGAATATTTCATTCATATCAGCTATGCAGACTCCATGAATTAAATGATTTTGTGTTAAAGATATACAGCAATTCTAATACAATTTATTCTACATATTTTGCTGTTTACATTTTACATAGGTGAAAAATTGGCTTCGTTGTAGAAATAATCAAATTTGGATGAGCATTTAAACTCAAATTTATTGTAATTGCGTTGTTTCAGTATGTAGATGCACAGAATTTAACCAAAAAAACGTGGTTTTAGGACGGATACAACACTCAATATGAATTAAAAAGAACTTTAAAAATCACGATTTTGAAACAAGATGGATTCCATTTATCATTTTGAAGTGGGTCATGTGATCGTTTCATATCATGGTCACGTGATCGCTTCATATAAGAGGTGTTATTAATATTTTAATTTTAATTTAAAAAACTACTGAATATATTTCGCTGAAATTTTTTTTATATATTTTATAGAACAATTTGAATATTACCTAAAATTTTCGAAGCAATATGTAAATTTTAAATCCGCTTAAAAATGTTTGAAAAATTAGGTCCCATAGGGCTCAATGTATTTCATTTTTTCTACCCGGGTTCAATCCAAAACTAATTGGGTGATATTATTCATTTATATTCCCATAGGTCCTACAGACCGTCTGAACAACATACTAAAATTTCATTTGATTAAGTGTATTTTTATGGCAGTTATCGTGCTAACGGACAGACAGACAGACAGACAGACAGAATGAACAAAGTCATAAACACTTTTCAACTCTGTTGTAAAGTGTCAAAAATTGGTGTGTCTAAACGTATAGGTTTCCCTGTATGTTAATAGGCTTTTATTATTTTATTTTATTTAATGGTGAATATAACTCTGTACAATAACAATAAGAATCCATAATAATATTTATATTGTTCAATACGTAAAAAATAGTTTTTACAAAGATATGAAAATCTTGAACACCATATATAAGCTCAAATGAAATATTGATACTGCATACAGCTGTATCAATATTACGCTCGATTTGGAGGATATGCTCGATTTTCTTGGTCATTACAACAGAATCAACTAACCCGAAAACATAAAGAAAAAATCTGATGTGGACAGCACATGAGTTTCTCTGCAGACTCAAATACCAAATTCATTTTTTCTTTATTTCTTTAAGAACTCATTAAATTGAGTTTAATTGCACAAAATGGCACTAAATTTGCATTTTTAATTCAATATCTGATTTTATTTGGTAATTGGACATTTTTCCAAAAGAGGCATGAAACAATGCAAAAATTCTCAAATATCTCGAGAACGGTTAGTCCTAGAGTAATAGAGTTGTTCTTATGCTTTTCCTCGTCAAAAATTATGTATAAAACAAGCATTTAATTAATACATTTGAGCATGCGTAGTCTTTTTTTAGATATTGGCGATTTTTGCGGGCCATTTCGTAAAAAAGGCAGGTTGTTCTTTTCCGAATCATACCAAAATCTAATAAGCACCAGAGTATCCCACATGTGATTTATCTACCAAATTTTGTGAAATTTGGTAATTTTGTATTTCAGCTAGAGTGAATACATGAGATTTTTGCTGACCATTTCGCAAAAAAAGGCGAGTTATTTTCTTCCGAATTGTTCCAAAAACAAATCAGCACCAGGGTCACACTCAAGGGTCTTACCTACCAAATTTTATGGAATTCGGTTCATTAGTTTTTGAGTTAGAGTGGATACATACATTGCACAGGCACACAGACACTCAGACAGACAGACACACACTCAGACGCCACGCTAAAAATAGTTTTTTCGTATTCTAGAGGTCTCGAAACGTGTACATCCGTCCAAAACTCGAGTTGCGATTTTCGACATGATTCCAATACTTTCCCTATACATTACCATGTATTGCAGGGAAAGTAAAAATATGATGTGGGCAGCACATGACTTTCCTATATCCACGTTCTCTTTATTTTATTTAAATTTATATCACTTTTAATTCAATTTTCGTTCTCATTTGGTAATTGAACCTATTTTCAAAGGTGGCGTAGAGAAAATACGAAAAAACTAAAATATCTCGGGAACGGCTAGTCCTAGTGTAATGGAGTTGGTCTTATTCTTTTCTTCGTTAAAAATTACGTATAAAACAAGAATTTAATGGATATATTTGAACATACATAGTTTTGGCGATTTTTGCGGGTCATTTCGTAAAAAAAAAGGCAGATTGTTCTTTTCCTAATCGTACCAAAATATAATCAGTACCAGATCATCCTACAAGTAACTTATCTACCAAATTTTGTGAAATTTGGTCAATTAGTATTTTAGCTAGAGTGGATACATGAAATTTTTAAGGGCCATTTCTCAAAAAAACGCGGGTTCTGTTTTTAGAAATCCTACCAAAAACTAATCAGCACCAGGGTCTCACGCAAGTGACTTACATACCAAATTTTGTGAAATTCGGTCCATTAGTTTTTTAGTTAGAGTGGATACATATACATTGCACAGACAGACAGACACACAGACAGACATACACACAGACAGACACACACACAGACTTCACGCTAAAATAAGTTATTTCGTATTCTAGTGGTCTCGAAACGTGTAGATCCGTCGAAAACTCGAGTTGTGATTTTCGGCATGATTCCAATACTTTCCCTATACATTACCATGTATTGCAGGGAAAGTAAAAATCTGATGTGGGCAGCACATGACTTTCCCTGCAGACTTATATTCACGTTCTATTTATTTAAATTACATTTAATTCACTTTTATTTCAATTTTCGTTCTCATTTGAAAACTGGACTTATTTTCAAAAATGATGTAGGAAAAATAAGAAAAACTAAAATATCTCGAGAACGGCTAGTCCTAGTGTAATGGGGTTGGTCTTATTCTTTTTTTCGCTAAAAATTACGTATTAAACAAGCATTTAATGGCTATATTTGAGAATACGTAGTTCTTATGTTTATATTTTGATGATTTTTGCGGGCCATTTTGCAAAAAAAGGCAGGTTATTTTTTTTCAAATTATACCAAAATCTAATCAGCACCAGGGTGGCCTACAGGCGACTTATCTTCCAAATTTTGTGAAATTCGGTCCATTAGTTTTACAGCTAGAGTGGATACAAGCTTTTGCGGGCCATTTCGCAAAAAATGGCGGGTTCTTTTATTCCGACTCGTACCCAAAACTAATCAGCACTAGCCCCGCCCACAAGTGACTTACAAAATTTAGTGAAATTCGGTCCATTAGTTTTTTAGTTAGAGTGGATACAAAATCTGCACAGACAGACACACAGACAGACACACAGACACACAGACACACAGACATACAGACACACACACAGACGTCACGCTAAAAATGGTTTTTTCATATTCTAGAGGTCTCGAAACGTGTAGATCCGTCGAAAACTCGAGTTGCGATTTTCGGCATGATTCCAATACTTTCCCTATACATTACCATGTATTGCAGGGAAAGTAAAAATCTGATGTGGGCAGCACATGACTTTCCCTGCAGACTTATATTAATGTTCTCTATATTTTAATTAAATTTATTTCACTTTTGATTCAATTTCCGTTCTCATTCGGTAACCGAGCTTAATTTCAAAGGTGGCGTAGGGAAAGTACGAAAAACTAAAATATCTCGAGAACGGCTAGTCCTAGTGTAATGGGGTTGGTCTTATTCGTTTCATCGTTAAAAATTACGTATTAAATCAGCATTTAATGGATATATTTGAGTATACCCAGTTTTTTATTTTAGATATTGGCAATTTTTGCGGGCCATTTTGCAAAAAAAGACAGGTTATTTTTTTCTGAATCGTACCAAAATCTAATCAGCACCAGGGTGACCAATACGTGACTCATCTTCCGAATTTTGTGAAATTCGGTCTATTAGTTTTTCAGCTACAGTGGATACAAGCTTTTGCGGGCCATTTCACAAAAAAGGCGGGTTTTTTTATTCAGAATCGTACCCAAAACTAATCAGCACCAGCCCCGCCCACAAGTGACTTACCTACAAAATTTTGTGAAATTCGGTCCATTAGTTTTTTAGTTAGAGTGGATACAAAATCTGCACAGGCAGACAGACACACAGACACACAGACAGACAGACACACAGACACACAGATAGACAGACACACAGACACACAGACACACACACAGACGTCACGTTACAAATGGTATTTTCGTATTCTAGAGGTCTCGAAACGTGTAGATCCGTCGAAAACTCGAGTTGCGATTTTCGGCATGATTCCAATTCTTTCCCTATACATTACCATGTATTGCAGGGAAAGTAAAAATCTGATGTGGGCAGCACATGACTTTCCCTGCAAACTTATATCCACGTTCTATTTATTTCAATTAAATTTAATTCACTTTTAATTCAATTTTCGTTCTCATTTGATAACTGGACTTATTTTCAAAGGTGGCGTGGAAAAATGCGAAAGAAACTAATATATCTCGAGAACGGCTAGGCCTAATGTAATGGGGTTGGTCTTAATCTTTTCTTCGTTAAAAATTACGCATTAAACAAGCATTTAATGGATATATTTGAGCATACGTAGCTTTTTAGTTTAGATTTTGATAATTTTTGCGGGCCATTCTGCAAAAAAAGGCAGGTTATTTTTTTCCGAATCGTACCAAAATCTAATCAGCACCAGGGTGACCTATACGTGACTCATCTACCGAATTTTGTGAAATTCGGTCCATTAGTTTTTTAGCTACAGTGGATACAAGCTTTTGCGGGCCATTTCACAAAAAAGGCGGGTTCTTTTATCCGAATCGTACCCAAAACTAATCAGCACCAGCCCCGGCCACAAGTGACTTACCTACAAAATTTTGTGAAATTCGGTCCATTAGTTTTTTAGTTAGAGTGGATACAAAATCTGCACAGACAGACAGACACACAGACAGACAGACAGACAGACACACAGACACACACACAGACACACACACAGACGTCACGCTAAAAATGGTTTTTTCGTATTCTAGAGGTCTCGAAACGTGGAGATCCGTCGAAAACTCGAGTTGCGATTTTCGGCATGATTCCAATACTTTCCCTATGCATTACCATGTATTGCAGATAAAGTAAAAATCTGATGTGGGCAGCACATGACTTTCCCTGCAGACTTATATCCACGTTCTCTTTATTTTAATTACATTTATTTCACTTTTATTCAATTTTCGTTCTCATTCGGTAACCGGGCTTATTTTCAAAGGTGGCGTAGGGAAAGTACGAAAAACTAAAATATCTCGAGAACGGCTAGTCCTAGTGTAATGGGGTTGGTCTTATTCTTTTCGTCGTTAAACATTACGTATTAAACGGGCATTTTATGGATATATCTGAGTATACCTAGTTCTTTAGTTTAGATTTTGAAGATTTTTGCGGGCCGTTTTGCAAAAAAAGGCAGGTTATTTTTTTCCGAATCGTACCAAAATCTAATCAGCACCAGAGTGACCTATACGTGACATATCTACCGAATTTTGTGAAATTCGGTCCATTAGTTTTTCAGCTAGAGTGGATACAAGCTTTTGCGGGCCATTTCGCAAAAAAATGCGGGTTCTTTTATTCCGAATCGTACCCAAAACTAATCAGCACCAGCCCCGCCCACAAGTGACTTACCTACCAAATTTTGTGAAATTCGGTCCATTAGTTTTTTAGTTACAGTGGATACAAAATCTGCACAGACAGACAGACACACAGACAGACAGACAGACAGACACACAGACAGACAGACAGACAGACAGACACACAGACAGACAGACAGACACACGCACAGACGTCACGCTAAAAATGGTTTTTTCGTATTCTAGAGGTCTCAAAACGTGTAGATCCGTCGAAAACTCGAGTTGTGATTTTCGGCATGATTCCAATACTTTCCCTATACATTACCATGTATTGCAGGGAAAGTAAAAAGGAGCACAAACAGAAATGGGGACAAACAGCAGAAAGCGATAGGTTTATACACTCAACCCTCTTATAACGCGGTTAATTAGTACCTCGTTATAAGAAACTCAGATTAGTGTACATCAGAATAATTCGTACCGTGCTATATGGAAACCGCAAACAGTGTTGTATGGAAACCGCGTTATAAGAAACTCCGAATTAGTACAAAACAGAACAATACGTACCGCGTTATATGGAAACCGCTTGAAGTGAACCTCAAAACATATAAATCAAGCTAATTTGTTCAACGTTATATAAAACAGCATTATTAGAACACCTTGTTATGGTGAATACAGCAGTTCGGCTGCGCTATTGGTAAAGATGGTCACGTGAGTACGGTACAACTAATAATGTCGTCCAGCTGCCACAGTACTGCTGTATATTTCTGCATTTACAGGGGATTTCGCTGATAACTGAATATGAAATATTGTGATGTACGCGAATGAAAACCAGGAAAATTCCCCATTAATTTCAACCGTAAAAGAGTAATATAAAAGTTCATGTTACTATAGGGAAACTGCTTAAGCTAATTGAGTTATATTACGGAGAAATCGCGTTATAAGACTACCGCGCAATATGGAAACTGCGTTTAAGAGTACCGCGTTATAGGAGAGCTGCAGCAATTTTTGCTCCTCGTTATAATTTTTGCTCCTCGTTTTGCTCCTCGTTTGCTCCTCGTTATTATAGAAACCGCTTTATAGGAGGGTTAACTGTATAACCAAGTACCGGATGAAAAGTCACCATGAGAAACAATACGAAATTTTGGTTGGCTCTCTCAGGTGAACTTTTAAACCATAACTTGGGTTTATAAATCTTCTATTTGGTCTATTTATCCCCATTTCGTCTATTTATGCCTATTTCGTCTTTATGAGTTCGTGCTTGCAGGTTCTCTTAAACGAAGAGGATCCAGCATTAGCTGGATAAACAGCTGTATGTTGCATTATTTGTGCTTGTATACGTTGCTCAAGTATTTCTTAATGTTTTTATTATTTGATCGAGTTGAAATTTAATAGACTTCTTGTAACTGCTAACTGAAATAATCACAATTCACACATCTCATAACCAGGATATGAAATTTTGAAATAATCACACCCAATTTTAAGGCAATCACTCCATCCCTATGATAATTACCAATTTCACATTGGAGCAAATAAACATTTTAATGTTTACAACACAAGTCGTAATAACTTACTTTATATTTCGTAACCCTAAAATGACGGGAAAAAAATGCTATGAGCCAAACTTTTAAAAACCTCAGAGGAGACCGAAAAGTTGAGTTCCGTTAGGTAGCTGGCTAGAGAGTATCACACACCTTCTAAAAATTACCCACAAAACCAATTTCAGCATTTGAAGCCGGCGTGGTAAAACCGCATTTTACTGTCTGTTAAGATGTTCGTAAAAATATGTTACTTACCAAGTTTTCTTGCTGCCATTGCAAGTATATTGACCATTTTGAGATGAAGAACTAGTAAAAAAATGAAATGAAAAAAAAAAGCGAAACACACCATTTTGGCGGGTGTTGTTATCAAAAAGTAAATCTAGCTTCGGAAATGAACCACAGCAAAGTGTTAAACTCGATACAGTAGGTGGATGTACATTAGGTGGACTCGATACAGTAAATGGACTAGTACTGCTAGATACAGTGGGCGGATGAGATATGGATAATATTGCAATGGAAATGCTTGTAAGACTGTAAGTGTTATTAAATACAGTTACTGGTTCAGTTTCAATTCAATCGGAATTGTAACAAATATGAATTTTTTTTTACTTGAAACTGCATCCGGTGTTACCTGGGATTTAAATCAGAGATTCATTAAATTCGTTAAATTTTTCGATAAGCTTGGCCGCCTGTTGAGGAAGCACACGCTTGAATTATAAAACATACGCACGCACATGTTCGCTACTAATCACAGTTTAGAACTTTGCTTGGATATATAATTGTCCTAGTGCTGGACACATCAATAATTACGATTCTAGAAAATGTACGCATACAATCAGTTTGTATTGATATCAGGTTTTTCGCAAACGTCAAAATAAATAAATAAGTAAATAAATAAAAAAAACTTCCTCGGAATTATTTCTTTGGGAGAGATCTATTCTCTCACGCAAACCCTCTCCTCTAAACAAAATTAGTCTGGTCCATCACCTCGCAAATTTCGATTTCCGGCAATGTCCGTAGTTTGCTAGTTTCGTTCAAAAATTTAAGAAAATGTCTGGGGTAAAGAAATATAATTAATCAACGGATGTGCTTATGAAATTATGCTTTATGGAGTATTCTGTGACAGTTTAAGCAGCTGCTGAAAAAAATGAAATTTGGATGAAACCTCAATTTTAATATATCGTAATATAAAATTCGGAGAGGTTTATAAGCGCATGAAATATATATATATATATATATATATATATATATATATAAATTACAGATACTGTAGCATAC